>JARFJB010002396.1:3552500-4020000 GCA_036346205.1 Vesta saturnalis
TAAGTAATTTCAATTGACACCTTTCACTTATACTTATAACAACAATAACAAATACATTTTATTATAGTTAGTAAATATTAATTAAATTACAAAGATATACTTTTATAATTAAATGTAAAAATTATAATTGTCATTCGGCTTCAGATTCATCACTTCCTGAGTCATCCAAATCTTGGAAAGATCATCGTCATCACTTTCTTCAGTGTTAACTGTGAAAATAAGAGGTCTTACTTCATCCACAATCTCTTCATTAACAAAAGTATCTTTAATTATTTTATCCGTATGATCAATACATTTTGCCATATTTCCGCACTAACTGTTTTTAATGCGTCGTTCCACGTATTAAGAACATCTTCGTCTTTCCGGATGTCGCAACGATACTTTTGTCGTATTTGTTCTTAGTAATGCCCCATACCAACTCAATTGGATTGAAATGGCAATGATACGGGGCAGGCGCAAAACTTCATGTCCATATGATAGAGCTAGCTCATCGATTACATATTTTTCGCATTGGTCTACTTTGTTTCTTTTGGCCAATTCCACTAACTCTGCCTTTGTCATAAAATTTTCCCACGCTATTTTTTAGCGGTTAACCATTGCTGTATTTCTTCTTTTTCCAAGAAACTTTGACTGCCTTCTCTGCCTTTCGAGAATGATAACTCGCATTGTCAAGGACAATTATTGATGGTTCCTCTAATTTTTGTAAAAGTGATTCCTCAAACCATTTTTCGAACAATTCTGCGTTCATATTATCGTGATAATCTAATGATTTATTTTTGTACCGAAAATTAATTGACTTCCGTCGATAAAACCGTTTCTGTTACCTGCTTCAATGATAATAAATCGTTTTCCATCTGATGATTTGTTCGGTTGATGTAAACTCTTTGCACTGTTATCTTGCCAAGTACATTTTGACGTACTACCTTTACTAAATATCCACGTTTCGTCTGTAAAACAAACTGTCTCGAACTTTCGGAGTTAAGATTTTTGAGATACTTTCTCAGAAAAACGTTTCTTTTGGCGACAATGTGGCTTTGTTCACACAAACCGCGTCTATTGTTGGTTTTGGAATTTAAAGCCCATATTTTTTAACACTAGAGCCAAACTGGTTTTTCCTATTTCATACGCGGTTCTCAATTTTAAGAAGTTTAATAATGAATTTAACGTTGTGTTCCTTCTTCGCGTACATCTCGTATATTAATGCACGAATTGTTTGTTTTCCATTTTCTGGAAAATCTGTAGTGCAAAGTTTGACACGCTGTTTTTCACTGGAGGTTCCAACTCGCCGCCATTTTTTTTAAAGCACAGATTTTCCCCACCGTCGAAACCGAAAGTTTTAACGCGTTTGCTGTTCTTTGTTGAACAGAAAATGTAGATAATAGTGGACCACCATTTTCTTTTCTTCTTTAAAATAATCGACTGTATTTAAAACTAATTCGCGAATTTCTTTACTCAACTTTTCGGCATTATATTAATGGTTAGTTTATATAAACGCTTACTCAAAGAATAATGATAATATAGATATTGCAGTTGTTTTATTTATACCTATATGTACCTACTAAATGGTATAATAATCTATTATTAATTACTTATTGTTACAGTATTGCATATTTATTTGGATTCTTTTGTAATTGGAGTACACTAAAACGTCATTACCATACTTAGGTATACAATGAACTTTCTAAATGTAAATTGAAATACCTATACTTAATCGAATATTCATTATTATGAATGGCTTTTATAAATGTTTATTATAAAACTTGCATTCTTCCATAAATTTTAAATGTAATGTTAAAGCAGTGTTGAGAACCACTGGCATTTTATTATACCTATTGAATTTCTATTCTACCTGCATCTGATTCTTATTGCCTTGTCATTATGTGTGAAAGTTGCAAACGCTTTTGTTCGGCAGAAATAGAGGCATTATTCATAATATATCCATCTTTCTTTGTCACGTACAATAAGTACGAGACAGCAAAGCATTAAGGCGGTTTCAAGCACAATAGAACCATATATTGACAATCCTCCTTGTTAATCCGATACCCGTTCAGTTCTACCGGACAGGCTTTACTAAAACAGCCAATACAACATAACTCGAGATCGATTATCTTTTCCCTTCAACACTAATTAATAAAATAAAAATTTACACAACAATGCGCAAATAAACTAACCAAAAAGATAATCGTTCTCAACTGAATTGTCAAGGTTCTTAAATGTAATTCTTACTTAAAGACTGTCCGTTCATCCTACGCTTTTCATTCTTCTCTCTTCCCGTAAACCAATTATTTGTAGTCCATTTGTATTCCTTAGATTGCCTGAAGGCACATAACAAATACTTCACAATTCCACAAACACTTACTTATTCCTTTCTCCACTCGCGATTAGTCCAACTATGCGAGGTTATTACTCCAATAAACCGTAATAATCTGTACACATTTGGTTGCCTCTTCAAAGTTTCTCGCAACCTTTAGGAAAATTTAGTCCTTCCTTACACAAATAAACATAATGCCATATAAAATTACCTTAACATTGGCTCAATTTACTACGAATATTTCGTTCACTTAAGGGTGGTCCCATAAATAATTTTAACTAAAGATCATTACAAGCTCGCGCGCCGCACTCAACACTATAACGTAACAACTGTTATCTTTTTCATAAATCTGCATACGCGCTTTTTCTTGAAGAAAAATAAACTGATTTTATCTTCAATCTCAATTTTATTAATTGTTTTATTTATGAATGTCTTATACGATTCATCCCCTTTCGGGTTACGCAGTTGTTTAAACAATGACTGCCTTCAATATTAGTCACAAATATAACTCCAACTCAACCCATTCTGATTTCACACTTCACCTCGCGCGCGCGTCTTCCACCAAGCTCTCACCAAAAAGCAAAAAGCTAAATCTCACGTCAATCTCTGACTTTCCTATTTATACCTTCAGCCATCCATCTTTAAACATGTCTGACTTCCTCGCTATATTCTCCAATGGTATTCACTCAAGCTTTCTTAGTGCCGACTGATGCTACCCTCTGTACAAACACGCTTATAACTATTATACATCGCCATGTTTGTTTTTACCTGCAAATTTTACAATTACTTTATGGAGAAGCCATTTCTCGTCATCACATTCATTCGGTGGCCACTCTGGACCATTACACAACTTTCAACGTTTATCTCTCACATGCGCTCGTCCTCCTTCCGAACATTTGCAAAAATTAGTACAGTCTAAGGTCTCAAATCTCATATACTTACATGTATTCTCAAAACTGATTGCACAACATTACGATAACTTTTTATAATTAACAATTAAACATACCAAATCTTTCTCTACATATTTTCTAAAACATTCTACACTTATACACTCACATTCGGCCAAGATTACTCCTTTATCCTCCAACATTCCATTTCTTATTAAGTAGTCAACAGTAGCAAACATTATCGTCCCGTCGACAAATTTCTTTTCACATTTACATTCATCAGAATCTATTTATTCCAACACCAATGTCTCTATAACATCCAAATACACGTATCTGCATACTGAATAATATTTCTCCTAAATTGCCAGTGGCGTATCATCCACCCACATACATTATGCATATACTAAAAAAATTTTTTTTCCGTTCAAACTCAATACATCCGTACTCAAAACAGTAATACACGTCATTATAACATCTTACATACAGGGTGCGCAACCTTACAGTGTGTGTGCGCGCGTGTGTGTGCCTGTGTGCGTGTGTGTGCGCGTGTGCGTGTGTGTGCGCGTGTGTGTGCATGTGCGCGTACGTGTGAGTTTGCGTGCGTGTTTGCGTGATCTCTTGCGTGCTTACTTGCGTGCATACGTGCCTGCGTGCGTGTGTGTTTATTCGACAATTTAATTAATTGTATAAAGATGTTATCATTTCCTTAAGGCCGATAACTGTAATTGTTGTCCAAATGTTTAAATTTGTAAAAAACGTGCGTGTGATTTATATATTTTGATCAATTAATTGTAACCTGCTGATTCAAAATTTTCATGATTTAGTGTTGAATAAGCAGTGATACTTTCTTGTTTACCAAACAGCTAACTTTTTAATTCAAATTTTCCTCGAAACGTATGTTATGAGTTGTTAATCTGTGTAAAACTATACTTTTTATATGATAAGAAAGATGAATATAACTGTGCCTTGCCTAAAGTAACATAAACATATTACCGGCATTATAAATTTTAACTTCGTTACAATTCTTGATGAATTTTAAAATTAAAAGCACGCGCCGTTGATTTCATTGATGGCAATTGTAATTAAATTCTTAGTCTAATGTAGGCGTGTAATACTTACGTTAATTTTAATTTTCCTTTCTTTACCTAATGAGAACCTCTTTCCATTGTAACGATATCATTATTCCTGCCCTTAATAAAAGAGATACTCTAGTAACTTTATTCCTTACCACGTAATCAATATTTATACAGAGATTAATTACATCAAATCATAATTTCCAATTGAATTAAAAGTAAATAGAGCAGGCAGATGATCTACTACATCTATTTATTACAAATTGTGATATTCTATTAAACTGAGGATGTGTACTTGAAAAACTTTTCTTATAGATCAATACTGAACCGAAACCTGCAAGTATAAAATTAGTAAATAATAATCATGTTTAATATTGTTAATTCTCTAAATTTTATTTCTGAATATATTTTTAACAAGAAATCTGATCTGATTTTAATTAACAGGATATTAACAGTCATTTTCCATGATACCAGAAATAGCTTTTAAATAAACGCTTTCAATACAATCAATAATCTTACTGAGAAAATATTTACGGCCTGTATTGCGTCTCAAATATAGTTTGATGTAACGCTTTACTTCTAGAAAATGTTTGTACAAATATGATGCTTTTAATTAGTACCTCCTTAGAGTTTTTGCATGCATAAATAAGCGAATACAGTATGAATAATACTTGTATGAACACTTCGCTAATTTTCATTTGATCATTTTTTTAGAACGATGATATTTCATTTTTCAGTGTACTGTTTATGAATCTAAGTACTTAAGTGTTATAATGACTGCCTTTTATGACGCATATTTGTTTTGTACTCAATAGATATATTACTTAGACTATTCGCATTGAACTGTGAAGAGTTGGATGCGTCCAATATAAGTACAATCTGGATTACTCACTTCTATCATCAAGAGCTATCTATCTGATTAATGCTTTGCTTAATATCTTTCTATCATCAAGAGCTATCTATCTGATTAATGCTTTGCTTAATATCTTTAATTTTGAATACTGCAACCAAAGCATAGAAAAATGAATATTATCCTTTTTTGTAAAATTATGCCAATATGACAGTGACATTTATTATTTAACTGGTAACCATGATAACGTGATTAAGGTATTGTAATACTAATAATATTACACGCCAGTTGCTTTTTCTGGCAAAGAAGTAGTTCAACCACGAAAATTGATTGATATACCGGAAAGAAAAACCTCACAATAGTGCATTTTTTTAAGTTCTAAAAAATGTAGATTCTGAGTTAATGTAGGAGGAAACATTGTAAAAATGAACGTTTTCTTCTAATTAAAATTTCTATTATAAAACTTTCTTTATTTTTAGCCATCAATACTACAGTTATCTCATGATAATGACTAACTTTAAGGAAAATACATTGATACGTGTAAATGTAGTTTATAAATTTATGGTCTTTAGTTACGACTCATCCTATAGGTTATTGGAAAATGGCAACATTGCCAATAAAATCGTTCTTAATAGGAAAATTTTTCCAACATGTGACCGTTTTAAATTTTTGGATTGGTAGAAATTAATCAGGTTTTTTTTTCTGGTACCTTCATAGAAGAAGGAAAAAACGCCATTTTTGGCAAAGAAATTTAATGCGTAGTTAGAAGCAAATGTAAAATTTGGAAAAGGTTTCCTTAAAAATTTGATTGAACTTTTCAAGTAAAATTTCAACACAGCCGGTTGCTGAATTTAATCTTTTCCATATAAATAAATCCTGTGGGGATTTCGAATTTGAGTTCGGCTTTAATTTTTTTTGTTTCTACTACACCTTAGCTTCGTTCAAGAGGTAGGCTACTCACTTTCTTTTCTTATTTACTAGACATAACTTTGAAATGCATGTGTACCTGTTTTGAAATTTTAATACAGCATAAAGATCATATCTTATAAAAATTTGGGTATTGATTTAAATTCTAACACAGTTGTTTTATATAGGTTTTTTGGTCCTTTACACATTTACTCAAGATTAACATCTTTCGTGCTTCCAGAAGAGATAGTTAAACCATCTCTGACAGCACAATTGGATACCATTCATCCGAGGTGTGAAATATTAGTTATGGGTCTTCGAACCTGAATTGAAACAGTTTACGATTACTCCTTCTCCGAGCATCTTCCGTATTAACTGAAGAAATATACGTTACACCTACGACTATTTTCGGATAACTATTTTTGTTACACGCACACAAAAAATTTACCTACGGTGAGTGACTTTTGTTAGATTTTCTACATAACGAAGCTCTGGTTACCGGTACATTACTGAAATTCTTATAACAAGTACATTCCGGTGCTTGTTACATTGGATTAGTGTGTTTCCGCAATTATCCTATTCCTAAAATTAATGCTTATATTTTACTGTTAAACGTTTCCTTAGTAATCGTTAGAGTAAGGTTAGACATTTGTACCTGTAAAAGATAATTTGGGTTATTTCTAAGTTTTCTCATATACTTACATTTAACTTTGCAGTAGAATTTGTATTTTAACTATCAATTTCTAACTGTTTTCTTATGTACTAGTTTTATTTTGATATCGAACCGTAATTTGTTCAACCGTTAGAACTATCGGTGTCTACTGTATAAGCGGTCAGCTGTTTAGCTGACGGAACGCTACTATTTGAGTCTAAATGTACAATGTGTGTCAGAAATTATGCTAACTGCTGAGGTTGTATATAAAAGTTATTTTATTCAATTACTGTGTAAATCACATTGCATAGTTTATTTATGATCATTGGGGTTGAAAAATTTGTTACTGTTCACTGATTACAATTTAATAGTTGTTTAGTACAAAACTGTTTGAATTAGGGCTTACTCATTTTAATTTTTCAGTTGTAGCCATATGCTTACTAATGAATGTGTCAATCTGTGTTGCGCATTTATTCAGTTCTTGCATTGTGATTGCCAAATCTGTAATGAACTTGGCCTTTCTGAATTTTCTAAACGCTTCATGCTTACTTTGTCTGTAATGATCATAGTAACTACATTGGAAATTTTTCTTACATAAGGTAAACTACAGGGTAGACATCTAGTAATAATTTTCGCTTTATATTTGGGGTTTATTTGCGTCCGGTTGATTGGAAACTGATAGATTAGTCCGACGGAGAGCTCTTCGTGGAATATCGGTGTACAAGTATTCAATTTCGGATAAATATATACATGTTTGGGTATGTTGTTTGGGTCAACGCTAGATGCCGGACCGTATTGTGGCTGATTATGTAAATTTTAAGTAAAATTCATAGTTTTTTTTAGATTTGGTTGAAAGGTAGGTTGATTACTGGTGGTTTATTTGGTAGATATATTGTATCTGATGTATTATTGACTGTTGTATTGGGAATATTTCCTGAAAGAATTGTATTTATGTCTGCGAGCTGGCGCTCCATAAATTTTTTTTTTGTTAGATACTAAAATTTACTTATTCATAAAAAATTTATGCTATTGTGCAGTGGGTATATTAAATAAGTGTTGTTAAACGATCGTAAGGTGTTTCGTTAATCCTGTGATCTACGATCACTGTCCTAGCCAGTCCTTTGTCAGTGTGGCTTTAGTTCACCATTTTATTTTAGTTGTCTCTTTTGTCCTGTGTGGCCGTAGCCCAAGTGGTGCCTTTTTTTAAATTCTATGTGTATCTTTTCTCCTGCCAAGTGCTTAACCGACCGACATAGCTTCCGGCTAATTCCTTAATCTATGCTACAGCACTTTAGCCACAATTTCTATGATTATCCCTTTGTGCACGTAACAACATACATATTCCGATATCTATAAATGGTCCTCATAACTTTGGGTTACGAACATAACCGTTTTTCTCGAAATTCTACTTTGTGAATTGGTCTTATTGTATATCTCGTTAAGGTATGGTGTTATTCAAATGCTTGTTCGTGTCCTATGTAAGAAATTACAGAGGTTCCTACTCTACTTTGGGAATAAGTCAGACAACCGTAAACATATTCCTACTCTGGGAGTCCGATAGATATAATTATTATTAAGAAATTTCTGCTCTGGGTCCGATAACTGTAAACAAAATTTGCTAAACTCATATACTACTTCTCACCTTTGTGAACACACACCACACACCACACAACACACACCACACACCACACACCACACACCACACACCACACATCACACACCACACACCACACACCACACCCACCACATCCATCACACCTTACACCACACACCGCACACGCACACCGCACCATACCGCCCACCGCGCGCCCCACACCACACATCACACATGGATTTAACGGTTTGGTGATAATTAATATCTATTATTACCTTATAAGTAGAATATATAGAAAAGGAGAAATGAAAATTAATAATGAAGTTTAGTTCGTGCACAAATATTTATATACTATAAAATGAAAAAAATGTGCATGTTTGCTAGAATACTAATAATATCTCGGTGCTAAAACAGTTTTCCAGATGAATAAATTCAGTACAATGGAATAATAAAATGTATGTTTAAATGGAATAATAAATGCAGTAAAACGTAATCCCTTGCAGAACTTATGTTTATCAAGGGAAAAGCAACCAAATCATCTTTAATTCATTACTATTCTGTACTTTTACTATTGTTTAAAAGGTAACAAATGAGATTGTAACATGCACATTGGGCATTGAACTAAACCGCAAATAATTACCTTGTTACTATAGAAACAAACTGATTCAAAATACTAAATTGTGTGTACTGTACGAAAATTGTATACATGTTGATATCAACGCATTTTTATTGGCTTACTTTTACGTTTGTATTTTAGTTCATGATATATGCGTATGCTATTAACAAAATCGCGCTAACAATCACGGAAACGCTGCACATTAGTAAATAATGTTGAAATATTTTTTTTCATCCATTCGTTGATATTTTTCTTTACAAACATATTTTATATGTGGGTGTTATAGGGCAGGTATGAATGTGTATTTTAACGCTCGGGTTGCTTACGTTTGTTTGGTCACAATATATTTTTGTCGATACAACCGAAATATATGGGTTTGTTACACGTAACAAAAATTCATTATTCGAAGGTGTGTGTGAGTTTTACATCAGCTGGAGTACGAAATTACATAATCTACATAAATACATACCACAGATATCTAAGGCTATTGCTGTATTTCAATATTTATTGTTCTAAATTTCATCTATATATCCACTAACCAATTTTATTGTCCAGCCAACTCATTGGACAACTGTCTACCAAGTTAACTTACGAAAATGTAAATTGCATTTTAAACGATATTATGAACGTTTGTGTGTAGTGCAGTGATGTATTCTAGACCAAATACTGTTGTTTTGGTGTTTATAATTTTATCAAAAACAAGTATCTGAGTTTAAATAGACTATACCAAAATTAAAATACTCACCTTTTCAGTTGAAATCGTATATTTCCATTACTTTTTACCAATTTAAACATTTCAATAGTAATTACAGGTACCGTCCTCAGTAAAAAGGAATGAAACTGGTAACAAATGTTGTCGACAAACAATCAAATATGAAGGCTATCGGCCTGTTATAATAATAATATGAATTAGAAGCCTATTAACGAGTGTTAATTTTAGCAATAATTAATTAACCTCGAATAAATACAACCTTGCAAATGACATTCTGGAGGAGTCTCTATGGAGCGCAAGAAAAAGAAATGAAAAAACAATGACGAAAAACAACAGCTAAAATATAAGAGACGGCTGCATACACAAATACAACTCAAAAGCGTATTAACAGTAAGAAGGAAAAACAACGAAAAGAAGTATTTATACCACCTCGGAGAGCAGATAACATCAGTATGCTTTGAGGGAACGAAAAGATTTGATAATGGCTGTGCGATTTGGCCGAAATGTCGTCCACCCGGAAAACAGTACGGTTCTCTCTCTTTGTCTCTCTCTCTTTCTCTATATGTATATGTATATATATATATATATATATATATATATATATATATATATATATATATTATATATATGGAATCTCGACCTAGAAAAAAATACGTCAATTTAGATGTCGAGGGGGACATTCAAAAACAGTGTTCATGTAATTTTACTTTTCACCCCTTAATCACCACTTTAAAATTTCAAATTGCACCCCCTAGCTTGTGATACATCGTTTTGAAGGTATTCAAAATACAAATCCAACGGCGTTCATAAAATTGATTTTCATCGCCCCATTTTGAAATAACAAGCGAAAATGTCAATACTATAGGAATAAATTTTGTTCATTGATTTCATTGTTCAAGACAAAAACAATACTTCATTAAATGCTCAAAATGTTCTCTATTCAAAATACATGCTATTCGTGTAACCTCACTTTATTAAGTACACAAAATGTTCTCCATTCTTAGCTAGACAACAAAACAATCTATTAACGAATTCGTCTGTAACATTTTGAAATGTTTCCACAGTAATTTGCTGGCAAGCTTGAGTGATCCTAGCTCTAAGGGCCTGAATATTTTCTGGTTGAGGGTTACGATACCGTTGATTAAGCCACTCGCGAACACCCAACGCATAGTGTGGGGGTGCACCGTTTAGTTGATACTGCAAATTTCTTTCATCTAACAGTGGGTTGCCTTCTTCATCAGCTTCATTTTCTAAGGACTCAGTTATAAGCGTAGTTTTCCAATAAATTTAAATACAAATCAGCGGTTAAATTTTCTTCGATAAACAAAGGACCTATTATTTCATTTCCAAGAATTCCTGCCCAGACATTAATTTTTTCCGAAAACTGCGTATGACCCTCTAAGAACACGTTAGGATTTTGAAGATTCCAATATCTACAGTTCTATTTATTAACAAAGCCATTCACATAGAACGTCCTTTCATCACTGAAGCAAATATTCTTTACCAAATTGCTGTCATTTTGAATCATCGCAGTCATTATTTCACAGAATTGAATCCTCCTATCGTAAACATGTTCAATGAGTTCATGGAGAATGGTAAATTTGTAAGGAAAGAACGTGTGACGTTAAATAAAGTCTTGTGTATGAAACCAACAGAAATATTCGTTAATGCAGCGACTTTTGGAATTGAAGTCGTAGGTTCAGCGGCAAAATGGCCTAAGACCTCAATTTGTGCGGCTTCGTTGAGAACCCGTGGTGTCTTTCTTACTTTGTTACATACTGAGCCAGTTTCTTCAAATTTTCTCACCAGAGTTAGCACATATTGATATCCAACATTTTTTTCAGGATGCGTTTTGTTGAAGATTCGGGCTGTGCTACGAGCACACTTATTCTGGGCTCCATACAAATAAATAATTTCAACTCTTTCTTGAATAGTGTAAACCATGACTGATTCTTGGTTTTATTCAAATTCAATGTTTCAAACTGAAGTAATGAATTGTCAAAATTCAACAACTTAACCGAAACAGACTTGATTATAAATCGTTGCAGTCGGCAATAAATTACAAACTGAAATACGGCTTACCTTAACTGAACTCTGAAAGCAAAAATAATCCAAATCGATAAAAACACGATAAAAATATTGGAGAGAGATGTCGTTTCCGTGTCACTTCGTATTTCAGTACTTGATAAACGAGGGGTATTGTCTTGAACAATGAAATCAATGATCAAAATTTATTCCTTTAGTGTTGACATTTTCGCTTGTAATTTCAAAATGGGGCGATGGAAATCAATTTTCTGAACGCGTTGGATATGTATTTTCAAAATTTCAAAATGGTGTATCACAAGCTAGGGGGTGCAATTTGAAATTTTAAAGTGAGTTTTAGAGTGGGGATTAAGGGGTGAAAAGTAAAATTCCATGAATACTGATTTTGAATGTCCCCCTCGACATCTAAATTGACGTATTTTTTTTCTAGGTCGAGATTCCATTGCTAAAAAAACATTAAGGGTGACTAGTTTTGAAATGAAAGCACTATATATATATATATATATATATATATATATATATATATATATATATATATATATAGTTTAGTAAACGAACATAAGTTCAATTTAATAATCATTAATTGTATTGTATTTAAAATTAACTTTTAAAGTACATACAGTAAAAGATTAACTCAAGTGGGACTTGAACCCACGACCTCCACTTTGCTAGAGTGGGGCTCTTCCATCTGGGTTCAAGTCCCACTCGAGTTAATCTTTTACTGTATGTACTTTAAAAGTTAATTTTAAATACAATACAATTAATGATTATTAAATTGAACTTCTGTTCGTTCACTAAACCAATTTCTATAGTTATTCTATTACTGTTGCATACAGCAAATAAAAATTAACAATCAGTCACGTGTTGTCATGTGCGGAACCTTATCGAATTGCGGGCTCACATGACATTCACAAAAAGTTGACTGTGATCCTTCATTCTATGTATAATAATTATAATATATCGTAACTAGGGAAGTACATACAGTTCAAGTTTGAATCGATTGTGGCTTGCCTCCTCGATAGCTCAGATGGAAGAGCCCCACTATATATATATATATATATATATATATATATATATATATATATCAAAGAGAAGGTACTATTGACTGATAGTAATTAATAATACTAGTTTGTTGAGGGCAGTCAATTTATGTATTTAATTAGGCCAGGGTTAAGCACATATCAAAGAGTCTGCTTAACCTGGCCTAATCTACATAAATGACTGCCTCTAACAAATATATATATATATATATATATATATATATATATATATATATATATATATATATATATATATACCCGGCAGGAGAAGGATTTCTACTAAAGTGAATCACAGATAAGAAACATGTGCTATCGATCAACAACTTAAAATATTCATGGCACTCTGCTGGCAAAAACCGCACGAACTCTTTTGGTTACCTGATACAATAAGAAAGTATGCAAAATAGAAAAAATAGACACTTTATCACACTAGTCTTTTCAGAAAATTTGTTACTGAGCGGCTTGTTTACTAAACGCAAACTCGTTCGTAAAACGCTTTTGTCAAACTAGTTTCTTAATATACTGTTGTGATATTTCAATGAATATTTATAAGGAATAAAAATCACGTTATCAAATTTTTTCGAATATGTTTATTAGTCCAATAAATATAAATATTTACATAACAAAAAATCTTATCTAAATTTTTTCTTCGGGAATCGTTAGTGGGGATATTAAGGATAGAAAAACCACAAAAATCAGTTCCGGGGGTGCGGTGAAACCACCCCAAAGAACCACCCCTTATGTAAAAATAGCGGTTTTTTGCCAATAACTCGTTCGGCTTTAGAGGTATCAAAAAATTACCTCAGACAAAAAAGTTTACGAAATTTGCCACAAAAAAGGTCTCTTGTAATTTTGTCTCAAATGTTATAATTTTAGGGATATCTAATATTTAAACAAGTTAAAATTTGACAATTTCATTGCGCGTCAAATTTCGATTTTTCGGGAATTTTTGCGCTCCGTCTTACGAAAAAATTGAATTTACTCAAGAACTACAAAAGATAGGAACAAAAATCAAAATGGGTTTTGAAGGGGAGACACAATGGAACGTATTTTTGGTATTCATATTGACTGAAAATAATTTCTCTTTTGATAACATAACAATATAGTATAATTGTTTGATGGTTTTTGCAATTTTAGCTACTTGCTGTCCTAATGGAAGTAACTGATTTCAATATATGTTATAAATGTATTATCTTTTAGTTTAATAGATTACTTTATGGTCCAAAAGAATAAAACGGTAGAATTTGCATTCCGCAAATTTGCCAGCATTTTTTAATTTGCAAAATTTTGACTAATCTTCTATTATTTTATAAAAATAAAAAAAATAAGCCAAAAATATTATTAATATGTACAAAAAAATTTTTGTTTGTGTTCATATACCCTACAACAATGATTCCCAGACATTTAGAAGTCAATAAACTATATCAAAAAGAAAAAAAACTGCACATGCGGCGGCAACCGTCAGGTGCTTCGAAGGTATCAACGTTCTTCGTACCGTGGCGCGATAACAAATAAATCTATGCAGGGGGAGATGATACGTATGCTCGGCTAACGTTAGATGGTGAAGGAAACGGAGCGGGTTCGGCTCTGCAACGTTAATCCTATTTACGTTTGTGGGCGCCAGACCTACCTAGTGAACCGTTCATTAGGTCAAATGAATTAGTAGTTCCACCATTTGTTTGATTCTAATATAATTAATGATTGCTAAAAATTGCGTCTTTGTCTAGGTGATGATATTTGACTGCAACGAGTACAGGGTAACAGAAGTAAAAGGTTACTTTGCCAAAGGTAAGCTAGTCTGTGTTATTTGGTCATACGTCGTGTAATTGTTTCCCACCCTATACATGTACACGTCAATAATTTCAGTACCTTAGTCACAGTTTCCTGATAATAAATGTGAACGTAAAAAACTGTCACACATATCTACAGTAATTGTTAAAGTAAATAATCAGGAAGCTGTTACTAGGTGAAGTTCCAAGTAAAATTTCATTATTAACTCAAAGTTGCATGACCGTATTTTTACAAAGATTGTAACTTTGAATGTACCAGAAGTAAGGAAAAGATATAAACTAAAGTAGCCTGACTTTTTTTTTATGAAAATAATACTCTCTAAGCTTGTTTTTTTTTTCTCTACGAAAATAAGCCAAAGACTTGGAATGTTACAATGTTCGACTTGATTGCCATAAAGTTCAAGTCCAGAACCGAGGATGGTGCCTTTCGATAAGACGTAATAACTCCAACGTACTATTAGGAATGTAACTGTTTATATAAACTTTACAACCAAAATTTTTAAAGCTAGCTGCTATAGCTTGACTAATATATGACACGAATAGAAATACTATGAGTACTCGGAGGTCAATTACTATATCCAATATAACAAGATTTTCCAGCTAGCTTAATTAATGAGTACGAAGAATAGAAGTATGATGAATATTTTAAGTTTAACAACTATATACAATATACAGACAGTTACTAACTATATGTGTAATCTGTTCTCTTCCCCAAAAGGATAACGGTTGAATACTGATTCCAAAAATAATTCGACTGTAACAACTGTAATAATTTCACTGATTGTTATTTATCCCTTAACGGAAGACTTTTAATAAAATTTAGTCTTTATTCAACAACCAAGTGCAGAACAAAAATGAATTTTTATTATGCAAAATCTGAAACCAAGGAATTTTTAACAAATATGATAAGGCTGGAAAGTTTTTAGCTTTTGGATCGGTCTTTCAAATATTTACTAATTTATAAATTGAAGATGAGTGTAGGCAACACACATTGCTGGGTAATTTGTATTTACTGTTTGAATGTTGAAATTATAATTAAAGAATGGACAATTCCGTTGTTTATTATTCCTAACTCCTAAAACTAATTAATGATATTTACATATTCTATTAAATGCGACCGGTGAAACTAAAATTGTATCCCAATGAGAAAATTCCAGAAAAAGACTGCTGCAATGTACCATTTTTTTTTTTTTAATTGTTGTAACGTCCTAGGTTTACAAAATTTTTAAATCTACGCGGTTCAGAAATCAAGGTAAGTATACATAGAATACAATCATACCATTCAAAATTATATTATATGTATCCAGGTGGAGTATAATGCTATTGAAAGGGGGACAATTTTAACGCACGCAGTGACGCGCCGGTTTCAATGTATAGAAAAGATGCGCGTGGGTCCTATAGTATACTATATACTATAACGTACTACGGCGTCCCATTCCTGTAACGTACATAACGTTTTTTGAGTGATAGAGTATTGTTGCTGTAGTTTTCAAAATAAACTGTTATCGAGAGACAAGGTACGATATTTTTTATTTTATTGAATTTAATATTTATTATAAATACAATATTATACATCACAATATTTGCTTGCGTGCATATGAGTATCGATATTAATAGTTTTTTATTAATATTTATTCGACTTGTCTATATGTGTATTCATTTGATAAAAAGGCGACTTACCGAGATTACACAATATTGTCTGGATTTTTCATGTCGAAATTATTAATTTAAATTTTAAATCTGAAGTTTCAATTTGAATATTCAATTTTTTTTTTGTTTGTATCTTTTTACAGAAAATTATGGCATCTGAAGAGGGCGTATGTTTTGTATGCAAGTCTGACCTTGTGGATAATGGAGAAACAGTCGTGTTAGAACGAGGTTTCAAAACTTTATTGCAATGTAGCCAGGAAAGAAATGATGGAAATTTTGCATTATTGCCTTCAAGAAAATCGGTAGTAATGCATGTGTCATGCCGAAAAAAATATACCATGAAGAAAAATGATAATTTCTACTTTCGGAATTTGGCAAATTCAGTTGAAAAAAAATCAACCACCAGTCCAACAAAAGCACTTGATGCATTTGATTTTAACAAAAATTGTTTCATTTGCGGTTCAGAAGCTGATAGGAAAAAAGAGTTAAAAGAGCCTGTTTCAAGAAGAGTAAAAATTTACAACGTCGAGAGTGTGGAATTTTAAGAAAAATTGCTGATGATGATAAAATTAATGAATTATCATGATGTTGCCAAAACAGTTAACAGCAAACGCCAAACATCATTTGAATTGTTATTTAACAAAAATAGTGTACGTTTACACAAGAGGAGCAGAAACAAATCCACGTGGACGACCAGAAGTTGAAGACATAGATGTAACAATGGAAAGGTTTACGATTACATTGAAGAGGCCAACGAATCGCAGTTTACTTTGCATGAATTAGCAATGATAATAGATATATTTTTACCCATTGTATCCAATATTTTTTCGTCATTATATAAAATAATTTCTATTTCTATTACTTAGGCGAAGATCATCCACATTACAACACCATGGAATCAAAATTGATAAAAAAATATGGATCCAAGTCCATTAAATTTGTTTCAAAGAGAGGTGGCGTGACATATGTAATGTTGCCAGATGGAGAGTATAATTTGGTTCGAGAAGCTGAGAAAAATCAAGGCTTCACTGAAGACGAAAAGCGCGCAGAAATTTTAAGAGCTGCTGCTGCAATATCGAGGAATGATATTAGGATGATGGAGTATGATAATGACTTTATCCAGCAACTCATGTCATTCCTGAATCTCTGCGTAATTTCATGCGCGACATTACGGTAAAAAAAAGAGCCGATAAAAAAAATATTTGCAAATTGATCGCCATAAATCATTCATTAATCTCCGTTGCTCATCCGAATTCATTCTTATCATCTTTTCAAGTTGGGCTTGCTGTCGTGTTGCATAGAAAATTCGGATCTAGACGAAGAATTGATATATTGCACAATATTGGCGTTTGTGCATCACACGATGAAGCAACCAAGTTTCAAAGCAGCGTGTTGATGAGCGATGCTCCCTATATCAAACCAGGACACTTCAGTCAATTTGTTTTTGATAATACCGATTTGAATATCAACACTATTGACGGCAAGAACACAATGCATAGTATGGCGGGAATCCAGGTCGTCACTCCAGATAATTGTTTTGAAAATCAACGTCAAATAAAGAGAATTAAATACCCACCACCAATGAACGAAGTAACTCTACGCCATAAAATACCATTTTACCACTACGAAAAAGCTCGTCCTGATGGATATAACATATCAATTGAAAAAATAGACATGCATGACATTGATCAGTTTAATTTGTGAAGCGATATGTTATGGTTCGTAAGCAAGGCACTATCAGCAAAATCGAAAGTTATGTTCGGATGGAATGGATTTATGTCTAAACTTAGGAAACAAATCTCGTTTTGTAAAAGTAAAATAGTTTGTCTTCCGTTCGTGAATTCAGATAATAACACCATTTTTACCGTATTAAAATACGCAGCAGAATCATCCAATAAAGCAGACGTACAAAAATGTTTTGTGACTTTTGGTCAGCCATTGTTCCAAAAAGCAATAGAGATAGTGAAAACTTGCAAAGACGAATCATTGGCGAATGTAATTGTCAGACTTGGCGGATATCACTACTTATGTCATTTATGGGTTGCGTAGGGTAGTCATGGCCGGAAGTGTGATTGAAGAAGTGCTTTCTGTTTGTTACGCTCCATGCTCAGTAAAGAAAATTCTTATGAGTTACGCATATGCTAGAGCTGTTCGTGGGCATACGTTGGTCTTATTGTCATTAGTTAAAATAATTTTATTCGAAATGGAAATTTCTGATGCAGAGAAGGAAGAGATAGAACAAAATTTAGACGACTTCTTGAAAGGCAGTGTTACATACATTGAAATACACAGTCTCACTAATTCATCAAATTTACAAGAGAAATTTTGCGATAAAATAAAGGTGAATGAAAAGAGAGGAAAAACGGCCAAACTTTGGATTGCCTGTATGAAAATGATTATATTGGCAAAATCTTTCATGAAAAGTGAAAAAATGGGTGACCTGAGGATTCAATTACGTATAATATCACAGATGTTACCATATTTTCATGCAACAGGACATCATAGTTATGCCAAATCTGCGCATCTTTACATTCAAGAAGCGAAATTATTTATGGAACAAATGGAGAAGCGTAAAGGATGCAATGATGCTTGCCGGTGAATCAGATCCTGTATTAGAGGAATGCGAGAAATTTGTCAATAACGGTTTTTGCACTGTCCGTCGTATCGATGCGTTCTGGTCTGGTAATTTCACTGATATGACAATCGAACAAGATTTTATGCGAGTCATGAAAACTGAAGGTGGACTTATTGGAGGAGGAATCACTGAGAGCACACAAATGAAATTTGTTCTGGGAATGCCATATGTGCATGATGTATGCGAAAAAATTGAATAATTTTGCCACGTTCGATTCACGTCAAGTGAACAGCATATTGATGCACGGGACAGTCGGATCAATCGAGATAACAGCGATGTTAAAAAAATTTATGAGTTTTTCATGGACCATAATCCGTTTCCATTTGACTCCGAATTAAAATCAATTTCCAATGGAATAATTGGCACAGAGGATGTTAACTCTTGTAGGATGTTTTTGAATAAAATTTAACTGGTCTGAAATTTCACGAAATCAAATGCAGAGAAAAAGACAACGTTGTGAATCTAGCTGCCAAAACATCCAGTATTAGAATAGCATATACACTTACGCGAATCGATCCGTATATGCTTTTCCAGAGAATATCTGTTGTAAAAAAAGATCAAGAGTTAAAATCACCATATCCGCTGTCGCTTTTTTCTGCTGGCTCGTTTAGAAATACAATGAAATCGAAGCTTTATGAATTATTTCAATCCGGTTGATTATCGAATCGATCCGAATAAAAATGTTTTCATATTAGACGGCGGAATGTACTTCGCCGAGTTCCTTGGAAAGAAAATGAGCTTTTCGACGATATTCTAAACAGATACGTTGAATGCGTCAAAACACATTTTACGACAAACGCAATTGTCGTTTTCGACGGTTACGAAAAGTTTGTCAACAGTGACAAAGGAACCGAGAGGATGGCAAGAGTCAATAAAAATCATAGTGTGGACGTGCATTCAACGATGTCATCGGAAAAACTGTTGTCCAATATACATAATAAAAAAAGATTCATTGCTTTGCTGACTCCAAAACTTTTGCAAGAAGATATACATGTAGTTCAAGATTTGGACGATGCTGATGTTCTCATCGTACAGACTGCGATCAATGTTCAGGGAATAGTCTCTGTAATAGTATGTGAAAACATCGACGTATTGGTTATATTGACTGCATTGGCTCCACCAGAAAGAGAAATTTTCCTCATGAAATTGGGAAGAGAGAAGATTGCACGAACAGTTTATTCCTCAAAAAGCTTGGAACATATGCCATTTTGTAAGAAGAATGTCTTATTCTTACACGCATTATCAGGATGTGATACGACATCGTGTTTTAATTTCAAAGGAAAAAATTTCATATTTAAGTCATTAGAAAATGCACGAATCGAAGTGAAAAATGCAGTAGAAGTATTCATGCAGAAAGATTAATCAGCTACATCGATATCAGAAAATCGCGTTTCTTTTATTTTACAAGTGTATAATGCAGGGAAGAAAATTAAATGTCTCAATGAGATGAGACATGTAATTTTTATGAAGAACGTCGTTAAGCAAAAAGCAGTAAATCTTGCATCTCTTCCTCCCACCAATGATGCAGCAATACAAATTGCCTGAGGGTATATCTGCAAGTTCAAAAATGGATGTCAAATGATTTAACTCCGGAACAATGGGGTTGGAAAAAAGATAATATTTTAACACCAATTATGATGACACGACCTGCAGCACCAGATGAAATTTTAAACATGATTTTTTATAACTGCAAAAAAGGATGCCGAAATGCTTGCTCTTGCAAAAAAGCTGGTTCATTTTGTAATGCTGCCTGTGGATCTTGCAGAAATTATTCATGCAATAATAAAACACCTATTGAACCAAAAGAATCAGACTTTGATGAAATTGTATATAACGAAGAAGAGAATGAAACAAAGTGATTTTGTAAAATCCGTATGTAAATAATAATAATAATAATAATAATAATAATATAATATAAATAATAATAATGATCATAATGATAATTGTAATAATAAGAAAATTGATGAAAATAATAATAATAATAATAAACTTGTGAGGTGGTAGGTATGTATACTCCATGCCAGCCGGGGAGGTACCACCACCCTTACCATGGGCTCCTTAATATTGGGTCTCCGATTTTCTGAGCCCGGTAAGGGCTGCCGGTTACCTTTTCCATCATCCTTAATCTATTCTCATCCTTATTCTTCCTTCTCGCCCTCACTGTCTTCCTATCGGTTTAAAAGTCCCAAATTAAAAAATAAGATGGCTGTGGTTTCTAGGGTTATAAATTCCGGACGTAAAATCCTGCCCCATTCGGATGTACGGGGGGGCAGGGCTCAAGCGACCTCGGTCATCGAAGTATCAACTTTCGCGGTATCAGGTCTAATCTTAATGCTATTCACCAACATCTTGAACAATTACAACCTGATATATTGTTTCTATCTGAAACACAAGTCTCCTCGGAAAGCTCCGAGTCACCCGACTTGCAATTTCCTCAATACCATCTTCACTCTAACTTTCGTATGTGCGTACATCAAGGACCGAATTGCTTGCAAGAGGGTTTCTTCCTTAGAAAATAAAAATTTTGACGTGATTTGGTTTAAACATTCTGGTCCTAATTTTGTCAAATTCTACTGTTGCATTTATAGGTCTCCTAATGACAGCAACTTTCAAGACTTCTTCGATTACCTTAGTATGAAAGTTGACTATCTCCTGTCTCAGTTTCCATCTTGCGATATCTCATTTGTAGGCGATTTCAATGTTCATAACTCTAATTGGCTTCAATTTTCATCTACTACAAATCCCGCTGGTCATAGTGCAGAAACATTTGCTATTTCATGTGATCTCACACAAATGATTTCTGAACCCACAAGAATCCCTGATAACCATAACCATACTCCACATCTTCTAGATCTCTTTCTTACATCAAACCCTCTTGTTTATAACACTTCCGTTCTTTCGCCTTTAGGTCTTTCCGACCATTGTCCAATAAAAATCATTTCTACTGTACCTAGTTCCACTGTTGTTCGCAAAACCGATAGAACCTTGTGATGTTTTAAGTCAGCTCGATGGAGTGATTTACGGGATTTCTTTGCAACCTTTCCATGGCGTGAATATTGTTTTAAGTCGTCCTCTTCTTCGGACATCGCTCTTTCAGTATCTGAAGTCATCCTCATGGGAATGGAGTTATACATTCCGAAAAAACAGTACCGTGTAGGTCATTCACGTTCCCAACCCTGGTTCAATAAGGCTTGTTCTGATGCAATATCTTTAAAAAATAAATGTTACATTAAATGGAAATCTAATAAATCGGTTGACAGTCATGTAGAATACGTTGGTGCTAGAAATATCTGCAAAAGTGTCATCACTAAAACTAAAAAGTTGTTCGAACAACGAAAATGCAATGAACTTTAGCAAAAGCCATTAGTAAAAACTTTCGAACATCTTCATTTCCCCCCCTGACATCTATTGACGGATCGGTAGTTGCTGATTCTGTAGACAAAGCCAATGTTTTTGTGGATTTGTTTGCATCAAACTTGTGTCTCAATGATTCTGGAAAAGATGTGCCCATAGTCAACTCTTCTTCATACGTTATGAAACCAATTCATTTTCGGTACAAGCTCTTGGAATCGATCATCAGCAGGCTTGATCTCAATAAGGCGACTGGCCCAGACGGTATCCGAGCTATTGTCTTAAAGAAATGTTCCCCCGAACTAGTACCAGTCTTATCTAAGCTCTATACGATCTCTATATCTTCTGGGGAATTCCCTTCATCATGGAAGTTAGCAAATGTTCAACCTATTCCCAAAAAAGGTGATAAGGCCGATCCCTCAAATTACAGACTAATTGCCATCACTTCCATTTTGTCTAAAATCATGGAAAAAGCCATCAATCAGCAACTGCTCACGTTCCTTGAAACTAACAAACTCCTTAGTGACCACCAATATGGGTTTAGGCAAAGTCGTTCAACAGGCGATCTTCTTTCATATGTGACCCAAGTTTGGAACAATACAGTAGAGCAGTCCGGTGAAACAGTTGTAGTCGCTTTAGATATCTCAAAGGCATTTGACCAAGTTTGGCATAAGTGTTTACTTGCCAAACTCACCTCGTTTGGGTTAAATGATACGCTCATCAACTGGGTTTCTAGTTTCCTTGATAAAAGACGAATACGTGTCGTAGTTTGTGGCTTTTTTTCAAAAGAAGTTAGCATTAACGCGGGCGTACCACAGGGATCCGTTATAGCGCCTACACTTTTCCTGCTGTACATAAACGACCTTATTTCTTCAACAACTAACCCCATCCATTGCTTTGCTGACGATAGCACTCTTCACTGTAGTTCATCTCAGTCTACTCATAGTGATAATCCACCTTCTATGTCAAATCAAGAAATTAAAGCTGAACTGGCAAATTCAATCAACAAAGACATTCAACGTATTCTCGAATGGGGAAGCAATAATCTAGTTAAATTTAATGCTAACAAAACTCAGTGTTGCCTTATGTCCGCCAAAAAAGATCGATCATTTCCTGTTGTAAGTATGAATGGCTCAGTTCTTAAGTTTTCAGACTCTATTACTCTGTTGGGTATGACTGTATCTTCAAATCTCTCATGGTTTAACCATCTTCTGTCAGCTACCAAAACAGCTGCTCGTAAAATAGGCTTTTTGTACAGATCTAAGCAGTACTTTACTTCTCTACAACTCCTTCTGCTGTATAAGGCCCAAATTCGGCCTCATCTGGAATATAATTCTCACCTTTGGGTTAGTGCTCCCCAATACGCTCTCGATATCGTTGATCGTATTCAGAAGAGAGCGATTAGGCTTATAAATGACCCGTCCTTAACTTCTCACATACAATCCCTTGAGCATAGAAGGATGGTTTCAGTTCTTTCTTTGTATTATCGTTATTACAACGGCTATTGTGCTGGTGAATTACATTCTTTGATACCATCTCCGGCTATCTTTGCGAGAAACACTCGGTTCGCTCATTCACATCATCAGTATGCAGTACAAATCTCCACTTGTCTTACCAAACGGGCGCAATCCACATTTTTCTACACGGCTTCTAAACTCTGGAATGATCTCCCTAGTTCCTGTTTTCCTCTCACTTATGATATGAGAAAATGTAAGGTAGCTGTTCATAGGCATCTATTGGCAATTCATTATCTCTCTATCCATCCTCCTAAGTGTTCCTGAGTGCTTTAGCACGATAGGCCTTATTTAGCCTGTTCAGGTCCACAATCATAATCTATTCGAAAATAGTAGTTCATTAAACTATATTCCATTGGTTACCTGAATTTCCTAAATAAAACTTCAATTGGCGATAGTATGATACGTCAATTATGCGATTCTCTGAAAAATCGATAATTCTTCGATTTTCAATAGCGATTTTCACGAAAAATACTACACTTACAAAAAAATTACAAGAGACCTTTTTTGTGGCAAATTTCGTAATTTTTTGATATCTCTAAAGCCTAACAAGTTATTCGTGAAAAACCTAAGGGGTGGTTTTTTGGGGTGGTTTCTCCGCACCCCTGGAACTGATTTTTGTGGTTTTTTTTATCGTTAATATCCCCACTAACGATTCCCGAAGAAAAGTGTATAAGATTTTTTATTAACTTTTGACAATTTTTTTACTTTACCGACTGGACTATATAGCTTAAATGAATTAAGATTTTCTATTTCTCAAGCTACTCATGCTAAACATGTTGCGAAAATGCATTTTTTGTTGCACCTTCAATGCAGTTTAGTTAACTTGTTTTTTGTGTATCAATATCTTCGTTGCTTTAAATATACGAGTAAAGAGCTATCCTTTGACTTTTATCTAATTAACTATTAAACGTTAGTAAATTCGAGTTATGTTGGTAATATCTCACTTACTAAAAATTTGTTTTTTCATAAAAAAACTTTATTGTTAAAAAAAACGTTGAATTTTGGATAATAAATTTTCCAAAGTACACTTTATTGATCTCAAAGAGAGATAATCATAATGAAGTATTTTGGGTAAACAAACGATTTCATTTATTATATTATTAAGTTTTATTTCCTTAAAGTTTTAAAGAGTTTTATATTGCTTATTAATTAGCAATGTTTCAAACGCAATAAAGTGTGTTGTTGTTAGAAAGTATGTTTACGATACCTATCTTACTTCTAAATAATTGCTAAGTCGGGTTCCATCTCCGTTAATGTATAAGGGGAAATAAATATCAAGTAATAGTTATTTACGATTTAAGAATGTTTCATATTACGATACGAACATCGTATCTATCAACAGTTTTAATTATATAGAGAAATAAGTAATTCTATCAGCGAAATGTATTAAGAACGGTATTATCCAAGCAGGCGTATTATATAATTGTCATTGTGAACTTTATGAAATTCAGATTGTCAATTCTGTGGACAACGTTAGTGTTGCCTCTACATCTGGTTTAAATATTTCTAATTGGAAGAATTTTATTATTTATGTATAGTTTATTAAATTTTGCTAGATTTTATTTTAGTAATTATTTTATTCTCACTTTTACTTTACCGCAATAGTGCGGGAAAGTGATACTTTACCGCACTAGTGCGATAAAGCACGATATGCCATTAAATGTCGTAAAACTTGACATTACATTGTGATAGTAGATAAAAATAATTGATAAAATTATATTAAAAAATATGAAATATTATTGTAAATTTTTAGCGTTAATCATGAATTTGAATGTATTGTAGTTCAAACTGATCACATTTTTATAATATTTTTCTTTCACAAAATGATAATACCTATATGCTCACTTATAAAAATCATTATTTTTAGTAGCGTTTATTGTACTTTGGTTGTCAATATTTATGCATATCGCGATATCAATGAATAGTTGTCTTAACCATTTGGTTTCTTTTGTAGCGGGGCACGCTGCCATAAACCATATCTCAGTTGTAGACAAGACTATACTAACTTTGACTTGACCAAATCTCAGTAGCTGCGTTTTTCAGAAATACATGCCCAGTTATCGATTGTTTATTGTCCGTATAATTTGCAAAATCATATGCAGTTTCACGTAAGGATCATCGAACACATTATTTGAAATGGCATTAATCATATCAAATTCACTTAACGATTATTCGTTGTGTAGGGTATGATGAATGGATGTACAGTTTTCACCATTTTTAATTGCATGACAATGAAATAAGTAGGGGCTGTCTTCTTGTAAGTCACTATATGTGAAAGCTGTAGCCATGTCAAGTTGAATTATGTCTAATTTTTGTTACGCGACCAAATCGCACTATTTCTTACCAAAGTAAGCGTGTTGCCAATCAAAATGAGCGGGTTCGTTGTAAGAGGTAAAATGGTTGAAATTTAAATTAAAACACCTTAAATTTACCATAAAACAATAAATAACAATATTCAATCGAGAAAATAGTCTTTAGGCGTCACCAAAAACGGAAACTTCTCTGAGATAAATAGTCCTGGACGAGTTCGAAAATAATACATACTCTCGGTTTTTTGCTTTGCCGCAACAACTTAAATGTTTCGGTTGCACTTTATATACTTTAACGCATGTAAAAATTGGGTAATTTGATTTACTGAGTACCCTCTTAAACATTTTTCACAGAATTGCAATACGCCAGTGGTAGGATGAAATGTCATGGAAGTAGAAGAACCTCGGGTGTTCCCAATTCTCCCTGTTAGATATGAGACAAGGAGTCAGACGAATGGGGTCGAAAAGTATTATTTCTGCATGTCAGATCTTGTTGAAAGCTTGTTTTATATCTGGAATACTGCGAGGCAACAGTCATGGTGATTTAATGCGTTTGAGGATCCATATAAGGTCCATGCACGAGTTGGTCTGTCGTTAGCTTCGAGATGGTCGGGAAATAAGATAGAGCAAAGCATCTGTTGTATATTTGGTCTAACTGTCTAATAACGATTGATGGTGGATGCGTAAGTATTTGTCGATTAAGTTGGTCTTGTCCTGAAGCGGAATTTCTCCCTTGTCTAAAAGTTTGTAATATTTGACTGGGTGAAATGGGCCACTATCGGATAGTTCCTGTGGTATATGGTTTTGAAACTCCTCAAGGTTTGGCTCGAGCTGAACTTTGAAGTCGTTGTCAGACGATGGGTCTTCTGGTGGTCGTGAGCACGGATTACAGGTAAATACCGAACAGGTCGACTGAAACTGAAGGTTACCTTGAGGGTTGATTAGGTGGAATTTTTTGTTTGGTTGTTAGTTAGGACTTTTGGCAGAATTTAGAGCCTTCACGGTAGTCGACTGGGGCTGTATCTTTTGTTTCTAATAGCATTATTTCACAGAATCTGTTGTACTCGGTTTTAATTACTGGGCCTCTGGTTTTCAGAAATCGACGGATGTCAGATGGTGCCGAGGTGGTAGCTATCCTCGAAGTTTTGTATTAGTTGTTCAGAGCAAATTATATGGTCGGGTACGTAGCGGTCGCTATATAAAATGAACGTTTAATGGATGTTGCTCGTTCTCAACAGTGGTAAGCAGAGTAGTTGGTCAGTAAGTATTCGTACGTTAGTATTGCTTGTTATGTCTCAAAATTGTTTCTGTCTTGTGATGAGGTCTACGAGTAGAACTGCACTGCGGATGTTTGATATGTAGTGTAGTATTGGAGAGGCAAGGGTGTTATATCCAAGTGAGTTCTAATAACGGAATACTATTATAGGGGTTGAGGGAAGGTGGATCGTTACGGCTACGTATTGAACATGCTGAATGTGCGGCGATAAGGTGTGGGGTCGGAATAAGGTATGTATTAGTAACGCAGTTCCTACTTAGAGAGAGTGGGTAGGATTTTTACCCGGGTCGGTAGTAGGGAGTGTTAAAACCGACTTTTGTGCCGCTCTAATCCCAGTAGTAGTAGTAGTTTTTAGACGCCTGTCTAAAATCTCTCTCGCTACGTAGCCCATCCGCTTCGTGATAATCTCGCACCTATCAGGGAGTAAAGGAAAGTGTTGATGCGGAGGAAGCGCTAATGGTTCTCATCGCCGGGATCGGAGAAGGTGGTGAAATCTGTTTTCAGCTTGGAGAAGATCGCTACCTCGGTAGGGGATAATGGGATCTCCCACTGCTTCTCACAGTTCACACTGTAAATAGGGTGAGAGCCGCCACAGTTGTTACACTTTGGCGAGAATATGGAAGGACAGGCTTGGGATTTTTGGCTCTCGCCACAGGAGAGACACTTTAGGGACCAAGTAGTAGGACACTTCACTGACCCATTTGGGTAAAGGTGGAGCAGTATCTAGGTACCAATGAAAGTCCTACATGTGCGCGAAGTCTTCTTCCGATAAATGTTAATACCATTTGTCCTTAATCGTACATAAAATTTTCCATTTACATAAGTAAGAATACTCACATATATTTCCTATACACTTGAACACTGATATATCATTAATTCACTCACGCTACTCATTTATAGCACTTTATCCCTACATTACTGAAAATATAGTGGCGATACAGTGGTACTCATTACCGTCTCAATAGGGCTTTCATTGAAATATTAAAAGAATTACATTTAATTCTTCCAACTTATAAACCTTTATGCAAATTTAAATATGCTTTTAAATAATATTCAACACTTTTAGTAAAAATTTCAGTGGCATAACATTTACTCCACACTTACATTATGTACACACAAACAAAATTTCTTACACAAAATCGTTCATAATTTATCAAAAATGCGTCATACGCACAATACAATACTAAACATACCCAGTGTTTTAAAATAATCTCACATTTTGTTGAGCGGCTATGTATAGTAATAAACGAATTGAATCGTACCTTACTATAGGCGAAAAAATGTTATCGATACCTTGTGTTTATGCATATCCCTTCACAGAAGTCGTGACTTGTAACGTGTAACCTTTTTAGTTCATCTTTTGTATTAAGTGCCCATTTACTGATATATATTTTTGCATTCTGTGGGTATTTTAGCGACGTCCATGATCCATTATGGCGATGCTGTGATTCTAAGTCTTTGTTACTACATATTTTTGTTTCTTGGTCTCAGACAGAACGTGGTGGAGTTTCAATACGTCTATCTGGTAAGTATATACTAGCACAAGCTGTACCGAAAATAAAGTCATCAAGAGACGTTATACTTTATACTTGATGACAATAGTCTCTGTTTCCCTTCTAGACAAGCTACACATGATAACTTTTTTTTTGAAAATTTAACACCAGAGTTTAAATGACCCGTTGCTATAAATAAATACCTTGTTCATCAATATAACAAGATATACATATGTATATGTACAATTATTACACGTTTACATGTTGTTGATTAAACTTGCTGTTGCAACAATTACATTATTGCTATTCATAACTAAACAACCTTTTCTGTTAAAATTTACTGACCCACCATTTTTATGTTTAATAATTTTAGTGGCTTATAGACATTTAAACTTACTTCACCAGAGTCTTTAAATTTATAATCGTAATCTTTTTATATAAAAGGTACTGCTTCATCTTGCAATAAATCTTTGTGTTTAGTCATACGCATCGAAGCATCAGTCACGATACCAACCGTGTTTATCACTCAGCGAGTCTATGAATGCTACAACATACTAGAGATTTTCTTGATATTTTACTTTCACCTTTTTGTTTGAATTTACCTTTAACTCTGTACTTAAGTGATCGTACTTGCTGCTATTGTAACAACGAGATCCTTTATGAAATTGCTTTCTAAATCCACTTCACTTTCTTATGCGCAGCATTAATTCTTGAAAAAAGTTAATGTCGAATTTTCAACGGATTTACACATTTTCAGTATTTTGAAATCCATATTCACAATTTTCAACTTGATGTTTATGTATGAGTGTGAGTGTGAGTATGCGCGAGTGAGATCATGGGCACGAGGGTGTGTGAACATGTCGTTGTGTGTGCATGTGTGCGTGTGTGCGTGCGCATGTGCTTGTGCGTGTGCGTGTGCGTGTACGTGTGTGTGCGTGTATGTGTACGTGTGCGTGTGCGTGTGCGAATGTGTGCTCGCACACGCGTGTGTATGTACATGTGTACATATATAGAATATACAAAGAAAATTTAAAGTCTAGGCAAAGCATGATGAAACGAAATGACCATATTCTGCTCTACCACTTAACCTAAATTTTTGAAATCCCTTTGCAATACCACAAACTGTCACACTATATATCGAAATGGTGTACTGATGCACAACTTCACATTACATCATGCAAGAAGAAATATTAAACAAAACACAAAGAAAAATAATAATATAAGCTCAACTGAATGTGTTGGTCATTTAATAAGTATAGTTCTAATTTAGTTTTAAATACAGGGTTATTACAAATGTAATGATGTTCATGATTTCAACTGTTCATAAATCTGGTTTTATTTATCATACAAAAAAATAAAATGGTTACATTTCAAGAAAAAACTCAAAAAGTTTCGTCCTAGGTGCCAAGAATTATAAATATTCGATTTGGGAACCACTTGTGATACGACAGATGGCAAGCTTGTAATCAAGCTCTTGCCGTTCTTTGTTAAGAGTGCCTTGGTCGATTGTTGCGATTGCTCTGGCAATCCGTTGTCGGATCTCAGGTATGCTTTCTGGTAATGGTGATGTATACACTTTATCTTAAAAATCTCAGGGGGTGATGTCCGGAGATCTTGGAGGCCACTTCAAGAGTGCACCATCATTTGGACCAGCACGACCGACCCATCTGTCAGGCAGCCGATTTTGAAGTTCAGCCCTAACATCTACGTGGTAATGTGGAGGTGCGCCGTCTAATTGCAGAATGAAATTTGGGGATTTTTGTTCTTATTGCGGTAGAAGAAAGAAAATCAATTTTATGACGTCATACTATTTTGGACTACCCTGTATATTCGAAAATATTTTCCCGAAATGCACTCGTATCTACAGTATAGGTATGCGTTCGAAAGAAATTCGTAACTTAATTGGTATAGAAACTATAGATACCTGACGCAGTTGAAACTGAACCTGACAGATAAGTGATCACTTACAGTTCTGCAGAGCAGTAAGTACAAGTAAATATGTTACGTTTATGCATTTGTACCTGTGGAAATCACGACTCAATCATTTCGCTCTCTTAATTAAACCAAAGAATTAAAATAGCAGACATCGGACGAAAAATAATATCACAAAAGTTATGAGGTTAACTAATACGCCACGCTCAGTTTGCAAACATTTTCTTCGTCTTCGACCAGTAAACAACCCTTACCGTTCTTGTTATTTAATATTCTTTTATATCTAAGTGCATGTTTACGATATATTCGTTACGGTAGAGTTACTCAAGATCGTTAGCATTAGTCGTCGTTTTTTATCTTAGGGGAAAGGGCTATTATATAGGTGGTTCTGAAATTCATCAGGGAAGTTTTAGAGGTATGTGTAAGGATTGTTCATATTTGCCTTTCCGTAGGAGTGCACGTATTGAGTATAATTGAGGGTGGTATGTTATACCGTTGATTGAAGAATCTTCAATCAACGGTTATACGGATAATGTTTTTGGTAATGTCTCTTTCGCCGAATACGGCGGTTTGTGTTAGTGTTTTGACGTGTGACAGGTGTAATGTTAGTATGTTATATTGTTATTTCTTTAGATATGCTGTAGTGTAATCGGTGTATTCTTCACATACGGAGGTGGAGTCGGGATGTTTTGATTTTAAGGTAGCGTGCATTGTAGTACAGAACTCGATAATAGGGTTATAAGTCTTCTAAATGTGTTCTAAGATTACCTATGTAATCGTTGCAGTTTTGAACGGGCCTACTGCAACTGACTCACTTGCTTTTTATTACTAAATTGATCTTTTTAATTTTTTTTATTGAAAAGAATGTTAATTAATTCTTTATATACCAGAAGTATAACTCAGCGCAATGAACTCTTTACTTTACAGGACTTCTGGGGTGTTTTTAATGCAGTTATGATAACAACAAAACCTTAATATATATTTATTCAAAACAATAGACGAAACAATCTTAAATTCGCATTACAAAGAAAACCAAGATGCGTGAACTAAAGACACGCCGGTTAAAAGCTACTACTTAACATGCAATCGAAAGCTGACGCAATAATCCTCTAAATAGCAATTCAATTTAATAATGGAGACACGTTGATAATATTATTAGTCACTTCTTTATTTATTAAGGATTAAACAAAATACATGCAAAAAGTGTATCTAGTCTCGCGATCTTCTTTCTTCGCCTAAGCAAATCCGTCCTATAAGGGTGTGTATTGTTGCCTCGATACAATTCTTGGCTTTCAACAACAAAATCTAATTGATACTACAAAACCTAGGCGAATTAACAATAAAAGCTTCTTGTAGCAAATGTAGATTGCAGTTTACTTCTCTCACTAATATATAGTAAATATCGCACTTACGAATTTTTATAACTTTAATATTTTCCAGCGTTTTAGTTTACTGTAACACTTTAATCGCCGTTCTTTATAATTGTTTACGTATGACTTGCAGCACTTGCTTGCGCTTTAAAGATCGACCAGCGTTTTCTCTTACGCTGTCAAACACCGACTCTCAATTTCTCGCTTCTGTGAGCATCTCTTCCTCCGCGCACACGCAACTTAATCTAGGTATATCTATAATATACAAGGTAATTTTCATAAACGCATTTATACAGGGTACTGCAGAGTAATAAATCTCTTATACTAAATTTCTGTGCTCCTTCACGAGTTTTTACACCTCTAAGGGCGTCGGGGAGAAATAGTCGCTTTCGCACTTTGTTAATTGTTTTGTTTATGTGGGCTTTCCAACAAAATGTCTTAGTAAATGTTATTCCAAGCTAGGTAACGTCGTCTTGAAGTAGCAATCTTTCCATTTTGCAGGGAAATGGTTACGTGATTTATTAGGTAGAAGGTAAGGGAAGCTATAAAATCTGAGAGAGATAGGAAATGACTGGGGTTGTTTTCTTCCGTTGGAAGTGGATGGGGGAAGAGGTCTTGCGTAAAGTTACTTTAAACGGCAATATCTCAATCCGGGTCTATTTAAAAGAGAGCACAACACAGTGCTTTATCATTATTATCGTTACAAACTTATTTCTATTTATTTATCCCTGCTACATATTTCACCTTTCACCAAAATTTTGAACAAGGCTCTAACATTATTTATATTTCCTGTAATGGTACTGCCAAAAATGGGCGTGTATGGCCATTCTACACTGTATAGCTCTAATTGTTTTACTCTAAGTTTACGATAAAACACATTACGAAATCGCGTTATTTTCACTCCTCTACAAAGAATGGTATTAGAGTTCTTTTGCCATTTTTATAATGTGAAGATTATTGAATAAAAATGTTCTATTGTTTCTGTGAGACTTTAAATGATTACCTTTTATTTACGCGGAATGGGTTCAATTTATAAAAATATGATCTACCAGTTTGAGTATTTACGTTTGAAAATTCTTTTCTTAATTGGGTGCGGCGGCTTGCTCAAAGAAATGATTACTGTTATCATTGACCAAAATCATGCTCTATTCGACTTGCTTATTTATCTAGATTCCTATTGAGTTTACTTCCTTCTGCATTTACATATTCAATATTCGTATAAGCTTTCAATATTAATAATCTTTAGTAATAAAAGTAAATCAAACGTTATACTTATTTAATTAAATCCCAAGATGCGAACGAAAATGCATCAATGTGTTGTTTACAATACATATATACAAACCAAACCTATAATTTAAAATACCATTCGTAAAACTAACATGTAACAATAAAATCTTTATCATAATCAAACGGATTGTTTTCCGTTTAACATCGATGTTCAAATGTAAAGTTAAAGAGAATCAAACACATAAACGTTTTATTTATTCACACAATCAAAAGGTTCTTACTTGTTACTTTCATTGAAAGCGGATGACGTTACCCTGCTTTTCTTGGATTGGTGAAGAGACTCAAATAGGTTTGCTCCTCCGATATGCAATTCCTGGCGCCGCGTTCTCCTTGTTATTTTAATATTTTCTTTTGATCTTTGTGGTGGATTATAGAAAGATAGTCTGCAGTATTCGAGTGCCTGAAACAAATACAAATATCACCCATATAAATCTCATATGGTCCAAAACTTGCGTCCGAGAGATGCAGAACGTCATAGACAATTTTGTTACTGATAGTTACAAACACTTTAGCAGCGTTGATATTTTTAATCCCCAAAATAATGGATATTGGTTTGAGAATAACCTACATACGTTGTTTCCACGAGAATGACAAGGAAGGTTTGGCTTTAATGTATATTATCTCATATTGAGTGGTAAAAATTTGTGAGGCCTTGCTGCCAATAGATATTTACAAATTTTAGAAAACAGTCACCCGAAATAGAAGGTGATGTGCCATTGGCGCGTTTAAAATTTTAAACTATCTAGATAACAACTATCCGGACTGCTAGATAGGTACAAATGGACCTGTAAAATGAACACCCAGATCACCAGATTGGTCAGTTCTAGATTTATTTCTGTGTAATAAAATTTATAGAACCTAATATCAAACTTGGCAGATTCACGTAACGCCGTTGCGTATTATATGCAATAATGCAGATCAGACCAATGTGTGAAGCTTGTTTAAAGGCACAATGGCGATCAATTTAAACATTTTGTATAAACTAGTTTTGAAATTTTTTATTGATCTGTTATGAAAAAAGATTTGTAATAACGCAAATTTTGAGCTTAATGCTAAAAAGAACTATAGAGTTTTATATATTTTTGGAAAGCTCAGGATAAATGGAATGGAATTGTGAAAAAATGTACAGAAGTCCCCATTTTAAAAAGATAGATTTGGGCTATTTTGAAGTTACGTACGCTACTTGATTCTACGTAAAACTATCTATCAGTATCAGTTCTTACTTTATTTCTATTTTAGTTACTACCATAGATACGAGGTGGTCCCAAAAAGACAAATTTTCAAAATCACCTGTCAGAAACGAAACTGAATTGTTAAATCATGCCAGAAAAATTCTTCCTGCGGTAAATCCGTCAGACTGCGAATTTAGCACTGTCCCATCGCTAATAATTTAAGCTTCAAGCAGCTGCCCTACGTTATACCAAACAATCTTTCAACCTCGATCTAAAACCTTAACAACGTTAACGAAGCAATGAGGATATGCAGCGTTAGTGTTTCTAATAGGGGTAGGATGGTAGCATTTCGAAAGGAGTGTTATCTTTTCGGAAATGGCCTGTGGCGCTGATGTAATCTATATAGCACTACCAATTTTATCTAATCCATAGCTAATTCTTCCAATAAGTGTTAGAAACCAGCTCTGCACAAAGGTGTCATTTTGAATATGTCCGAGCCGCTGGTACAAACTATGAAGCACTATCTCATTAATGAGGGTATTAGATCTACGCAGGTCAGATCGTTAGTACTTCACGCACCTTTTCTTATGTTTAATGTTAAAGTTACGTAGAGTTGCCCAATATCATAAAGTGGCAAACTAATCGCCACTGTTTTGAATGAATAAATTAGGTTTCTCATTTTCCAAACAAAAGTTTTGCTTTACTGGATCAATACCTTAAAATGAAAATTATTAAGCATAACGCTAATTAAATAACTGATAAATCAATTGGGTTTAAAAAAAATTCTTTTTTTTGTAATAAATGGAAATGTACGTTTTATAACAAAACTATTATTAGTTTTTTTTTCGCTCTAATTATATTACATTAAAAATACATTTTTGAACCTAGTACAGGAAACACGCCGAACGTGCCCGAACAAACCAGAGCGCGTGACATCACAATGTTTATTTTATCTCATGGTAGCATACAGCTGATACAGTATTTTGATTTTTAACCGATTAAATCTTGTTATTATCGTCAATATATTGATAAATATATCAATATATATTGTGTATTTATAATATTATAAATATATGTCTAGTAAATCACGTGATAAAGGTTATTGTGCTTTTATAATAATATAGCAATTAATAATTATTTATGTAAACGTATAAATTGAATAAATAGAACATTTTTTAACCAAACTCCAGAATCATAACCTTTAAAAATCATAGCATCAAAAAAATTTCTATGAATAATTTAAGACGACTAAATAATAAATTTATACACGGTTATTGAATGGTTTCGGTTTAATTTAGTATTTTATATTTTAATTAGGTGCTAGGTTATGTACTATACGAAGTTGAAACTTTAAAAGTATATATATATATATATATATAATGGTGGTTCTTCCGTTGTTATAACGCCATTTAAATAATTCTCAGGATTTGATGTTTTTTAGCTGAAAGAAGACATGGAGAATTATATTTACTATACTACAAAGGGAAGTAGAGCAAAAATTAAAGTTGATGTAGTACCGCACAAGTTTAGTTGTCAACCTAACCGTAACTTTATCACACATGACTAAACAAGCTATTACACTGTACTATTGAGAATTAATTTAACATTATGACCTCACAAACATGCCGACCAATCGTGGCGAGTTTGATTCTTTTTAAAATTTCATCAATTTTAAATTGCTTATAATAAGTCAAAATGGTTTTTTAAGAGTTTTTTGCATCGACTATTAATATAATTTATGGTAAAGTTTTAAAATACATAAAAAACAATGGATAATTTTTTTTCAATAACCCAAAGTACAAGGTAATATTAACATTTTAAAATGCATTTCTTAATTTTATACGTTAAAATTCTCTGCCTTTACATTTACTCTAGACGAAATGTTTAAGTTGGAAGGTATTAAAAAAGAGCATGTAAATTTAATAATTCTAAAACGTCTCAAAATGATACAATCAAATTTGAGAGCCTGTATATTAAAATCAATAGAGAGGAATGAATTTTCCTGCCCTTTTTTAACTGATATTACTTTAGGACTTTCTTCTTAGAAATGATTAAAGTTTACACATCATTTGAACATTATCTGCGAGAAAAGTATTTTTTAATAATTAATTACGTGCTCTTCGTTTCGATGCCTTTAATGCTTTATTTGAATGTTATATAAATTCAGCGGATTTCACGACCCTTTATTCAAAATTAGCATACTTGATCAAAAGATGATATTCAAATTTTGACGGTAAATGAGTAGTATCTATTCAATTTTCACTTTTTCACAAAGTGTGTTATAGATCAATTTACTGATATAAAAGAAGTACTACTTTACTTGCTTAATTTCCTATTGATTTATTGAGTTTAGCAATTTCAATAGCAAAACTACAAAAAAAAGTCGTAAATAATCCCGGATTGGGTTTTTTAAGGTCCGCGTCAAGCGTACGCACAGCATGGGCGCAAATACAATTTGCTAGCTCTATCTCATGAATAAACGAGCTTTCTAATTTTTAGGAACAACTATAAATCATGAACCTAATTTAAAATTTTTGTTTAAAATTATGAAGTAAATTACATTACATAATTACCACTTCATATTGTTTTAAAAGTTGAAGTACGGTTATTTAGGGTTGTGGGCATTTTTTTTAATTAATGCTGTTATATACATCAACTTTATTTTCATGTTAATAAGTGTGGATCGTTAACTACAAAAGACAGTTGAACTTACACTGTAATGACTTTTTGGTTTCTTGCAGTTATATGAAATAATAAAACGTATCCATTATACGATCAATGTACCTGTTGAATATAGCATTAGTCTTCATGAGGATCTCGACAAAAAAGAAAAAAGTTTTGCTCTCACCAATTCTGTTCGTGTCACATTTCATAAGGTGAAAATGCCCCATCTAGTTTTACAATTTGTAAATGACGTTTTCGTTTTGCGTATCTCTTGATACCTATACGTAAAAATATTGATTTTGTAATTACTTTGTACTTATGTCTTTTACACATTTTTATACGTAACTTATATTCGAGTACGTTTGATGTTTTAGTTACATCACACACATATATTTTACTGTTTACTGTTTAATAGAATTACACAAGAACAACTTTAAATAGCGTATATTTCCGTCTGACGGCCATCAACTATTTATTGTCAGAAATTGGAATTAAATGTCCGTCCATGCTTTTGTGTAAAACTTCCTTACCTGCTTCCGAGTTCTGAAATGGCGCACGATTTAAACGCATATATCACAACTTTAACCCCTATTATAAAACAAATTTTCAGAAGTACGAGGTTTAATCAAATTGAATCTTGCCTAATAAAAACACAATAGTTCTTTTTATCAGGAAATTTATAAGAAAAAGTAGATTGCTTAGAAATAGTATAAAGTAATTTAATCTGAGTAGATGAAAGTGACGACAGCGCAGAGTACATGTAATTAAGATACTAAGTACTTTAATTAAATTAGTTTAATGACCAATTCGAGTCCTTAAATACAACAGTTAACAATTCCAGGTTTTAAATATCAAAACAATAAAATTCCTTACTAATCGCTTTTGAATATAAAAGTATATGTTCAACAAAGTTAATGTTTAACGTTGTACACTTATAAAAAAAGTAACAAAAATTTAAACTGGTGTAATTTTAACTAATTCCATGTTGTTAATTTTTTTGAGGAAAACCTTTGCATTGGAAACATGTGTAATTAGGTATGAAACGAGGATAACAAGTTATTTCCTTCCGTTGTTCTGGAATGTAGTTACACTAATAAAGACACTATCGTTTGATGTCGAAATAATTCCCTTTATACGAGAAAATCTAATTAACGTGCTTAAACTGTTATTGCAATATTAGAGTTTGAAGTTTGTACCCGTTCTAGATAATAAAACTGGTAAACTAAGCAAACCAAATGTGTTTCCACAATTTTAAGAAGCCGAAAACTCGAAAAGACGTGGAGTACTGTGGTGGCATATGGAACAAAGTTCTTTAGGGTTCTAGAAAAGTATTAAATCTATCGGTAATAGACTTGCCTGTCATGCAAGACCTTACTATTCTCGAGATATTTCATTAGAACCGAGGTGTTGCCAGCCGGGGAGGTATATGCTACCGTTCACCCTTTCCTCTCCTCATCTTTAATCCATTCTCAATACACTTTTCACTCTAACTTTCGATAGAATGGAGTGTGTCCCTATGACAAGGACAACATCGCTCGCAGGATTTCTTCTTTGGAGAATAAAAAATTTGGCGTGTGCTGGTTGTAACATTTGCTATCTCAAGTGATCTCACACAAATGATTTCCCAACCCACTAGATTCCCTGATAACCCTAGCTATACTCCACTAGTCTTCTTTCTTACATCAAACTCACTTAATAAAATATCAGTTCTTTCCCTACTAGGTTTATCTGTCCATTCTCTAATAGAAATAACTTCTACTGCCGGTAATTCCCCTGTTGTTCACAACACTGATAAAGCCTTGAGGTGTTTTATGTCAGCTAAATTATGGGATTTTTGTGCAGCATCCCATAGTTATACATTTTTAATAAACAAAATCGTGTAGTCAATTCTCGTCCCTAACCTTGGTTTAATAAGACGCCAAATATAAATCCAACAAAACGATTGATGTTGTGCAGACTACGTTGGTGCTAGAAATATCTGTAAAAAAGAAAATTGTTCGGACAAGTAAAGTGAAATGAACTAGCTTTGGACAGTAATGATTTTTGGTCTTTATCTACAGCGTTTAGTATTCCCCCATGACTTCTTTTGACGGATCAATAGTAGCTAACTCGTAGACAAATCCAATCTGTATGTGGATTTCTTTGATTCAAACTTATGTCTTAATGATTCTGGAAAAGATTTGCCACTAGCCATCCTTTCTTCATACGCTACAGAATCGATTCATTTTCGTCTCAAGCACCTAAAATCGATCATCAGTAAGTTTGGTTCCAATAAAACGACGGGCCGAAAAGATATGATGGTGTTAAAGAAAGGTTTCCCTGAATCTAATCAACCAATTTCTAAAAAGGGCGACACGACCAATCCCTCTAATTACCGATCAATTGCCATGACTTTCATTTTGTCTAAAGTCATGGAAAAAGTCATCATTCATCAAATATTTCCTTTTCTTGAATCTAATCTGCTCCTTGACCACCAATATGATCCTAAATTTGTGAAATTACAGCTACGCGTGCATCTACAGGTCTCCCAGTGACCGAAATATTAAAAGGTTCTTCAATTACCTTAGTTTGAAAGTTGACTATCTTTTGTCTCAGTTTCCATCTTGCGATATCTCAAATCTGGAAGATTTTGACCTTTAATAATTTTAATTTGCTTCAGTTTTCATCTACTGCTAATCCTTCTGGTTATAGTGAACCATTTGCTATTTAATGTGAACGCACACAAGTGATTTATGAACCCATAGGAATCACTGATAAACCTAACCATGCTCCACGTCTTCTAGACCCTTTTCTTACATCAAATTAACTTAGAATTTACATCAGTTCTACATACATAAAGACAAAATTTGTATCGATTGGGGCTTGAATCTCGATAGCACAGATGGTTATCGCGGTACTCTAGCAAAGTACAGGTCGTAGGTTCAAATCCCACTCGAGGTAAACTTTTTATTTATGTTATTATAAGTTTGTTATGAACGGATAAGTTCAAAGGTAAATATGTAATTAAAATAATAATAATTTTATTTATGTATTTAATAAACTTAATAATATTTTTAATTACATATTTACCTTTGAACTTATTCTTCATAACAAAACTTATAATAAATCAAATTAACTTGTTTTTAAAACTTTAGTTCTTTTGCCACTGGGTCTATCTGACCATTGCCTAATAGAAACAACTTCTACTGTTCCTAATGCCTCTGTTGTTCACAACACTGTTAAATTCAAATGGAGAGATTTACGGATTGTTTTGCAACCTTCGCATTGTGTGAATATTGTTTTAAGCCGTCCTCGTATTCGGACATTGCTATTTTAGTATATGAAATCATACTCCTCAACCCTAGTTTATTGGGCCTTGTAGGGATGCAATATCTTTAAAAATAAATGAAAATACCATTAAAACTAAAAAGTTTTTGAACAACGAAAATGCAATGAACTAGCTACATCATGTTTGGGTAGTCTAGGTGACGGATCAATGGACTCGGATACGATTGAATCTCTCTTGATACGGCTTCCAAAATAGCAACTCTACAGTCGGCAAATTTCTACGATCCGTTTAATTTTGAATTATATTAACGTACAAATTTAGTGGCGAAAATATTTAAGTCAAAACTAGAGTATTAATTAACTGTGTGAACTGATTTAAGATAGGTACACATTAAGTTATATATAAAATGTTCTCTGTCCTTTACATACGAGAGTTTGTATTCAGTTATTGGGGTAGCTGTGTGCGTGAATAGTGAAAATGTTGAACTCGCAACAAAAATCCGCAAACGCGGTAATAATCCAAAAATGAGGAACATCACTACCACTAAACACTAATTCTTCTGTCGATGGACCCGTAAAAATCTCACTTCTGATGAACCATGTACGATACAACAAGATTACCGGAGGTGGCTTAAAATTCTTCAATATCCCCAAAGGGTGAACAGGAAAGCTCTTCAATTAACCTCGCTAGAACGTAAGTTCACTCCGCACACAAGTAACATTGCGCGCTAAGCGCCCCAAGAAAGAAAGAGTAAATTGATTTGTTTTGTGGCTTAATGTCGCCGTACGAATCAAAACGAAGTGTCGTTTAATTTAGACTCTGGGGCTACAAATAACTATGTAACTTCAAAAATGAGAAATTTTATTATTAAAATCCAAACAATTAAACCCATGAGCGTTAAAATTGCTAATGGTACTGTTCGGAAGCACATGAAACAGGTGTATTACCATTATATGCTGGCCACACACCAATAAAAATTGAAGTACTCTTACTTGATGAATTACAATTCAACTTACTATCTGTACAAACAATTTGCCAAGATCAGAAGGAAATAATGATAATAATTTATTTGTTGCCGTGTTCCAACAAATTTTGTAGCCAAAAAATATGATTTATTCCATTTAAGACTCGGCCATGCCAATAGAAGCTCTTGTAAAGTACCTTAGGCAACCAGAAAACCTTTTAAGGAAGCAAAGTATCCTCGTTCGCGTCGTATTTTTTTTAGTAAGTGTGGGCGTACGAGGCTAAATTTGGCTAAAGCAGTCAGGAACACTTGGGAGGATGGATAGAGGAACAATGAATAGCATAGGAGAAATTTTACATTGTGTGGGGGCCAATAAAAACATCAATCCTAGCAGTTGAGAAATATTACATATCTCTAACAGACGAATTTTCACATTTCAGTTCTATATAGTTACTAAAAGAAAAAAGTGAGCGTAAACTATTCTAAAAGCTCATATATAAAATGTGGCAAGAATACGCATAGACCGTGGCGGCGAATTCCTAGCAAATACTGTAATGAAAATGGGATCCGTTAAGAATTTACATGCAGGTATTCACCTCAACAAAATGGAGTCTCTGAGAGTCTCAATCTCACTATACTAAATAAAGTACGAGCCATGTTTATCGATTCTAACCTCACAAGTATCTATGGGGAGAGGCGGTCGTACAGCTGTCTATCAGTTGAACCTGTCGAAATTAAAAGTATTGGGTACTAAGGAATGTTATTATGTACTACCTAGGGCTGACAAATTAGAACCAAGCTATAATGATAGGCTACGCTAGTGCAAGGTACAGATTATGGGATACCAAGACAGATAAAATAGAATCTTTTTCAGAAAACGAAACAGAGGAGATACACAGTGAAATGGAAGATCAGATAGAGCGAGTACTTGACATGGTGGAGGAGGGAGGATAGATCAAACAACACACACAAATGTATTATCAAAAAAACCAAAATATTTAGAAAATTATGACGTCTATGCAGCTTAGTGTCTCTTAGGAGAAACTGTCGGCCCCTCTACATAGAAGGAAGCATTAGAGTCAACTGAGTGGCAAGAAGCAATACAGTTACTGCACTCGAAAAGATGGAGACTTGGAAAATTATTGAGTTACTAGAAGGATATAACGCCATTGATACTAAATGGACTCTATCTTCAGATCTATCATGGGTTGACTATCTTGTTACAGGTACTAACGCACACGCTTGTAAAATAGGTTGCTTTTGCTGATCTAAGCAGCACAACTCTTTCTGCTATATAAGACCCAAATTCGTCCTTATCTAGAATATAATTATCACCTCTGGCTTGGTGCTTCCCAATACGCTCTCGATACCATCTGACAACCTTTCTTTGTACTGTCTGTGTTACAATAGTTATTGTGCTGCTGAATTACATTCTTTGATACTATCTCTGGCCACCTTTGCTAGGACTCCTTATTTCGCTCATTCGTACCATTAATGTGTAGTACAAATCTCAACTTGTCATACCAAACGGGCATACTCTTCTACACGGCTTCTAAATTCTGGAGTGAGTTTTTCAGTTCCTATTTTCCTCTCGCAAATGATATGCAAAAATTGTATGCATCTCTTGGCAGTCCAACATCCCTATGCATCCTCTTAATTGTTCCTAAGTGCTTTAGTACGTATTTTGGATTGATCCTTTTATTGATTCTTGACAAGAGGGATTGGTTCTCTAACGCATATGTTAGAGGTTTTTGGATTCCTAGATTAAGTATTTTAATGGTTTCTATTTACGTCTTCTATGACGTCGAGTTCCATTCTGGTAACGTTCTCGGATTATGATTGTAGTCGGGCAAAAGATGAATTTTTTTCAAAATTTGTTGTAAGTGAATAAAATTAGCAAATTATTTTTGTTGTCTATATTTAGGCGTAAGTGCATTAATGAGGACTATAAGATATTAACTAATGGCGACTGGCTCTGCAAGGGGGTCCCAATTAGTCTGTCTGGTGATCATTAAAATTCGAAAAGATAATGAGATCGGTGATAGAAAATGATGTTGTCACATACATACATGCATATTTTACGTGATATCGTCCTATCTTTGCATATCTCTTTTGCTTTCGCAATATGCATGCTCTGACACGTCCTTTTATTTCTAAAACTCCTTTTGTTAATCGCGGTTTCTACTGTGTTCAACTACCACCTTCGAGATCAGGCAAGCCCAGCCTTGCCCCTAGCTATACTTACATGTATCTGCTTTTTCAATCGTGTTTCGTTGCATTTTTTTTGATGTTACCAAACTATCAAAGCGCACATATTTTACACAGATCGACCACCGTCTTTTCCATGTCAGACTCATTCATTATCTGCTCATTCCTCACTCTATGCTCGTTTTACTGTATACGTTCCGGAAAAATCTCAGGCTTGCGTGCGTGCGTGCGCGCGACAACGTTTATTTTAGTTTTTCCTCACTTCTCCCAGTGCTGTAGTTCATTCTATCATCTCCAGTGAATCCACGTTTATATTTAGATCGATACTCTCATTACAGACTTCATCAAGCTTTCTCAGTAATGTTTGAAGCTCCTCGCTTTTACCCCTAGTAAACTGTATCATCAGCTTACCGAAACTTGAACAACACATCCCTAATTAAACCATTTGCATCAGTATACGCTTACTTAACACAGCTATGGTGACATCTTTCAGTTTTGTCTAGCTCTTAGATGTATTTTAAAGTATTTACCCGTTTCACCATGCTCAACTACCGTCATAAACTCTTTTTATTCAATTTATTCAGTATTTACTCACTTCACACTCGAATCTGCTTCAATGTTTTACATACCCCACTTTCACATTGCCAGCTACCAGTTTCTCTACTTTAATTCTGAGCGTTTGCATCACAGTCAACTTCTTTCCCAACACTCACCAAAAACAACTAGGTTCTCTAGTTTGATCCACGTATTACCTTCGTATCACTAAGCAGGTTTCTAAGTCCTTCATCATCAGGTCCATCATGTTTTTAGATTCACCTCTCCACCATGTACACATGTGAACACTTTTTAAACCGTGTTTACACCATGCATTAAATATAAACAGATTTCTGTCCACATAAATATTTAGCAGTGCTACGACTCTTATGTACTCCTGAATCTTAAAACTTTCCTAGAATGTGTTACTTATCTTATCTGTACACCCAACCATCCATTCAAGCCTCGCAATGAAATCACTTGGTTTACATACATTCAATACGTTTTCCACATCTTTCCAGATATTCTCACATTCTTGGTTGTTCTCACGTTTCACCGGTGCATAACATTCAATAAAAATGATCTTTCGAAGTTACATTTTCACTTTCATCCACATTACCCGAAAGGATACGAATTTATCCGGTTTAACACACCGGTTCGCTTTTTCACTACAACACTACTAAATACTCTAACTCTTATTCAACCCCTTACAATAGCGCCAGGCTACCGTCTCCTATTTTTACATCTTTTTTTGTGCTTTGTGTCTGATATCCAGAGAATACCCTGCTACCTTTCATTCTTTATATTCGTAATTGGATACTCTTTCGCACAGTTTTAACATTTTAGGTACCAACTCGCTATTCCGTGGTCATGCGGTCGTCCACGACGGAACCAGAAAATACAATAAATAATATATGAATATAAAACCACACACTAGATTACATTGCCCATAAAATCCGATAAGCCAAGCTAGTGCAGAAATGAATCCCAATAATGCCCAAAAAGCTAAGGTGCAATACACCTGCGCAATAGGTGGTTGCTATATATATATATATATATATATATATATATATATATATATATATATATATATATATATATATATATATATATATATATATATATTGGATTACTCAATACTAATAAGTGGAAGGTACCAAGATCTAATCGGAAGGTAATGAAGTGCTTGAAAAAAAATCAGAGAAAACTAAGCATGATGACGAAAGCGCAGTCCGCTTCCGAAACGTCGCGGTATACAAATAAAATCAAATCGTCAACTAATATTTATATTAGTCCTTGAGAGGAGGTTGACTGAAATCAGGCTTCGTGTCATCAACTTTCAATAAACTTACTCCAATAACTACGTAGGCCCGTTGTTATACTGCAGTTATTTAAAAAAAAAATTGCATATGGTAGGAGAGTAATTATGAATGTTTTATAGTGGGGATCACCACCTCGCTGAAGACGATGTCCAAAGTTTCCTACTAGTCATCACATCTAGAATTGATGTTCAAAGGCTTCTCTTTGGGGTCACTTCTGAGAATGGATTTTGGAATCCCATTTTTAAGGGTACACCCATTGTCGCCGAGGTACTTTTCTATATGCTAAATGGTTCTTATATGTTCTGCGAGGGGTCTTGGATAAAGGAGTTGTGTTGGGTAAAGGGTTCTTGTGTATGATAAGACTGCTTTTAAGCTGAAAGCTGACGTGGTTTATGTATACGTTTAAGTGAGCGTGGTTCTTGTATATATGTTAAAGTTAGAGAAAGTTTGTGTATATGATTTCAATTTGTAGCTTGGACGTATAAAATTAGATGTAGTCAGTTGGAGGCTGGTTATCAAAAAACACAATTGTGATGATTCTAAACATACATTACGAGCAGGTCTATAAATTACGAAAATACCTAAAAATAAATTAAAATATATGGTTTTCAAACATCCAAATACGTGAAAGCACAAACCTTATCGAATGGACACCTGCCCATTGAAACCTTTACACCCGTTCATGAGATGTAGCACCGCGTGTCAAACGGACACAATATTCTCTTTCAGGAATAATTTACTTGAATACAAGGTATGAATATCTCCTTTGATTGTATTTTCTTTGTCCACTTGTAATGAAATCTGTAATTGCAACGCTCCAATACTCTTAACCCTATTCTGAAAAATTTTCGTTCTTAGTAAAAAATTATGAGCTTCAGATTTGCGTCTTAAACTCTTTTAATGTAACTTAATAATTATCTCTACAAATAAGAATACCTGAAAGTTTTATGATTAAAAAATACAATGGAAGCCTGTGTACTACGTTAAACAATATACATTCTTCACAATAAACATCAATTTACAATATTCTCGAAATAAAATGAGCATACCTCTTACGAGACGCTACTGTCGATTATGCTTGTTCTTTATTAATGTCGTCCTCTTAAACATCCTTATTGAAGATCTATGAAAGTAAGATCTATGAAATTATGATGTTTGTCATAATTATGGGAATAGTTAGGTTACATAAATTGTTGTCACCTACACTTATAAAATAGTAGCACGAACCTGTTTATAATGATAAACATTAATTTATAAATCATGGTTATTAATCATGGGTTGGCTTCTTCAATAGGGTTATTCATACCACTAGGATGTCGTGGTTAACATGATTTTAACTGTCAGGTGACCTCTTTGTATGATTTACGCTACTAGCGCACTTTAAAATGGCACACGGGACCTTGGTAAATGTATATTTTTTCTTTTATGCTAAATGTAAGTTTCTTCATAGACGCTTTATTAAATTTTCCGTTCTTCCTAAGGTAAAGAACTGTTACTGATTTGTATGGTTTGTTTATGATTTGACAAAAATGTTTTTTTTTTTTGCACGTGTATCATTACAAGAAAAATGAAGATTTTTTTTTTATTTTCACTTAAAAGAATTATCTAAAAGGAGTAATAAGTAATAATTAAGAAGCAAAACATGATAGTAGAAGTTATAAAAGACACGTTACAGGTTATAAGTTCAGTTAAGGTGACCCCAACATTGTTTCTGTACAGTAGGTGTTTAAAAGGAGGCAGTTTGTCATTTTGAGAAATTGTCTAAATGCACTGTCAAATGAGCTTGTTTTGAGAATTATATATAGAAGAGTTGAGAAATTTGATATCATTCTATAGTTTACTAATTTTGGTTCGTAATAATTACTTTATCAATCTTAAATTTAATTTTATATGTATGAAGCTCATTAAATTGGATAAGCCAACTATAAAATTAAATTTTAGAAAGAATAACTAGGTCATTAAAAATTAAATATTGTTAAATTTTCTTAAAGATGACAAATCAGAACACTCTCTACGACGAAAGCTAACAATGAAAAATGTCAGCCAAACAACACATTTAACAAAATTTAATCAAGTTATGATGTAAGTGTAAAGTTGTGAAAAACTTCAATTTCAAAACGATAGAAGCATTCAAAAATGTAAACATGACATCAAATAAATTAGTCCAGTTAAATCTAACAATAAGTGAAGGTGTTATTAACAATCAAAGCATAATGCAAAATGTTTTTTGTAATTTTTAATTTTAATCTTAATTTCAACTACTTATGTTAACTTAAAGTGCTGTGATAATTTAACATATAATTGGTAAACCATTTGCTTCAAGGTCTTGGAAAAACACAGCAATAAACCTAGACATACCAAAAGTTAAAATTAAAATCAAAATTAAAACCTATCATTATGCTTTTTTTTAATTATAAGATGCCAAAACCTATTTAAACGGAGATTTTCTTCTTGTCTATTAAAACTATTAGGGTGTTTATATATTCAATAACTTCACGTTATAAACGAGCGTAATAATGAGTTTGTCTTGACAATATTTCCATATTGTCAAATTGTATGTCATGATTTAGATTATTCAGGGCATGGTCAGCCACAGCAGACTTCTCTGGTTGACCTAATCTACAAAAGCTCATATGTTCTTTACGTCTTGTATCAAAATTAGGTTTTGTGGTTCCGATGTATACTTTTCCACATGAACAAGATAACTCCGGAAGATGATAAAGGGTTTGACACATCTTTAGGTGACCTTAAATGTTCTTTAATTTTTCTTATGTGTGATAATGGTGAAAGTTTCATATTGATGCTCATTTATTTTAATTATTCATTAATTATTTAAAATAATTAAAATTTTTTATAATAAAATTTACACTGAACTATTCACCACTTACATATTTGCACGCATACATTTACAGTGTAAGTCAAAATTTTGTTATTAAAGTATGTTTGTAACTTCTCTTCTGCAAGCAGTGTCAATCTGATATTTTGCAATATTTTGTATGCAGGAAAAACAACATGCTTAATAACGTCATCAACATGAATGTTCCAATACAATATTAAAATAGAGGTTCAAATTTTTTATAATAATAATGTAATTAAAATTTTTCGTTCAATAAAATTATACAGTGCTAGTCAAAAGCCCCCTTGTATCTTTTGAACGGTTTTACTTATACTAATGAAATTGGCAGGGTGAATATAAACGGATATAAGCTTCTCAACTAGTCATTACAAGTGACGTAATAGTCATATATGACGTCACAGGGCCACAGTGACCAATAATTTTAAATAGTACCTTATGGCAAGTGATATCTCGTTTGAAAGGTATTGAAATTACGTATTCAGTCGTACTAATTTTGTTAGGGTTTAGGTTGATTCTGACAGAAAAGTTAAATAAATACTAAAATTATAGTCTGGCATTTAATTAATCAAGATTGTAAAGTCTGCCTCCGGTTAATTGTCAAAAAAGTTGACGTTTTTTAATTCTCTAGTTGTTTTTACTTTGATAAGTTTTTATACCTTGACTATTCAGTTTAATTATTCTTTAACGCGACGTTTAAGTGTCTACATAGACAAAATGGTACGTACGGTAGCCGACAAAGTAGCAGCTATCTTAATAATTGGTGAATGTAGAAACAATTTCCATGCAGCGGAACGTCTTTTTAATGAGAGGTACCCCGATCGCCCTATATCGAGGACTTATTTGAGGGAACTTCTTCAGAAGTTTGAAGCAACCGGTAGTGTTCAAGATGTCAAACGATCTGGTCGACCAACTATTAGTGACGACAAAAAATCGACATAATTGCAGAAATGGTAGTACATCCTACTTTTTCTACAGCCCAAGTTTCGTCTATCTGTGAAGTCAGTCAAATGACAGTACATAGGGTGTTGGCTAAAAACAAATTTCATCCATACAAATTAAAAATGGTGCACCAACTTTCAGATGATGACCCCGACCGAAGATTAGAATTCTGTGAAAATATGTCCAATCAAATTATCCAACACCCAGACTACATAAAATCAATTTGTTTTAGTGACGAAAGTATTTTCTTCCTCAATGGAAACGTTAACACACAAAATGTGAGATATTGGAGTGACACAAATTCTCAAATCTTTCGTGAAAAACATACTCAATTTCCAGAAAAAGTAAATGTTTAGGCAGGTATTTTGGGAAACCACATAGTTGGACCTGTTTTTCTCAATGCTAACTTAACCGGTGAAGTGTATCTGGAGATGTTACAAAACGCAATTGAACCGTTAATTCTTGAAATTTTGGAAGATAATCTAGATGAATTCGGCAACTTTGAAATAACGTTCCAACAAGATGGTGCTCCTGCACACTATTATGGTGCAGTAAGACGTTACTTGGATGAAGAATATCGTGGCAGATGGATTGGACTACGAGGTCCGATAGAATGGCCTGACACCATTAGATTTTTTTCTGTGGTGGTACTTAAAATCTAAGGTTTACGCTAGAGCACCTGGCAGTATGCACATTTTGAAACAAAGCATTGTTGAAGAATGTAGAGCAATTTCCGCAGACACATTTGAACTAGTACGATAATAGTTTAGCAATAGGATGCATTACTGTTAGGAATTAAGTGGAGCACATTTCCAACATTTACTATAAGAATTGGTTCTTGAATCTTGGTTAATTAAATGCCAAACTATAATTTTAGTATTTATTTAATTTTTCTATCAAAATCAACCTAAACCCTAACAAAATTAGTATTACTGAATAGGTAATTGTAATACCTTTCAAACGAGATGTCACTTGCCATAAGGTACTATTTAAAATTATTGGTCACTGTGGCCCTGTGACGTCATATATGATTATTACGTCACTTGTCATGACTAGTTGAGAAGCTTATATCCGTTTATATTCACCCTCCAAATTTCATTAGTATAATTTAAACCGTTCAAAAGATACAAGGGGGGAGGGGACTTTTGACTAGCACTGTATAATAGATATTAACGAATAACCTGCTTTTTCGAAATTCCTTGCAAATCTTCCAACATCAAATTTATAGTCCACGGTTCGAAAAACCGTTAATGAAGTGTGTAATGGTTGATATTGAAAGTGAAGTGATAGAGGTTGTGTGGTTAGTTTCTATACTAAAGTAAGTAGTTTTAGCTAAACCCTTCAGCTGACTTGGCTTAATACAATTATTAAGTCAATAGATATTTATTAAATTAAAAAATAATCATTTATCAAGATCATAATTGTAGTTCAACCGAAAACACGTTTATAGAGTAGTTTATTAAAGCTCCTATCAAGTCCAATATCTAAACTTAGATCTCAGTTATCAAAAACAAATATCTAATCATAGAATTGTCATCTTTAGACCGGGCTCTCAGGAGGACTTTGGACGTAAGGAGTTGACCTAGAACAAGCCTATATGCAGTGAATTAGTTTCCTTATTCGTCCGACGTAAGTGCTGATGTTTCTTTTATTAGACACGCTGTTCGTTTCCTATATATCCATATAATAAGGGAATACCGGAAATAAATAAAATTTTAAGAACCTCGGAATATTGTCTATGTCAATTAACACATCTTGAAAACCATTATTAATTCTACGAAATTGGGAAATGTTGTAGCTGCGTATTTTGAAGAAATATTAAGAATTATAACCAACATGAATGCTGAGAATTCCTATCAATTTTATTGGGAACGGAATTTAATCTGTTTTGGAATGTAACAATTATAAATTTATTGGACTTGATAATGAATGCAGCCGGTTTTCTGACTAATAACAATATTTTCATAATCTAAAGTAATCTGTATCGTTGATATTCATTTAAAAATATTTATTAGTCTAATTTCCCTTATAAATCAATTAACCACCCCTATTGATTTTCATCTGAGATTTGTAATTATAAATTGGCCTTGTTAACATTTTCTCCTAGTTTCTGGATCTCTAGGAAACCAAATTAATAATGTTTTAAGTGTTATTACTGGTTTTGTTTATTTACGAATTTTTAGTTGCCACCACCTTTATGGCTCTTACTAAATCCCACTTAGCAATTCGGTTTTACTTACCATTGATTGTAATGTTAGCACTTCGAAACCTTTTTATATCATTCTAAACACCCTTATTGCAGACATAAGTTTTCGCTTTTGTATACAAAACTGTTCCATTTTAGAATTTATACAATTTAGTTACGACTGTTTCTCCAGAATACGTTTTCTCATGCATTTTGACATCTATGTACGAGCTCAGGTTGATGTGTAAAGAATAGTATCTGTAAACATGCTCAAGTTTTAACGTCAACACTCCACTGATAAAATTGTATCATTTATAGTTTCCGCAAAACACTACGCTTTGTGTCAGTTTCAACAATTAAAAAAAAATTTACGTAAAATGTTAATGATGTTATTTTGTACAAAGAAGGAAATAACGCTAAAGGCATATTTCTTTCTGATGAGGCATTTTTGTATTTTTTTTTCTTAATTCTTTTAAAAATCCATTAGTACAAACTTTCCGTGAGAAACTCAATATTTAAAAAGTAAGTGTATTCGATGGTTAATTCTCCACAGCAAATGAAAATCTTGTAACAACCTTTTTTTGTGGTTGTATTAAAAAGTACATTAATTTAAGAATCGTTTATCTATTTGGCATATTATTAGAAAAGTTTTTAATTATTAGTATGTAGAATTGAAAATGGCAATTTAATTGGCATTTCCTAGAACAAATCTTTTGGGTGTAATATTACATAAATAGTTTTAGTTCCCTTTCTTAAAAAATTGGATTTATATTTTTGCATTCGCGCAAGCGTGTAGATTTTTAGGGGAAATATACTTGAGTTATTCTGAAAGCTTTTTTGTACTTCACTTAATGCTGGACGTTAACAGCAATAAGCATGATTTTTACTTAATTTTTTATATTTTGGTGCCATCAGAATTTTGGTGGTAAGTTATTTTTTTCTCATTATATTTAAAGCTAAAGCCTTTGCTTTTTTTTTAGGCACTTTAATTTTACGTACTTATTTTACGCACTTTTTTACTTTTTAAGTACTTACTTTTCAAGTATGCACTTTTATTTTTTTATTAAGTACTTTTTTAACGTACTTATTTTTTTAAGTACGCACCTTTTTAATCACTTAATTTGTATACTTAATAATCTTTAATGGCACGTATAAGTCAATATTTAACTGTACGATTATTTTAAATGGCAAGTTTTACTTGAGTTACCTTTACAACGCAAGTTCTACATTCTTTTACAAATAAATTTGGCGAATTAAACTTCAAGGAAATTCCATATTTTAAGGATAACTAAGCAAGACATTGACCTCACCATATGAACCATTCTGCTTCATAGTATCTGTCACAGTGTATGTACAGAACCGTTAAAAGGTAAAGTTTTTTTTATAATTTAGTTTATGATTTCTGAATTTTTTTTTCGTTTTCAAACATATATTAAATAAACTTATGTATAACTTGTTATTTTATTTTCATTTGTGTTAATTTGTTTATAATATTCAATAACTAGGTTTTGTTGTTCCTAGATAGATATATAAAAAAAAAGAAAGACAACATGGCGCTCGCGAATTTATTATTTTTTTCATAATTTTTTGATAACATTTTTGGAATTAAGTGAAAATAATCCAAGCAGAAAAGAAGCAACTAGCATTTCAGGTAGGTTAATTAAACTATTTATTAGAATTCCCCCTTATTTTAATCTTCCGTTTGAAGCTATTTAATTGTTGTTATACTCTGTCTTAAGTTAAGGTTATAATCTTTCGTATCATTTCAACCAAAGTAGTTAAAACATTATTAAATATAACTACAATGTAGCAATATAACTAGTTTCATAAGATGCATGAGTCCAACTTTAGAAAACGCGCCGCATGTTTCCTAATAGGCGAGTTTCCTTCTTGAAAATTTTGAAAAGAAGTGAATTCCATTTGACGCCTTGTATGGCAATTTTATGTTATTTTTGATTTATTTGTTAAATATATTTAATCTATATACCAATAATATAAGTTTAGCCCGCTTTAGTTAGAATAAAATAACACTATACAGTGTGTCCAGTATAAAATGGTGTACTCGGAGACATTTGAAACCATCGGTTAAACGGAAAAAAAGTTGCGTATTTGTCTGCCCAAAAATTATTTGTATTATAAGTAAAGAAAAGTATTGTTTTTCTTTACGAATCGTGATCTTTCTAATCGAGGTTATCCCGTTAAAATGGAAATAAATAATGAAAATCATCCTGAAATACCTGCATTAGCGCTTGAAGCCTTGAAATCACAAGATAAATATGAGAAGACCTACAATATTTTCAATTCTTGGAGGAGTTCAAAGAAGGGATATCGATGAAGAAGTTATGCTTGCTTATTTCCATGAAAAGGTTAGTTTTCCTGAATACATTTATTTACTTATTTTAAGTTTTATCTTTATACTTGATTACAGGCTGAAAGACTGAAATCTTCCACGCTGTGGTCGACATATTCAATGTTGAAAAGTACTTTGAGAGTGAAAGAAATATCGAATTATGGGAAGTTACACTTATATTTAAAGGACCAAAGTGGGAATTCTTTCGCAGGATGATGCGTCAAAATTTTTGACAGAAACGCCTGACGATACTTTTCTTATGATTAAAGTGGCGTAATTTTGGGTCATGGGGCATGTCGTAGTGAGGAGCTAAGAAAGTTAAATGTGAAGGATATCGAGGACTCCGGTTCTATTTTAGTTGCCACCCTCCATGACACTAAGACAAGGAAGAAGCGTATATTCACCGCTATGACGGAATTGGCAACTTAACTTAACTTAACCTTCTCACCATTCCCTTGCCGGGTAGGCCAAACAATCCCTGCCTCTTATTTATTTTTCATTCACACTCTTTCTCCATGCTTTCCTATCTCCGCATACCTTCCTATCTTCTTCAAGATTCATACATTGTCTCCGACATGCTCTTTTATTTTTAAAACTGCTTATCTTTCTTTCCTTTATCATTCATTCTACTACATTCAGCCAAGTTTTACGTCACCTACCAGGCACGACCTTACCTCTAACCTTACCCACATATATTTGGTTCGTTAATCTTGCGTTGTTCATTCTCTCAATGTGACGAAACCAACGTAATGTACTACTTTTATATCTATCCATCATTGTCTTTTCCTCGTCACACTCCGTCATTATGCATTCATTCTTTATCTTGTCCCTTCTCGTTTTACCACATGAGCTTCTCATGAATCTCATACCCACGGCATTTATTTTTCTTTCGTCATTTTTTGACATACCCATGTCTCTTTTCCACACAGTACTGACGGGACAAACACAATTATAGATTGCTCCTTTCGCAGCTAAGCCCGTGCGTTCGTTTCTCACTTTCCTTCCAGCATTGATCCTTTGTCCAATCTCGCCCTCCATTGCAGTAAACATTCTACCCAGATATACCAGATATACTCTACTCTCCTTTCTACCTTCCCGATTGAACACCTCAATCTTAATTTTTTCACGTTTACCTTTAGGTCCATGCTCTCACAGACTGTATCAAGCTTCCTCAGAGTAGTTTATAGCTCATCCGCACTGTCACTTAATAAGACTGTGCCATCTGAATATACCAGAAGTCGTACATTTACGTCACAACCATTACACCATTTGTATCGGTACACGCTTGCCTAATACATTTATCCATGTATACATTGAACAACCACGATGATATCACACAGCCTTGTCGCATTCCTTGCTCAATAGTAAAGTATTCACTCACACCTCTTCTCACCCTAACACTTGCCCGGCTATCGTTGTATACCGCCCTTATTCCGTTTATTAGACTTTTATTTAAGCCATATCCATTTAATGTTTCCCACAGCTTCTCCCTACTCACTCTGTCGTATGCTTTATCCAGATCTATAAACGCACAGTACAGCTTCCTTTTTACCCTTAAACACTTTTCGATTACCTGCTGGAGAGCAACCATCTGATCTAAACATCCTCTCCCTGGCATGAAGCCACTCTGCACATCCCAAATCTTAGTTTGTGTAGTTTCTCGTAGTCTATCAATCAGTATTCTTCCAAATATTTTACCAGGCACACTGAGCAAACTTATTCCTCTGTAGTTCTTGCAATCACTCTTGTTCCCCTTACCCTTATACAGTAATACAGCTCTTCCAATCTCTCGGCACTTTTCCACACATAAAGCATACATTGAATAATTCACACATTCCTCGTATAAGCTTTGCACCCCCATACTTCAGCATTTCACCAGTGATTTCATCTACGCCTGCTCCCTTGCCGTTTTTCAACCTTCCTACCGTTTTCTCTACCTCATTTATCCCAATATCCTTATCCGTTTCATTCACATTCCTTCTACATTCTCCTTATTTAACCCTTCAGTCTTACTTTCCTCACTACTGTACAGCTTTCCCAAATATTCTTGCCAGCATTTTCTCACTTCAAAATCGTTCCATACTATTTCATTGCTCATATTCATCACTCCTGCAGCGTTCTGTTTTGGGGCACGTTTTATTTTGTATTTTTGACCCATTTCCAGAAGAGTTTTTTTGTTTCCCTCAAAATCATTCTGCATTTTCTCCTTCCACAGCCATCACTTTCTCTTTACTTATTCTCACTGCCTCCTTCGCGTCTTTGTTTCTTTTCTACACCTCACACAATCGCTTTTTTCAGTCTCATTTTTTGCAGCAATCATTGCCATGTATGCATCTTTTTTCTTACATACCTTTGCCTTTTTACCGCCTCATTCTACCAAGCACATTTTTTCTGTCTACCCACAGTCGCTCTTCCACATATCCTCACCGCACAATTGACGTCAGTGTCTTTCATTTGTTCGTTCCGCATTATTTCATTCACATTCAACTCTTTGCTCACAGCATCTGCGTACTTCATTCTCACATCATTATCCACTAGTTGGTCTACCCTAATTCTGGACGTTCACACTACGTTTGCTTTCCTTCTCCAGACCCACTTTTGCCCTAAACGCACTCTCGATAAAACCATAAAGTGGTCCGATCCACACTACGATCCTCGCATTACTTTTATGCCTTTCACCAGGTTTCTAAGCCGTTCATCATACACTATCAAGTCTATCATACTTTTAGATTCACCTATTTGCCATGTATATACATATGCACATTTTTATGTTTAAACCACGTATTGGATACAAACAGGCTTCTCTCCACACAGATGTTCACCAGGCATTCAACATTCTCATTGACTCCTTGGTATCCGAACTTTCCTAGAACATATTCAGTATGTTCTATGAGAAATGAGAGGAACTAATGAGATTGAGTTGTAGAGGAGATATGTAACATTGCCAAAACATGTTAACGACTCAAGATTGTTCATATTTTATATGAACAGTGAATGTACAGTGCAACCTGTGGGGATCTAGAGTTTCTATAAGATGCGGAAGAAAATTGCCCATTATTTGAAATTACCCAACACAGACGGTTACACTGGACACTGTCTACGTCAAACGTCAACTAGTTTTCTTGCTGAGGGTGGAGCGGATATCAGGAGGCTCAAAAATCATGGAGAATGGCGATCAAGCACGACTCCAGAAGAATATATAGAAGAAAGCATTAACAATAAAATGGCGACTTCGAAAATGATTTTTAATCAGCCATCATCGTCAAACAGTGAATACCAGAATCCATGAGATGTTGTCCTAGAGCGTACTGAATTACAGTTGGCTCCTGCATGTAGCGATTAATCATTTTCTAAGCGAAATAGAGTTCATCAGGGGGTGTTATCAAAATCGTCACTATCATTTAATAATTTACAGTTAAAGCATTGCCTAAGCATAAGTTTTTCTAACGTTAATAGTTTAGACGTTTAATATTTATCCCAATAAATAATTAATAATTCTTTATAAAGAAATGGTTGCTATAAAGAAAAGAGGTACTTTTCTTTACGATTTGTAATAAGAAAATATGGTCAATTTCCCTTGAGTGTCCGAAAAAGTAGATTTATTTTATTTCAAATCGATACCGTTACGTAGATACACAGTGAAAAGCAAAAATGTGCACTTTTGAAAATACTCAATATTTTCTTTATTATAGAAACTAAGGTCTTCAAATTTTCAAAATATAGGTAAGAGAATATGGCGATTTTAAAATTCGTATCAAAAAAATTATACGCCTACTATGTGGCGAATGTCCAAAGTTAACTCTTATTTTTCTTAAGAACTAATTAAAGGGTTATGCAAATGTCTAACGCTGTTTATTCATAAAGAACATTGAAAATGAAGAAACTAGAGCATTTTAGAATTAAAGTATGTGTTTAAACCGTTTTCTCGCACGCACAACGTACATCGTCTCACCATTGCTTCATATGATTGTCTTATCGTTTGCGCAGTGAGACTGTTAACAGCTTCTATAAGAGCGTATCGTAATTCCTCTGCGATGTCCTAGGACATCTGTGAGATTATTTTGCCACACTGGGTATATGCAGTCTTCCGTTGGGGGTGTAAATACTACGCCACTGGAAATTTTAGTAAAGCTTTGAGTATCATATAAGGGAGTATTTAAATGTTGTATAAAGATCTATGAGTATTCAATTTAATAAGAAATATTGCTTTAGTAACATCCCTATTGATTCAATAATGAATACTACTGTATTTGGGCAATTTTATTTTAAGGAATGTGAGTTTAAAGTTGCTGTAAATCGATAGTGTGTGAATTTATGATATGTTGATAGCGTATTAAAGTGTAAAGGACGAATATGTATGTGTATTTTTGCTTGTATAACGGTCATAATATTGCGCAATGGAAAATTTTATGTGTGCTTTGGGACAAATGGTGTTAGAATTTACTGAATTTTGCGAAAGGAAAATTCGCGCATATATGGAACTTTCGTAAAAAGGAGAAGTTGAGTGAGTATGAATGAAATTAGGTCGTTTCGAAGAATTATTAAGATTTTTGTAAAAAATTTCAAGGTGGCAGCGATTTTGAAGTATCCGTTGCGTTTTGGCTGTTTCCGTTTATCTGCTTGGCAAAGGCGCGCGCTAGAGAATTCTATGGGATAAGCTCTTTTGGTTTAAGCGGAATAAAGATGATGGCATTTTGCAAAATGGATGACCGTATGTATGTAAGGAAAAGAGTGACAGGGTAAGGGAGGAGACATTCGGGCTAAAAGTTAGACTAAAGAGGGCGGTCGCGCGCGCGTATTTTGTGAGAGCCCAACGATCTATGCTGATTATATTTGTAAATAATTAGTGTCACAATATATATTAGCTGTACTGCAAAATCCATTTTGGGGATGATTGCGGAAAAATTAAGAGGGTGTTTAAACAGATTTATAATAAACAGCAATCATTGAGTTAAAAAGTGTTGTGTATAAAGAACCCGCGCGTTCTAAAAGGAACTTGAAGTGATTCTCTATGTAACAAAACCTCGTTAATTGAAATTGTCAGTATTGGACATTAATAATACTAAGATAAATACTTGTGTTTATTAACAGCACTTAATCGATCGTTTATAGACAGTTAAGAACTTAATTCTGTGACACATTTTAAAAGGGCATTCAATAAATCAAATTACCCAATTTCTTCACGCCTAGACAAGTGTGAGTAAAGAGGGCATTTAAGTTAGCCTATAGTGCGATGGCCTCTGTTAAATCCCCGTTGAAGGCCGCTTATCAGTGACGAGTGTGCATACATACTCTAGCGGATAGGACATTACATCTGCTAAAGGAATTCAGGAATAAATAACTGTAAGAGTAATTTTAGTTATTCGAGTGGTGGTTGTTTGTTTATCTTTAGAAATTTCATTGTTTATGCTGTTAGTACGGAAGCAGCCAAGATATATGTAAATATTTTTGCGAAACTGGTTAATAAGGTTCGATTAGTTAACTTATTTTTTTTTTGTTGAGATTTTGGTGGACCTTCCTTAGAGTTTAAAAAGAACCAATATTATACTCTAAGACTTTGTTTTCTTTGAGAGAACTTTCATTAAGGATTGCACTGATTGGTTAACTTGTTTAAATTGTGATGGACCTCCACTACAATTTCATTTCACTTTATTAAAGGGATGATTCAATTCACAGTTCTAAAGGGAACCAATATTATATTATTATATGTCTTTCTCTTCTTTTTATGTTCGTTAAGTCACCAAACGCACAATACTGATCACGATTTATTTATTAAGGAGAAATTTTAGATTTGAATTATAGAGATTCATTCATTCTTGTGAATGTTTAAATACAGTTTAATGATAAAAATTCAGTATTTGATAGAAGATGTACGACTCATAAGAGGCGCACTGATCGTTACGTTTTTCGATGTTTGAGATACAAGTTAATGAGTTTGTGATTAAAAATCAATACAATTGTCATATATGTAATTTGTTATACAAGGCGATGATATTCTAATTTTACATATCTCCGAATGAGAAACGAAACGTGTGTTTAAATCATCTTCGGAGCCCAAACGGTATGATTTCAGTTATTTCAACAATACTAAAGCATTAAAGCATCAGTTGAATTTAACCATCACCCATTCAAATGACACCAAAAACACTTTTTCTTTAAGTTTTTATTGAATATTACACCTTAATAATTGTTCAACATACACCCGCTCTTATGAATCCTCAGAAGAAAAGACTAACGCTAAATTGCATTGACCACGACATAAAGCTTCTACGCCAATCCGTTACCTGCGTATTGCTGCTGTACCTCACGATAGAAATGTGAAGGGGCACTCTGTTGCTGCATGTTTTGCCTCAAACTTAACTGAACATTTTCCTGTATATGAGGCAAGTCGTCAGGTAAGAAATGCAAATAAGTACGTTCCGTTAGAGGCCCGTCAAAAAATGGGGGACAATAATTTCAATATCTTTGCACAAAAATTGTTATCTAACCGCAATTGTTCAATACAAAATTGGGTCTATCGAAATCCTCATGTTTCAATTTTTGATATATCCCGATGTAATATGAATGTTATTTATACTTCTTTGTTGTCAGGTTCACAGTTGATTTGGTTGTGCTGCATATCAATGGGTATTTGACGTTCACGATAGCTCACACTATAAATTCTTTGAGCTAACAGTCTCGCCCATCATATAGATCATATCAATCACTTCACCATGTCTAAAATTACCAAATTTAAAACGAAAACGATCACAATGATTTTTGTATCTGTATTTGTAAAATTGACATTTTCTCTTTCGCAAATATTTTTTATTTAGTTATATTGGTCACTCTATACAACAAATTACAATTGACCAGGCACTAAGTTAATACAGGGACTTTCTATTTATCAAGACCATGAATATACTTATTTTCAATGTTAATTCCAAGTGTCTTAAAAACTTTGAAATTTCACTCATATTCTACGAGACAAAAAAAAAACATTTTATTAAACATGAAGAGTTCAAAAATGGTATTTGTAGAGGTGTTTAATTTTCGGTTTAACGTCTGAAGTTTCGTCCCATTTTATTGAAACCGCCGATGGCGGTTTTTTGCTATTTGCAATTTTTAGACTTAGTGCGTAGTTTTCCACTTTATTTCGTTGTTGGGACTGAGTTATTTTCAGATTTGCTGTCCTTATGGGGACTGTTTGGTTTAATTGTATGTGACGGGTATTACCTTTGTAGACGGTTATTATTATTTATAGTGATGGGCACAATCGAATGATTTCAATAATAGAAATTTACAATCGAGTGATCATTCGAATTTTTCATTTCGAAAAATGACGTCACCTAGATCAATCTCTCGTTTCTCAGAAGATCACGGGATCAGTCCAGTGTGGAATGTAAGCTGCGGAAGAAACGTTTTCTTTTCATTTTGCACCTAACATTGTTATGCAGTCATATATACTGAACCTAACGTCTAATTTAAGCATTTGTGATATTTAGAATTGTGCTACGTATCCTTTCAAACATTAAAACTTGAATAAGAATTAGTTTTAATGTTCGTTGATGTCAAATGACTAAATAAAATTTAAATGAATCGAAATGCACGCTTTGATATTTCCAAACTAAACACAAGCAAAAATGACCTGTATGTCAGGCTACAAAACGTGCGATAGGTTTGTAAGTAACCCAACTCCGACTCCGAGCGAAGCTGCAGTGTAATAATTCGATCTGATCGCTGGATCCTGAAAGTGAGAGGAAAGAGGAACGAATGAATGCGATGATGAGTGACGCCACGGAGTGAGTGCTGATTTCGATCAACAATCCATTCGAATGATTTTCGCATGACCACTCCAAATATCTCCAGATATTCGTACAATCGAATGATTGATTATTTTTCTTTCGAGAGGCCCTATCAGTAATTATTTAGTACACGTGATTTTGTATTTATTTTCGAAGTGTACAAATGTTTGTTTACGATTTAATCCTTCATTAATAGCACCGATGAAATTCTGACACACAGACGGACTAAGATGATAACTTCCTCGTCTTGCAACTACATTACTAAAATTCAGTTTGTTTATATTTGAAAATTATTCGCTACGTTATTTTTGTCTGAATTGTTATCATTTTAAATTACCATAATGTTGGTGTTGGATTTTCTAATTATTTTCATGAGGTACAGTTGAATTATTTTTAAAAGGGTTACTTTGTTTGGTATTTTGACAAAACTATTCCTTTTATATAACGAATTACGCAATGGTTTTTTAAAATTATTTGAATTCAAATGATCTCTTTTATAAGACGGGCCACTTGCAATAAAATTCTGATTTACATAACAAAAATTGTTTGCATTAATTTGGGGTAATTCACTGACAAGGTTTGCATTACGCTTTTTATTAATGTAATACGGCATATTTAAATGAAAGTGCATAAATTTCCTGCAAGCTTTAATGTAAATTACTTTTTTAATTATTCTTTAAAGTAATATTTACTAATGTAACAATTAATTACGAAAATTATTTAGCTAATAATGTACATACATGTACCTTTCAAGTATAAAGGCAAAGAGATGGCGAATAATTGTGCAACTAGCTATTATAACCTCGGCCACCTAGTAATGGAATAATTGGGAATCCCAAGAATCAGACGACAGCGTCATAACTTGTTTTAATAAAAATAAACATGATTATAGTATTTTCATTATATCAACACGCTAAAATTATGCCTTATCTCAGGACGGAGGGATTGGTATAAAAAGATTACTACTTCGTACAAAAAAAAATTCTTTACATTACTAGTTTGGGATAATTCTGTCAACTTGAAATTCAAAATAACGGAAGTTAAATGCCTACTTTTTCACATTTGTTAGCGTTTCTATGTAATTTTTAAAGGGAACTGCCTTGTTTTGTTGCTGTATTATCATTATCGAAGTTACTAAACATTCTATTGAGTTTGCTTTATATTGAGTCATTGATTGAAATTCATTTTGTTTGTATTAGCAATATACAGGGTGGATATATTTTGTAACTCAAGGGGTGAAGTCAGGGAGAAAAATCATGATAGGCATTTTTTATAATTATTTTCCAACCCTCAATCTGTGGGTTACAGTTTCTCCATATATCCACCCCCGGGGGTAAAGCCACCCCTAACTTTTTTTTCAAGTGTAAGGATAGGTCAAGCGGTACATCGTGTGAAAGCTTGTATTGAGAGGAATACAGTAATATTTACTAATGTAACAATTAATTACGAAAATTATTTAGCTCATAATGTACATACATGTACCTTTCAAGTACAAAGGGAAAGAGATGGCGAAACAGTATTTATTTTCTTGGCCATATTGAAAAATAAAGTGAAAAAACCTAAATGAACAACTTTTTCTAGCTCAAAGGTATTTAATTTCGAAAATGATTGAAATGTCGGTAGGTAAAAATCTACCGTAGTGATAACATACATTTATTATCGCAACAAGCCTGATGATATCGTTGAAGGAAAAAACCTTTATCTTCTGTGTTTCTTACACTCACTAAATGCTTTTTAATTTCGACAATGCTTGAATGGTCGGTAGATAAAAATGTGCCGTATTGATAACGTGCATTTATTATCTCAGCAAGCCAGGTCTTATCGTTGATGAAAAACGCTCTTATTGTGTTTTAGTCTCGATTTTAGTTACCTGCTTGATTTGTTAGGGTCCACATTAGTAAATTACAATATTGTCTGTTCCTTGTATTTTTCATTGCCCGTTTATTTAAGTAAATAATTCTTCTAGTGTAGTTTTCACATCTTCACATCGTAGTAAATTACATAGTATGGCTTATTTAATGGAAGCCCTTCGCATTGAGATATTAATGATTATCGAATATGGTGACCGAAGTCGCACTCAAGCTTAGGTAGCTGAATTATTTCAAGCAAATCATCCCGATTTACCGCGGCTTTCTTAAGGCAAAATAGAAAGGCGCTATAGAGGATTGGGTCATGTCAGGAATCTGCCAAGACAAAGAAGAGTGGCAGTTGACGAAAACACAAACCTCAACGTTTTGTTGGTTATTCAAGAAAACCCCACCATTACGCCATCAATTAGCGCGCGATGATGAGGTGTCATAGAACTGTTTTAAAGGTTTTAAAAACTGCAAAGATGCACTCTTACAAGATGCAAATGCCACAAGAATTGACTGATGAAGATCCAGACCGACCAATTGAGTTTTGTGAACGAATGATGGACTTCATTGACCATGGTCACATACAGTACTTTCTATTTTCACGGTGAAGTGAATCATCACAATTGTTGTTATTGGTCTGACCACAACCCACATTGGATGCGGGACATCCACAAAAATTAAACGTATGAGTTGGGATTATTGGAGATGAGTGGTAGGGCCATTTTTGCTGAATGGTAATCTTGGTTGGCATTTATATCTTTCTACGCTCACGGATGACCTACTCCCAAATTTAAGGGGTTCATTTCCAAATAACAATCAAAATGAATTTGGTTTCAGCAAAATGGCGCTCCACCGCACTATGCATTGCCAGTATGGAACTATGTAAACCAAATTTTTCCAAATAGATTGCTCGAAGAGGTGCACTTGAAGGACCACCACGATCCCCGGATCTTAACCCCATTGACTGTTTTTATGGGGATATTTGAAGAGTAAGGTTTATGCTAAATTACCGACCGACCTTCAGGATCTGAGGCACAGAATTACTGCAGAAATCAGAAATATTCCACAAGACATGTTTCAAAACGTGAGAAATGGTTTTTATCATCGATTGGGTGTCAAGAAACAAATGGACACCATTTTGAACATCTGTAAAGTTATGAATGTACCCCATAAGAAAAGATTTTTTTGCAGAGAAGTGGTTAAATTGTAGTTTAGTTTAAGAAAGTTCTCAAATGAAACTTCCTTTGCTTTATTTATTTGTTTATTATTTTTGATTTTGATTTTTACTTGTTCAACAAAATAATGTTTAAAATTTTAAGAAAATAGTGAATTCATCTTAATACAAGCTTTCTTACGGTGTATCACCTGACCCACCCTTACATTTGAAAAAAAGTTAGAGGTGGCTTCACCCCCGGGTGTGGATACATGGAGAAACTGTAACCCCCAGATTGAGGGCTGGAAACAATTATAAAGAATGCCTATCATGACTTTTCTGCAGGATATCAAAATTATAACATCTATATGTAACAAGTAGTAATGTAGGGCCGATCCTAATTCACTTTTCCCCTAGAAAAGTAACCAGATTTTGAAAAAGTCACTAGATTTGCAAGGTCAGCTTGGGGGTCAGATCCTAGCTGGTTCACGTCCTTGCTGAAAGGTGTTTGTATCATAGCTAAAAATAGCTGGTTCATGTCCTCACTAAGTGGTGGTCGCGTCATAGCATCATCAAATATTTTTGTCACCTACTGGTAAGGACAGTTTTTACATTAGGGGTAGCTCCCCCAATTTGATATATGTGCTAGATACGTAAATAAGCCGGATAGGGTGTTGGGGTTTTTTAAATTTATTTTTGGCTAATTCTGGCCTATTTTCGAGGCAATTGACTTTTTTTCTGTTTGAAAAAGCTGGAATAATCCACTTAAAAATATTTTCCTCACCTACTGATAGCGGCTGTTTTTATATTAGGGATAGCTCCCCCAATTTGATATGTGGTAGATACGTAAATAAGTCGTTGCGGGGTGTTGGATAAGAGGGGAGGTTAATTTATTTTTGACTGATTATGGCCCGTTTTCGAGAAAATTGACTTTTCCTTTGAAATAGCTGGATTTAGAATAATCCGCTTACAAATATTTTTGTCGCCTACTGATAGGGTGCAGTTTTATATTAGGGGTAGCTCCAGTAAATAAGTCGATAGGGTGTATTGGGTGGGGTTAATTTATTTTTGACTAATTCGGGCCGTTTTCGAGAAAATTGATCTATAGTTTACAGTATACCTTATTTCAGAAAAAAATCATATTTATTCTTGTGACCTGTTGTAATATTGTTTGTCCTAGTTTGTAAAATTGTAATTTTCTTATTTTAAAATAATAGTTACGAAAACTTCAAGTTTATTAGAATTTGTGAAATGGTGTATACCGTGTACTTTGAACAAATATTACCTATGTGTTTGTAATATGTAAAAATGAAAATGGAATAAAGATGCTAAACAGAATTGTATATACATGAAAATTTTTAAACTAAATGAATGCATTATATATGTATATTGATTTAATTTAAGTTACACGAATTACAACCTCGTTTTTCGACGACCATTCCAAATGCTGTAGAACCTTTGCTCTCATTCGATGTGTACTATACATATGTTTAGAGTGCGGATGTTATACCGGGATTTCTGCATGTATCCATTTTCTGTCCTCCTAACTCGTAGCGAATTTCTTCGAAAAGGAATGGTGTAAAATTGTTTGTTACGTAACATGTTTTTACACAGCCCCCCTTCTTCTGCTGAACTTTATTCAATTTTACCTTCTGTGCACAAGAAACTATCATTCGTCGCAGTGACCAGATCTTGACTCTGTATTAATATACGGATGTCGTCGGACAATCCGTAATTAGAAGAACCGTACGGAAGATATGTATGAATGTCTGATTTGTTAATGTTCTCATAAAAATGCGTGCTTTGAAAGATGTTTAACAAATCTGTGATTTTAACCCTATATATTCCAAAAAGTACTTTTCGCCAGCACGCCCCGTGTTCGAATAAACCAATGCATGCTCACGTCCTTTGTTTATAGCATCATTGAGGAAAGATGGAAGCTGACCTTGGTTAATTCTTAAGCCCATATTCTTTTAATTCTAGTCGTACCGTAAATGGTTCCTTTCCCCGAAATCGATTAATTCACCCTTCTGATTGGTTAATTTAATTGAAATGTTACCGATAGTATTGGTGTTTAATTCCAAATATTAAGGATTGCTAAGAATGTTGTCTAAACGATAGCCTGGTGGGACACTTCACACAGCACCTTAGCGGTATTCCCGTTTCTATACGAGCCTTTGACAATATTGCACTCAATGTATTCACATTCACATTTGTAGGTTTAATTATTTGTATATATGTAAGCTCGCACTTGAGCGTGTTATTATTTGCCCTTAAACGAAAGAGACTTGTAGGAATGTGCGCTTTTATGTAGATACTCAGTTCCTCTAACTCGTATGAGCCATGTGAAATTTCAATAGCGTTGAGTTCTGTCGCTTTTATATAATGTAATTTATCCAGGGTGTATATTCCATATGCTATTACAAAGGTAAAGTCCAACGACACCGATTACGTAGGAATTAAGTTCGATCGGGGATAAAAATTATTACTCGCTATGTTACCAACACCCTCTACACTGAAGGTGACTGACATGGTGATTATACGTTCCAAACTACTGAGTATGCTATTTGTATAGAAACTTTAAACAGAGATGTCTACAATTTGTGGTACCGAATCGTTGTTCTTGAGAGTGATCTTAGTATATTTTGCAATCTCCAAAGTAGTCCAGAACTTCTCTCGGTGGTGGAATAGTTCCGAAACTATCATAGTACCATACGCTTTCATCACGTTTTTTGTAATAAACCCAATGAGTACCATGTCTCTTTTGGTTATCTAAATTAATAATACCGGCCTCGTTATTCCATGGTCATTTGGGCATATTATCTCTCATAAACACATTCCTTGCGTGCTAATTAACATAACACTGTTAATTCATTATTTGAAAATGAAACCTTACTTACTATTTAAAATCTACATTAGTACAACTTCGTATTTTTTAAATTAAATCAGTATGCATATATAATACATATTTATTCAATTTTCATTTTTACATGTTACAAACACAGCTAATATTTGTTTAAAGTATACACCATTTCACGAATGCTAATAAACTTGAAGTTTTAACGATTATTATTTAACAAAATTACAATTTTACAAACTAGGGCAATAGTATATAACATTACTAGTAAGGTAAAACCCGTTACCTTGCGTGTATTGTTATATAATTTATTTGTTACTCATTTATGATGCAAATGGAATTCAATTTTCGAAGTTAAATAATGCTACTAATTTGTAAAACTGACAGTTAACTTGCAACAATGTCTCGTTTCCTTTGAAATCAATGCTCTGACAACGTTGTTTATTTTACTGTTTATTATTTTGCTAATACAATGTGAACAAGGTACGGTCGTCTTTAACTTGTAAACAATCAACAACTTTCGTCTCTAACCTGTAGATTTTTAACTAGTAGCTAGCTTGTTAAGATTTACTTTCAACATCAATAAGCTCACTTGATAAATTAACGTTTACAAATGAGTAACAAATAAACAATATTACAACAATTCAAAAATAAACTACACGTCAACACACCCTGTCGACTTATTTGCGTATCTACCGCATATATCAAATTGAAAGAGCTACCCCTAATATACAAACTGCCCCTAACAGTAGGTGACAAACATATTTTTAAGAAGTCCAACTTTTTCAAACAAATAAAATCAATTTTCTCGAAAACGGGCCAGAATTAGTTCAAACAAACCCAACCCCCGTCGAATTATTTACGTATCTACCACACATGAAATTGGGGCAGCTACCCCTAATATAAAAACTAGCCCTACCAGTAGATGACAAAAATGTTTGATGATGCTGTCACTATAATTTTTAGCTAACACGCGAACCTACCATTTTTAAATATGACGTGACCACCACTAAGCGAGGACATGAACCGACTATTTTTAACTATGATACAACCACCTTTCAGCAAGGACGCGAACCAGCTATGATCTGACCCCCAAGGTGACCTTGCAAGTCTAGTGACTTTTCTAGCGAATTAGGATCGGCCCTATATTACTATGCTGACGGTACTCGTGGATGGCTAAAAAACCATGTTAATATTATCTTTTGAGATGACCTGTGCGCTTATATAAAATATAATCACGAGTTGTATTTTAATGATTAAATCACTCTTATGTAGAACAACTTTACAATGTAAATTAATCCATTTGCACCTCTTAATTTTGTTGCTAATCAAATACATTAATTATATACTAAGAACTAAGAAATAATAACAGAAAATTTCAAGTACTAAGGATATGTGAAATGATTTGTTTCCACAATTCATTACATAACATTTTTACATGTTATTTGTCTTCACTTATTAGGTAGTTACGAGGGATTACAGTATATTGCTTCTCTCCATAATTCATGGGCTTGATTTCGGGCTAATTATTTTTAAGTAACTAATTTTAATTCTTTACTTCGGCTTTTAATACCGAATACTAAGCGATTGGAAATTCTTCTGTACGGTGTGTTTAATCAATCACAATTCATACCAAACGATAAGAGGCAGCAGAAAAAGTCTAATCCTTACAATTTCTTCCTCGTTTGCTATCTTGACACACTCTGTACACTTAGCTATATTTTAATTTAATTGTGTTACAGCAGAAGATGATGTGAAAGCGGGGGAGATACAAATTTTAATGTAACCGGCGTAACAAATATCGTAATTTCTTTATACACTCCACTGTGTTAATTATTATATTTACACACTTTGAAGTACTAGTGCTACTAAGTACTTTTGTTTAGAGATTGGACAGTTTGTTACGTTGGTTAAAAATTAACTTTGCGTTACTTAAAGCTGCTATCACAATGAAACTTTTATTGACGGTTTATCTCTCAAACTTCTCATCCGAAATTCTCTTAAATTAACAGTTATTGCTTTATTTTGACTATGCTCCAATGTTTGACGTTTTATGGTTCCTATTTACGGATGGAGGATGCTACTGGGGCAGGGGCCGAACGAAGAGAGCGTCCTTTTCGTTGTCCTATTTAAGCAAAATGTTGATTGTTAATTTTATCAGATAGAAAATTTTATTACTGGATTAAGATTATACGTTAAGTTCTCTCAGATATAAAAAAATATGTAGCTTATTGAAGTTGCATATAACCTCAGACGAACTTTCTGACCGAATCGTATGGCAAAATTTAAGGTAAAGAAGCACGTGCTGTTACAAATTTTTTTTTGTAAAACTTCTCTTATTTTAGCCGTCATCTAAATTATAGCCGTTTCGAAAATTGATATGAATAACCCTACTTGGATAATATATTCTATTGTAGGGACCATTGTCATCGTTATTTGGGGTAATCATCCACGAAAAAAAATATTTTTACGATGTATTATTATTGTTAGTCAATTGAGTAGTAAACCTAATAGAAATTGTTTTAAATATTTTCTTTTGTCGATTTTATTTAACGCTTTAAACGAATTGATAAAGTAACTTCTACGTTTAAAGTGCCTATAAGATATAGTGTAGGTCAGTATTTCGCAAGAGTGAGTGTAGAATTGGGTTTTACTTTGCGTTTATGTAATTAATTTGTATAAGGTTGATGCATGAATGTTAGTGAACTAGTAACTTCGTTACTATTTTGTGTATTCTGAAGTTCAGTGATATTATCGGTTTTTTTGTAGGTTATTTAGCCGTACTACTGACTTCTGATCAATTGTGCTTTAACATTTGATTTTGTTGTTCTACACAGCTGCTATGTGTGTAAACTAATGCTGCAGAGTAATAACGTATTATATCGAATGTTGACTGTTAAATTACCTGTGTAAATTCAGTTTTGTTGAAAGTGTTATTGCGTATTGTGCAAATACTGAGTATGTTGTGCGCTATTATAGTTTATGTAATTTCTTATTATATTTAGGGTATCGAGAAACGCCTTAATAACTTCTTTCAGGCCCAGAAAAATTAAAATTTGGAAATTAGTCCTTTAGTAATTTTTCTCGAGGAATTGAATGGTAATGTCAGTTTTTGGGCCATATGGTCCTAAAAGTGCCTTGTAGGGTCCGACCTTGAAATTTCATATGGGAATCATACTTTTTTATTTCATATTTGGATTGCACGTCAGAATGAGCCCTGAAACCGCTTTACAGGGTTCAAAATAGTTCTAAAAGGGTCCTGAATAGTAAAGATTAAACTGTGTAGTAAATACCTTTTTTTTATCTTCAGTATTTGATCAAATGAAAAATTCTACAATTTATCCCCTAATGAAAGTCATTGGGCCCTTTGTAGGACCCCTACAATGATTTAGGAGGGTCCTGTATAGCAAAGAACAAACATTGAAGTTTGTACCTTATTCTAACCTTGAGTATCTGATCCTATGAAGAAACTTACATTTTAGTTTCTTATAAGGCTTTATGGCCCCTAAAATTTTCTAAAACGATCTTGTATAGTAAAACTCTCAATCTGAAGTGTGCACCTTATTTATATCCTTGATTGTTGATCCAGTGAGAAATTTATTATTGTAGGCACTTAAGCGGCTCAAACTCAACTTCGTAGCCCGTTATAGGACCCTAAGTAAAATGTTATAAATTCTTTACTGAATCAAATATGCACGATAAAAAAAATATACACTTCAAATTTCGATTTTTACTATACAAGATCCTTTTAGAACGTTTTAGAGGCACTACAAAAGGGTGTTAGGGTCCTTAACACGTTCACTGCGCAGCCTGAAACCACTGACTTTCATTCAGTGCCTTATCGGTCCCCGGAGACCGATACTAGACTTTCTGCCCGTGCGGTATAGGTCGCCGGGGACCGATAACGCACCATTACCTATTTTGTCCAAATTTCAGTTGTGTTTTGATTTATTAGCAAACGGGGTATTTTATTTTGTTGATGGAGGTTGTACTAACTTACTATCAATTGCGCATGTGAATGGGATATATACTTTATTCATAAAAAATAATTAAAAAAAAAGTATTTATTTCCAGTTAACTCTTACATTTACATGTGTTCTTCGTTGAAGCAAGCGAGGCACATTCCAGGGTTCCCAGGACAGTCAGCACAGTAAGATATAACTTTCGACACCTTTTTATTTGCTTCTTTGCTGCTATAAGTTTTTCTCAGTTGGTTATAACACCCCTTGCAAATTTTGCGTCTTTTTCTACCTGGTCCTGTGGGTTTCACCAGTTTGTGAGCAGTCTTTTTAGGTTTAGATGGACCTGCTTGTGGAACGACGTTGCTGGCAACAACCAATTCATTTGCGAGAACTCTTCGATATTCTATTATAGACTTTTTTTTATTGGTGACTTGGTTGTTTATGAGCCAGGAATTTACAATACTTGTTCCCAGAATCAACTCAAACATAACTTTCCTGTACCATTTCAATCCTCTGCGCAATACAGTGTAGTATGAGGCCATTTGATCGCTGTAATCTAACCTTTTTTTGCAGTATTATATAATTGAACGCATCTGGGTTTCATGATAACATCGCCTTTTCGATCTGACCTTCCTGTTGATTGCAGCAAGCCGGTTTCATCTGGATCCGTTGTCACCATCAAGACCATCTTATTATTTTGACACAGTCAGCTTGTTTACTTAGTATTTCTCCTTTATTCATGCGTCCTTTGAATATGTTTGGCACACCCTTACGGTTTATGCGCAAAGTTCCACAGTATAGTATATTCTTGTTGAATAGTGATCTTGCTAAGGGCAATCCCGAGTAGAAATTGTCCGCAAACAAATAGTAGCCATCTCCATTCACTGACTTCAGGAGCTCGTGGACAATGGTCTCAGAATGTCCTTGGCCTGGCACTTTTGTGTTGGCTCCAGTATATATGATAATATTGTTTGTATATCCATTGACAGAGCACAATTTATAAATTTTAACTCCATACTTGTGCGATTTATTCGGGATGTATTGACGGAATTTCAGCCGTCCTCTGAGGGGTATCATACTCTCGTCAACAACTAGAATATTGCCAATGTTAACCGTCTTTTTGAAATTGTCGTTCAATATATTCAAAGCTGTCTGTATTTTATGTAGCCGATTGGAGGTGTCCAACAATGGATCATCGTTATTGCAAAAGTGGAGACATCTCAGCAGCAACAAAAAACGGTCTCGCTTCATAGTATCCACAATACACTCATTATGGAACATTTTATCCTTGGACCAATAGGAATTTAGAGTAGGCACCTGATTCAATCCCATTACAATAACGACGCTGAAAAATCGTAGTAGTTCCTGCTTATTGGTATCATTTCAAGTATTCAGTCTAGACTTATGCGTAGAACCCCCTCCCAGCAATTGTCTCGCATATCTATTCGTTTCATTGACTATAAGGTCTAGCAGATCATCTGATACGAGCAGCTTGAAAACATCTAATGGAGTAGCTATGTCATCCACATCAAAATTGTAAGTGGCTGCATCTGCTTGCATAGTAAATTTTGACGTTGATGGAAGTACATCGTTCCATACATCATTTTGTGTTCCTGCATTGGATTCACACAAGTCATCTTCCGAGTCACTTTCGTTATTGGACTCATATTCAGTATTACTTGCTGCAATGATTCAATATAAATAAATTTATTAATAAAAAACTACTTATCTTCAATTACCTGTCCCAGCATGGTTTGCATTATCAGACGTGCTGGACTCTGAATCACTACCAGACAGCGCCTAGTCTTTATCCTTTACGGAATCATCGCTGGAATATGTAATCAAATAATCATCTTCACGATCTGAATTTGTTTCACTTGCTGTTTCTTTGCGTTCTTTATTATTTTCTTGTGCGAGAACTAGAATGCGCGAGAACTCATTTTCACGTCTGCACTGCTTGCGGGTTTCGTAAGAACTGAGCAGGGCACGTGTTATAGCGGGATAAACAATAAAACTCGTTTCAGGCAGAAAACAACGGTCTCCGACAACCGATGCATCGGTCCCCGGGGACCGATGCCGCACTGATGTGATACCAATATTACTTCAGTGCAGTATCGGCCTCCGGGGATCGATAGATAGTTTTGCGTATTTCCTGCATATTTAGGCAGCGAGTAGTATGTAGTTATTCGTAAAATATATTTATGACGAAAACTAAAGAAATTATAGCTTACGCACCGTGGCGATAGCAACGCGATATTCAATGCGCACCAGCGTAAAGTCTACCATCGGTCCCCGGAGACCGATACCGCAGTGAACGTGTTAAAAAAAGGATAGGCGTATTCTGACGTAGAATTTCCCGCTTAATTCAAATATAAAATAAAATAGTATGGTTCCCACTTGAAATTTCAAAGTTGGACCCTTCAGGGCCCTTTTAGGGCCATAGTGCCCAAAATCTGATTTTGGCGTTTCCACCCCTGTATCGGTTATTTACTTTAATTGATTGATTGAATTAATTTATTTTACTGGGTTGCGTGCCAAGTCGCTTTCTTTTATGATATTTGTATTTAGTAGTAGTAATGGGTATAGTAAATATTCCCTTAAGCGAATCAGTTAGAACGAGTCATTGATTCAATTTAGTGTATTATTAAAATTTTCTTTTGTACTGCCCAGACACTACAATTACTGTACGTTTGCCTAGATGGTACCCACATGCCCTTGTTTACTATCTACTGACTTCGTGAGCATGCCACCTCTACTGAACTGAGCTACCCCAAGAATTATTATCCAAGCTACTAATTAATATAAAAAATATTGTGAGAAATGTTATGCAATAAATATTGTTTCTCCAATTATATACTTAACTTTTCCGGCAAACGATCGTGTATTTAATGTTATGTACAGTAACAACTCGAAACCTTATTTAATTATAATGTAAAATTAAGAAAAAAAAAGATGAGAGTTGCTACATGTTTCGACGAAAACCGGTCATCATCAGGCTTAAGATAATCTAAAATTAATTGAAACTAGTATCAGTAAAATTCTAGTAACCATGCTTACAAGGATGGTGTGGTAGTAAGAACAGTAAATTGGTAAAACTTGTAAAATAAACATAATCGTATGTAATGCTATAAAACAACACCAAAATGAGTACAGAAAATTATTCTGCAATAAATCTATATATGCTATAAAACTACACCAAAATGAGTACAGAAAATTATTCTGCAATAAATCTAATGAACTAAGAACCAAACGGAATCTAATTCGATATGAAATATTAAGTTCTGAAAGCAAGAAAACAGTTCCAGATTAATGAATTAAGGAAAAGTAAAGGCAACTTACGTGGTTCTAAATATCGTTAGTTAAACAACATATATCATTTTAATATTGAAATTATAAAAATAAATCCCTGATAGCCACCCTCGATCTAGATATAAACGGGTAGATCATACAGAAACAACGTGTTAACAAGTTCACGTCCGCGGCGATTATGAAATTATATCTAAATCAAGAAATTGACAATGGTTCACTAGCGGTAAGTTAGCAAACTGTAAAGTTTAATTAATTTCTACAAGGTGTATCTCAATAAATGTAAAATTTAAATTATTTTAAAAATAGTAAATTTTTATTGACATTGAGATCATCATTAAGGGAGTTTTTTTATGGCATTTACGGATTTTTGCTAGCATTACATACAATTATGTTTATTTTTAAAGTTTTACTAATTTGTTGTTTTTATTATAACACCATCTTTGTAAGTATGGTTGCCATAATTTTAGTGATACTAATTTCTATGTATTTTAGATGCTTAAGCCTAACGATGACCGGTTTTCGTCGAAACATGTCGCAACTGTAATCTTTTCATTTCTTAATTTTACGTTACAATTCAATAAGTTGCATGGGGAAGGTTTCGAGTTTTATTATACCTCAACATCGTTACAGTACCCTATTTTTCGTGTAAGTTCAGATTTTATTCGTTTCAGTAGTAATTGGAACTATTGTTGCAGTAAAAAGAAACGTGTTTCTTTTTACTGACAACCCAAAACGTAAGTATACTTAATTATATAATTAACGATAATCGTGAATGTTTTAATTTTCATAAGCGATAAATGAACGAATTTATAAACTTTAAACGTTTTAGCAGTAATTTCAGCTGCTTCCGTCAGTAAGATCTTTTATGAAAGAGGTATCAACGCAGTTTATTTGGAAACGATTACAATTTCTAATGTGTCTAAATATGTACCTTTTAATATTGTTACACATTATTCCAATTCAAGTAACAGCAGTAAAAAATACTTCATGATTAATATATTGTGTATACGACAATAGCATTTATAAACTTTGATTGAGAGGTGCTAAATGGTAGTGGTTGCTTGCATTATTTGTGCATGATGTTCAACCAACATAATGAAGTGGTTTCAATAAGCATGAAGGGTTATTATCTTTCAACTACGAGATGATTGGTTTTGTCATTTCAAGCGTAGTGAAGACAAAAATATATTCAATCCGAGTAACAAAACGGTTGATAATGTTGAATTTAAATTGGACATATCAAGAGTAAAATAAAACTAGTACATTATATAGAATAAAGTATACAGAGTGAGTTGTTATGTACTTCAAATATTTTTACAGGTTTAGTTATTCATTTTGTCACATTGTGTGAAAATCTTAAGAAAAATTAAGTAATATACTTATTTCTTTTTTTTTGTTTGCTGGTAATATAATTTAGTACATTGATGAATTTTATTATTTCAGATTGCTAGTAGAAAAAATATTTTTTTTAAATTGTTTTAGTACAAATGTATGAACGCGTCGAATTTTTTGGTTTTCTGCATTTGATTTTCACATCGTGTAGCGTTCTGATATCATACATTACCGTCTGCAGTTTTGGTAATTTCTATTAAGTGGTTTTCATAAAATCGACCGAATGTAATAGTGACAGCCTGGTTTGTGTAGGCTTTTGTAAATAGTGTTGAGAACTTGTCTGACTCAGTTTCAGTCGTGGTGCATTTCTTGCATTCCTAACTTGCTGACGGTCTCTTGGTTTTTTTTGTCATTGAGTGTCGACGTGAAGTGTTGAATTGTTAATTTAGCGAATCTGACTACTTTGGTAGAAGGGGCAGAGGACTGCTTCCCTTTTCCGTTCATTCAGAGCTTAGGTTTGAATCTTGAAAGTTGATGTAAAAACAGTCAAGATGTAGTGCGAATTATTGGTGGTTATGGGCCATCGGCGCCTTCCCCGTCGTGTGATTATGGTTAAGAGAAGCGCTTCATAATTTGATTGGGACCGTACAATATCGTTGCTATATTAACAGTTCGGTTTATGCGGTTTTTAAGTATAAGTACACCCCTACAAATTTATTTCCGTTTACTGTATTATCGTTTTATCGGAAAGTCCGGGTTCAATAGTGAAATCGAAGAATTCCAAAGTCTTGTTAATCTTTAACCGACGTCGCGAGGGGGCAGCGAATTTTATGAATTTGTGTTAAAATCTTTCTCCAATTTATTGATCTGGATTTATTGTAATCATAGATATTATTACCGTGATTTTAAGTATAATCACGTGCTATATTTTTTTGATGAACGTTAAGAGGCCAATTTATTATGTGTTGAACAATTTATATAAGATTGTTTAAAAGAATCTGCTTACTTAGTTGTTAGCTGATTGGTGTAATTTGGATCAGGTTAATGGAAATTACGGAAATACGCTGGTAAAATTGTTTTCTTATCTACCGATGTCGTAGTAATAGCGTTTTGATTTTCAGAAAACTGGTTTGTTTTTATTGTAATCATAAATATATATTTTTTAAGATTGTTATTTGTATATATGTACTGGTGAAGCTATGCAAGAAGAGTAATTGTCATTACCTACAGTTGTTTTGTTTATTTTGTTGTGACAAATGTTCATTTTAAATTGAATAATAATAACCGTAATGATCAGTTATTTTTTGTTAATTGAACAAGTAATTTTACATGAAAGTTTACACCGAAAAGGTATACTGAATTTTGAGTTCAGTTACCGCAATTTTTGCGGATTTTAAGTGAAGCTTAAAATTTTATTTAAGTGTAAGTGTGAGCTTTGTGCAGATATTTTTGAAGTAGGATTTTCAGGTAAAGTGAGTGTTTTCTTTTCGAGTGAACATTATGGTTTCTTGTTCGGCTATTATTTTAATATCCCGTTCATGACGTCTTTCCCTCTATAAATTTATTTAACAGGTGGCGTCTTTGTGACATATTTTTCCTAGTTTATGACTTACCCCTATTGTGTTTTATGTATTACGAGTTATTTAAACGCAAAATTAGTGACGCGCCGACACCGTTTTACTAAGCTACCATCCGCTTTCCTTATCTGTTACTTCCCATCTAGTACCATTTTTTAAATATTTTAAATGTTCCCGGCTTGATGCGACCAATATAATTAATTAATTAATCAATCAGTTCTGTGTTCGATTGCCGTCTGCACTGTTTCACTGTCCTTAGAGTGGAGATTTACAAGTGTACTGATCTAATAGCCGCTGCAGTCGATTCTTCCAATATGTTATGTGGAGTAGGATTAGAAAAACTGAAAAAATTCTCATCAAATAATTAGCTATAAGCATTTTGTTAATAAAGACTAAGGGTAATAAAATGAATTGTGTTGCTCCCACCGAAAATCGTTTGACGTAACTGACTTTCATACCACGCTCGACCTTCAGGCTAGCGTTGCATCATCTATGCTAATCCTATACTATTAATCCTTTATAGAACTATTGTGTATAGCAATATAAGCGATAAGGCAATGTTGTAGCGAAATTTATCAAATCATGGTTACGGTTGTGAATCATCTTTCACCTTATTCTACCATATTGGAGTTTGTTGCACATTATTTTGCGTTTTAAGAAGTTTACATATTGGCTGGTAGAGATTACTCAATACATATGGTTGTAACATATGTATTCTTACAGAATTTTTTATTTGGAAACCAGCTGCTGTGGGGCAAAGTAACTTTTGTCTAGTTTGTCAACAGTTTTCCAGTGCTTTTGTCTTAATTTAACCGAGTAAACCAAGTTTTCTAGATGTCGTACTTATTTTTATAAAAATTGGATGTGGAAACGTCGCGTACGAGTTCACTCTGGGTTATGTAGTAATTCACTCATAAATGCAGAATTTTGTATTAGTCGAAGAGAGTATTTAAATATCATTTTAGTCTTTTGGGTTGACGCCATTTTGTCTAGTTGGCGTCTGTTAAAAATTTTCATTTAAGGAAACGAGATGTGCTAGAAATTTTTCTATATTTTTGTAAAATTGACGTTGTCAGATTAAACTTACTTTTATTTCAAGCATTTACTTGATATTATATTAATAATAGTTTCCTTAAAAATAGTGATCTTTTCTTCATTAGGACGTAAATTCCAATGTTTTATACCATCTTGCGTTTCTGTTGATATAATTAAACTTTCCATAAGTACTGCTGATTTAGATTTTTTTCTGAAACGTTTGTATTGACCTCTTCATCCTATAATCACCTTCCGAAATCGGGATTCATGAATATGCTATGCATCATTGATCATCGGTCAAGGAACGTCTAGGCTAACGACTATTTACACTGACTGCGAATAAGGGGCTCGATCTCTACCCATTAAACCGGAATTTAAACCACGTAAAACTTTGGGGTGTTCCAACCTCAATTAAGCTAGCCGTGAGGTATCTTTTTTTTATTACGTGACGGAGTCCTAGAAATCGCAGGAATTAGCTATAACACTAATCGCGTGTTTATTACTCATTTCTGCTCACTAAACCTACGAACTGTTATGGGGCGTGGAAATATTCCTCCAGCTGTTGAAGAGTGCTTTAAGCAACTACATGTAAAGTAATATTCTCTTTCGTTTTTGTATGGCTTTTTTGTGTAATTTAACAGCTGTACGCATCTCTAGACCTTACTTGTGATGTGCTTTACCTACAATTTAAGAGTTTAAACCTCAGTATGTTTGTACGAATTATAAAGTTTACTTACTTACTCAATGCGATTGTGTACGAATTCATTCACTGGCTTAGATTAAGCACTGTTTGTTTTGCCTTGTCTTGTCGTTATTAACAGCACCGCATTGACAGCATACAGTTGTCCAAAGTTTATGTTAAATATATGAAGTTGCCGTTATTTCATTGTAACTACCGTTTCTGTAGGTTAGTATACTTATACAAGGTGATCCATACTGGAATTTTATTGTACGCTAGATACTTATACCTCTAAATATTATTTCTCTGTGCTTACCGCTTTATCTGTAAAAGTTTAGGCTATAATATCTTAATATTTACTTATTAATTTATCTTTATGTGATTATGTCTTCAGCCGATAAATCATAAATGTAGACTTTCTTTATATAGGTTAGATCTGGGGATTACTTAGATGATTGCTAACTTTTTTAGAACTTTTGTTCCAAAAAACCATTATACGTTTGAAAATACATCTGCGGATGGCTGTCATTTTTGCATACGTTACCTACTTTTTTGGATGCCTTATATTTACACAGCGCATTGTCTACTTTGCTTTACAAATTTTTTAAACATTATTTGTGGCACCTGGCAAATTTTTGTTTGTTTTATGTTTGAAGCGTAATAAACGTAAGTTTCATACTCGTTAAAAACGTTTTAAGGCGAGCTGTCCCTGAAACCACGTGCGCGTCGGTTTTTCTTGACTTGTCGCTTATGCGTATGGAAGGTTTTTTTGTTTACTTTTGTTCTAGCTAACCCGCTACGATGTAGTCTCTCTCCTGCTGTAGAGTGCATTTTTTAAATTTAATTCATGTTGATTATTAATTTTTTTAGTTTAATTTACTTTGCTTTGCCGAAGTACTACAAACGTAAGTGGTTTAATATTACTATTAGGTGTGCTACCAGCTACCTTAGAAGGGCACTTTACACCTCTAGATTTGGACCTTTGTGCACGTGACATGTTCATTTAAAATCGCCTTGTTGCGTATCAAACAAGCCACAAATAACCCCACTATATAAATACCAAATGCGTTTACAGCGCGTTGAGAGTAATTACTCGTTACTAATGGCCATGAAATAAATAATTTTTTTAAAATGTTGCCTCTTGAGTAGAAGGCAGATTTTTCTCTTCCTATTCAACATATAACAACTAGATATATTTCCTATTTTGCCGATAATTAACCTAATGTAATAATTTAATTAAATAATTTTCTTGCTTATTTGCCATGGTTGTTTAATTATATCCCGCAGCTGTGTATTGTAGAATTTTCTTGCTTAATATTTTAAGGGAAACTACTACAATCAATTGGCATATAAAAGGAAAAAAATTGTACCGTCAGTTCTACCTCTGATTGGTGCATTGGAATAGTTCGAACTTAAAAGTGAAGCCTTTGTTATGTAGATTCTGTCGTGACGCAATATCTTCTATAGTGTACTGTATCATTGTTAAATAACACATTCCAAATCTTAATTCTAGGAAATAGTTTTACTTCCATACTGTAAATAAGCAAGCGCTTATTTATAAGTGAATTTAAACTTCAAACAATTACTTATTTTAATTTGGTTATATTGTTGACGAACAAATAAATATGTTACATGACCATTCGTTAAAATCAACTTAAAAGGAATATAGAACTATATTTTGCATATTATTAACGGTACATGAAAAAATAACATCCTTTTAACGAAGAACGCATAATTTCCTTTGATCTTTTCAATTTGAACTCGTTGGCAATTCAGAAAGATTAAATGGCGACGACTTTCGCTTTGATACAAAGCACTTGATCAATAAAATTGTATAAACGGAAGGAATACCAATGAATATAATATAAAAAAGTTTATTTTCTCACTTTTACATGCAATTTTCCCAAAGTAATATAACACTATCACTCTGTAATAAGCTGTGTAAAAATTAAAATTAAATTCTTAGGTATATAATAACATACTAGAATTATTTGTTCAGTATAGTTTGTTATACTGGGAATGTGCACAATAGTTTATTCGATACAAGACAATAAAACATTATTGTGTGAGGTTGTAACCTCTAAGTAGCATTAACGCCGAGAAAGTTCCCTGGATCCTAATTACACACAAATTAAGCACACGCAGTTATGTATAAAATCGCCTGTATTTTTAGGTGGAGTACTACAGTAACTCCGTTTACATAACGAAGAGCTAAACCTTTCTTAAAACCACTTCTAGTTAGCACATTGCCCTCCTTACTTAAACCATGGTCCCTGGCTTGAGAACAATTTGTGCTGCCCTTTTCTATTTGTTGCGTCTCTAGAGGTGCTACAGATATTCCCGTATCCATCGGTACCAAAAGTATTCCCGTAGACCCTCAATTGGTTGCCAAGGTGGTAAGTGATTTAATTCAGCTTTTTTGAAATCCACCCATATCGACGCGGTTAAAGCTTCACCAACCAGGAAATGCCCTTATTTGTGTTACGATGTTTTAGTGTTATTGTATTGAATACAATCATGAGTTTTGTATTTTTGGTTTAAAAAAAAAGAAAAAATATTTTGATTTTTGGTGTGATTATCGTGTACTACTCTGTTGTTTAATAAGGCGAGCCAGTTTAGAGTTTTTGTGAAAAGGGTTCTTAAGTATGTGGCTTCTTGTTGGAGTATAAGCCTTTCATGTTAAGGGATATGGAAACATTACTGTCGGCCGAAAGCATTATTCATTACTATAATCAAACTCTGGGTGATTTTTGCCAGGAGTCTTCGGTTACTGTCTGTTTTGTCGCACCGAATTAACGCATTGAGGCTAATGTATTATAATAAAAAATATTGTAGTGATGTAGGTTTTAGAAAATTTAAATGGTCTAATAAAGTTCAAGCTTAATAAAAACTCATACGGTGATGTAATTTGAACCAGATAATTAATAAATAAGGAAGTTGGGCAAAGTTTTCCCTAAATACAAATTGAAATACTAACCTTTCACCACTAATTATATGCCGTCTCGTCCACAATCGGTAGATTAAATATAGGGTGGGTTCTACTATATTGACTTGTTAACACACATGAAATGCGGCTTGTTTCTCTCCTGCTTAATTATTTTCCTTTCTCTAATTAATAAAAAAACAATGTAAAAAAATATATAATTAAATGAATTCTCGAGCGCCATGTTATCTTTGTCAAGGAATAACAAAACCTAAATAATGAACAATAAAAACTTTCTATAAATATCAAAAATTAACAATGTGCAATTAAGTTTATTTACCTAATATATGGATGGTTAAGGAGCTTAAAAAATAAAAAATCACCACATAAATACCTCAGTATAATGATTTTCTTATAGACAGCTTCCAGTGTTTAATTATGGATGCGGAACGGTCAACCAGTATGAAAGCGTTTCTACATCTTCTTTGCGTATTCTTATAACAACGCGATCAACTAGGTATTTGAAGGAATTTTCAATCCACTAAACTTATTGTGTTCTGGATGTTTTATTTTATTAAAATTGCATTTTAAGATGATATTATTTGAATGAAGAGAAACTTGCGTAAATAAGTAACTTAAGTGAGTATAAGGGAATAATATAAGTACTATAATGAGTGTACGTGAGTGCCTGGAAAGAGCAAATGCTTAAGCTTTAAAATATAATGAATTAAAAAATAACTTACCACCAAAATTCTGATGGCACCAAATATAAAAATTAAGTAAAAACCATTATAACAATGTCTTCTGCTTTAACATTCAGCAGCAAGTGAAGAAAAAAAATAGAGGCTTTCAGAATTGCTTCTGTAAGTGCCCCCCCTCAAGAAGTTGTCACGCATTGCGCGAAATACAATGATCGGAGTCCAATTTTTAAAAGAAAGGGAACTATAACTATTTATGTAATATTACACCCAAAATATATGTTCTAGGAAATGCAATTTAAGTTGCCTTTCTCAATTTTACATGTAAATAATTAAAAACTCCTCTAATTTTACGCCAAATAAATTAATGATCTTAGCTTAAAGTATTTTTTAATACAACCACAAAAAAAGGTTGTTACAGTATTCCATCTTGCGAGCCGGATCTTGTAATGGTAAGAATTGACGATATATTCGTCTTTTCTCTTTCATCGAGTTCATGGTTTTACGGGATATCAAGGTGGTTCTGAGCGGTACTGACGTTTCGACCGCTTTCGCAATTACGGAAGTCAAATTTTTGATGGTTCTCTCGAGATGTTGGGTAGTTGGAACGTTCGGTGTTAGAATGTTGTTGGAGAGAGTGTTCGGAGAACACATTTCAGTCGGCATTAGAAAAATCTTTACTGTAACGGAGATGCTGGCGGAGCTGCACAAAATGAAGTTTTAACCAGTAATAGTAAGTAATTTCAAGCGATGGTAGCGCTTATAAAGCACTGTCGATCAAAATAATGGGCTATGGATTCAGGAACGAGGATGTGGTCTATTATGGAAGTATCGAAACGTTCGAAAAATGTGGTTCCGTGTTGACGACTTCCAAAAGAGGCCACTGGCATAAGAAGAAAAGGTAATGAGAGTAGGAAAGTATACCGTCACAGAAACACATTCGAGATGTAGATGTAGAGGTAACTGAAAACAAGTGGGACAGCAATGGATTGATGATTGATGATTGATCAGTGTAGGGGTACCTACATAGGCATACGTGCAACGTTGGAAGAAGGAACGAGATATCAATGATCCGGTTGATCTTATCTCCTTGGTCACGAAAGATATGGAAGGGTATCTATATGAGTGAATCTAAAAAGTGTTATTTTGAGTGGTTCGGATTCGGAAGAGGATTGGGTTTAGGAATGCCATCTTCGATGAGGAATTTGAAGGTTGCCACTTGTTGTAACACGAGAAGGGGCAGCTTCTCAGCAGTTCTTACACTTCGGGTGAGCGGTAGATTCGTAGGAAGTGGATCTGTGACTTTGGGCCAAGGGAGTTGGACGTTACTTAGTGGTACGGCCTACCTGCATGCATGTTAAGAGACTTGCGGAGTAGTGGTGAGCCTAGGGAAGGTTTTACTGGTAGTTTCGCACGAAGAAAAACACGCTTTGCTAGGAGGTACTCAAAGGTAGGAAGTGGAAATGAGTTTGATGATACAGAAGTGTTGGTAGCGTTAGAGGTGATTCGTATCGCGTTGTTTATCGAAGTCAGAGCAATTTAATCTATGATCTCTTTGACGAGGATATACTTATCTACGTGACGAATTACGGCGGAAAAGAAAGGAGGTCTGCGAGTGATGGTAATGGGACGACGGCCGAAAGGTTTTTAAAGAGTGATCGTAAGATCACCGAAATTATGACCCAACCTAAACTTCGTACCATCCGGTAAGGAGAGGAGGTTTCGAGGAGGCATGTGTGGTTGGGATTGAACGTCAATTTCGTCCACGAAGCTTTGAGGAAGTTGAACAGGGCATTTTATGTGGTAATGGATTTAGAGATATTTCCGATGCAATACCTCGAGAGCTGGTGTTGGTGGAATTGGATTAAGTAGTGGTTAGCCGGTGTAGGTAACAGGGCGGGTTTAGGTGTGGATGCGGTGTTTGTGTGCGGGTTTTGTGGAAGTGTTTGAACGTATGGAAATGTAACACTGGTGGAGGTGGTTGAAATGGACAAGGAAGTGGATTGAAACGGAAGCGTGTAGAGGGTGGGGCGATGTGGATTTCGACTTAGCAGGGTGGGAGTGGCCGGGCGGTTCAGGGTCTGCAGACAACCGTACCAGTACCGCAGTGACGACCACGCTTAACCATTACACGATTGGTGTTAATTCAATGAGTAGGGTGAAAAGTTTTGGAAATCAGAGATCCAGTAGATAAGGAGGACAACAATGTTAAAATAAAGTATATACACAAATTAAAAAAATTATTAAATGGCAGCTGCTGTTCCGTCGATCTTACCGTTCTGTTGGCGGTGGTGGTGTCCTGGGTTCTGTCTTTCTTTAGTGTGTTGATATTCCAGTGCCCTATTTGTCCTGCGTGTGGTCTTCTGGTAGTTCTCTGTGCTTAAGTTTTCCATTCTGCTGTGCGAAGTTTGTTGCAGCTGTGTGCCGTAGCACCGGCTTTCGTTTGTGGGCGCCTGAAGTCTTCAAAGTTGACCAGTTTTCTGTGGACTGATCTGGACCAAACGATCCTTCGAGTTATTTTTACTTTTACTTGTTTATGAATTTTTAGTTTAGGTGCTGGCGAACGACAGCACTTACGTGGTGGCTACCAAACGTGGTTCGAATAAACAGTGGTGCTCTGAATAGATACGTCTGTAGGATTGGAGGAAAGCGGGATTAATGGGCGTGATTTGAGACAGGCTTGAATTTCAGTTAAAACAGTATACATTTCCTCCTATGTTGTTATAGCACGTTTTAAATGATTGTTTGCAGTTCTTATATTTGCTGCTTCAATTACCCGGAAGATATTTTAATAAATCTAAATACGTCAGAAGAGTATTTCGAGTAACTGGTGTAAGCTTTCGTTGGGAACCTTTTTCCTGTAATTTGACGCTTTAATTTCTAAGATGAATTTTCTAATTGACTGAAATTACAGATGATGAACATAGCGTGGCATTCTTTTGAGTCAGTTAATGTCTATTCTTGAGATGTAAAAACATAGTGTAACGGTGTTGCTCAGCGCCCTTCGGTTGTGAAGGGGCACATTTAGTTTACCGTTGTGGGGCTTTTAATTTTATGTTTATTGTGTAAAGTTGCGGAGTGCCCATTTTGTTTAAATGTCAATATTTATTGCACAAAGAGAGAAATTGACCTCCCAGTGTAACAAGTAGTTAAGCAAGTAGTACGACTTGAATTATAATTAACATGTTGAAGAACTTTACTCTTACTACCATATCGTTACCTGCGAGGTAATATTAAGCTGCGTACTTAGTTTTGTGTGTCGAAGGATGTAGCCGCATCTATTGTAATGTGTTTTTTTATTAGTGACTAAGTGTAATGAAAGAAAATGTATAAATCATAAATGGACTAGAAGTGCCAGTTAATGTGTTGTAATGCCGCAGCACTAACTGTGGAATTTTGTTTGCAAAGGCAAATTTTGTTAATGTTTTTTATCAGGTACTGTGGGGTTAATAATGTTCAGCTACGCTTTAATATTGAGCCAAGTTCCTGTGATTCGTCTTATCGCCTCTATACTTCCTTGCATTAGTATCAAAACAATTTAATTCGAATAGCGCTTCACAAAGCAAGCAACTTCGTCAGCAGCCGTTGACACAATAAGTAAATCTTCACGGTTGCAATATATGCACCTATTTATAATTGAATTCTGTATATGAGGCCAAAGCTCTACCTTACTTTGCCGTAAATATCAGGTTAACCGTATTAATATACGGTTTCTTTTGTACAAAACATTCTTTAAACTAAATGTAAACTGCTTCTACATAACTTAAATCACCTGTTCTTACACAATTGTTTGGAAACTACACACAATTTTATGTAAACAATCCCATACAGGTTAAATTGATTAAGTCTTCTCAACTACCTTATGTAATTGCTTGTATTCGATCCACTTAAGCAATTTTTTTCCATCTTCTCAATTCAAATCACTGAAAACAAAAGATCTCTATCTTCTATCGCTTTACGGAACGTTCGTCCCTCACATTTAGTATCCCACATCTCGTCTCCGGGAAATTTCGCATCCTCACATCTCGTACCCGGAAAGTTCGTCCCCCACATTTGGTCCCTGAGATATTTCGAATCGTCACGTCTCAGGGGTTTAAAATTTTAAGAAACATGGAAATTATGACACACGCCTCCCGATTTTCAATTCATTTATTTATTTTAATAATGCTATCTATAATAAGTGTATACATTTACACGTTTTAAAATTCGTAGTTGAAATCACCACAAGGGATTCACAATTATGTAATACTTCAATTAATCGCTGGTAACCCCGGAAATCTACGAAACAAGAAGAATGCAGAAATTTCAGCCAGGATCAAAGCGCTTTACGAAGATGTATACAATTGTGATGTGATACCGTTTTTACGTGGCATAGCTTATAACTATTGATTTTAAAACGTGTAAATCCTTAGTATGTATACACTTCTTATAGCATTAATATAATAAAGAAATGAATTGCAAATCCTGTTGTCGGGAGGTGTGTGTTGTATTTTCCATGTTTCTCTAAATTTTATCCAAAAATGCTTACAACAGCGTCAATTCTACCAAATAAGATTACGGCGGGAACTATAGGGGTACAGAGTAAACTTTTACTCTTGCAACGGCGCACTGGCGCGCTACCTTAAAAGAGACGGGACGGACACAAATAAGTCGTAGAGTAATGTGAATTCATTAAGGTACACGAAGTTCCGTGACAAAAACTGCAAGATGTAGTTTGTTCCCCTACGACAGTTCAAATCAGCGAATCGGCTCTACACCTTTTGATTAGAAGCCTTTTACGACAAACAATGGCATCTGCTATAGCAATATTCTAGGCCGTCCCTACACAGCGCGTACGTGTCCTTAAGGTATGAATGAAGTTGAAACTACAAAAACTCGGTCTACTAACACTCAGAACTCTCCCAAAAGTTTTGCGATCAACGGTAAAAATTAAAGAAACCAAAACATAAAAAATTCAAAATACGACAATCAAATTCTTAATCATAAACCTATACTGTAACTAAACTAGTCATCTGCGGACATCCATGGGCATGTCATATGACCTTAGGTCCGCCCGAAGCGTTCTATAATTCGTAAGTCCTTATTCTTAATATAAAACGGTCCAACAATTTCGCTAAAAAATGAAGTGATGCATCAGATAATACTTAATTCTTTCTTCACACGGTATTTCTTACCTAAAAGTTGTAAGCACAAGTTTGTTTAGTCTAATATAAGCTGCATTAATATGAAATGCAAACTTTCACGATTATCGCTCATAATTGAAATACTTATATTTTGGGCACGTTGCCGTGTATTTTTATTAATTTTTATGAATTGTTATTGATTTTTTTTTATACACGTTTAAACGTTTCTATAACAGTATCGTCCTCTGTACATGAGAATAGTTATAAAGTCTTTATTTTTCTTATTCACGGTTTCTCAATCTATAGGTTCTCCATGACTTGTGCCATCCAATGTCATTTATCTTCGAAAATTGGTAAAATATGGTGTCATTCCGGTGACTTCATGAGAGGCACAAGATACTTTAGCTAAATACTTATCCGAGTTACAGTTATTGTCGTCGATATACAATTCGAAGTCTACCACACGGTTCACTCGTTCCGAGGATTCTCTTGAGGAGGATAAGTGATATTAAAAAATCTTCGCATTATAAGATGCTAAAGATTGCACTAAAAATTGTAACCTATTGTTACACTCATACATAACAAATAGCGTTAACTTACAAAAGTAAAAATTTAAGTAAAAAGCATGTTAAATCTTCTAACCGACAAGCCAACCACCTCCTCAGTATGATGCCAGTAGCCAGCAGGTGGGCGATACGCATCGGAATTCATTACTCTATACATTGATAATATTGATTTCATGAAAGACTTTCATAATGTGAATTTTAGACAAAAAATACCGATGTAGATGTATGTAAAGGAATGCATTATCAAATTTAGTTCTTCGTAAACTAGTAATAAACCTTTGGAGAACCTTATGCTCGTACGTATGCTTAAACTTATAATGCTTCACATCACATTTATTACGTGGTTCTGATGTACTAGTATTCTACATAATTATATTATTTACTACTAAAATAGGATTTTTACAGTATGTAATTTTCTCAGATACTTAATCGCACGGATTTTAAATCGTTATGCTCACAAATTGGAATAAAACCTGTAAAATTAAGATGAAGACAGTGTGTGCAAGTACTATTATTTTAGTAATAATTTCCCTCATGTTTATTACACTTTTATGGGAAAGTTTTGCAGTTTTTGACTTTTATAGACTTTTTGAATACCGAAAATGGCTATTTGTTTTAATAAAATTCATTAATAGTAAACAAACGAAAATAAACGTAATGGATTTCTTATATAGACAGATTCTTGTTAATCTGATTATTAAGACAGGCTTTATTAAGTAAAATTTATATACTTTAACTCATAGTAATAAAAAACTATTTTAACGTCTAGAGGAGAGATTACTGCACACGTTTCAGAAAGTGTGAAAAGCGCCACATTCGCTGTATACTTTCTTATCTCTAATCCAATATTTAACGCGTTCCAAATGCTCCAGACTGTCCTTAACTCTTAGTTGCAAATCCTGTGTCTCATGAGCATTTCACTCGTCTGGAACCCAGATAAGTTTATCATAGCGTGTGATTACTTCAGCTTCAAATTTACCCTTTTATTTACATTACAAGAATGATATTCACACATGAGCAAAGAACACATTTTTTAACAAAAGAATACGAATTTTTTTAACCTATTTTATTGGAATCCTTTTTTTTTTTTTTGTATTATTCTTTTGCGTTTACATTGTTTTATGTACAATTATCTGTTAGAGTTTCTAGTTTATAAATAAATTATATTGTTTAAATTCACAGTTCAGCTAATTGAATATTTTTTAAGCTTTATCAGTTGAATCACCCAATAATCTGCTACAAAATAAATGTTGGATGTGGATAAGCAGCAGTTATAACCATTTCTTGTTTTATTTGTGCCCTACCGAGATTTATTTAAGAGTATAAAAATTCAGGCAGATATTTTGTTCTTGCTTGAGAGTAAGTGAGAATCGATTATTTTTGAATAACCCATTTCTTATTTCGTCGTATGGCGGAATCATTTTATCATCATTTTTTAAAAACTAAGTATTGCAACAGTTGCCTGAGAAATTCTTAAATTTCGCGCTTAAGTTATATGACATTTTATAGTTTAAGACTAATTTTATAGAATGAGAAATGATTGTTTTTGTTTGTATATAAGTTGATTTAATATTGATAAGAGAAGCATGAATTTACTTCAATAAGCTATGTAAATATTTAAATAGAAAGCATTTAAATTAAACGCGGAAATCTGCAAATGAATAAATGAGTTGTAGAGGGAGGAAAATCAGTTGCTCAAATGACTTGCTCACTTCTGGCCAGATTCTGTGAAAATTATAACGGGATCTGGACCGGTTATGGTTTTAAGATGTTACGTTACTCTGCCAGTTTTATATGCCTACGGCGGCGTGTAGATTTGTATGTAATTTATATTAGCTTTCCTGTTTGATGAGGACGTCTATCCGACCACTGTCTAAGAGGGAGTGGTGTTGATAGACGAGAAAAATTTTTGTCTAGTCGTCGGTGGACCAATGAAATTTCTTGGCGGCTATTTTTCAGTGCACGTCAGTCTGGGTGTTAGAAGACCGTGGCACTGGAGGTATTCTAAATATCTTCCTTGTTCTAAGAACTTATCTATACGTATACAAAACGAATCCTTAACTCTTCTAAGTATCACTGGCGTTATTGAAGCAAATGCATTTCGAATTCGAATTTTCATATTGTCTTTGGTTGTTGGTACATCTCGGTAAACGATTTCTATTATGTGCCCCCATAAATAAAAATCTAGGGGAGCTAGGTCGGGTGACCGACCTGTCTAGTTTACTGCACCTACACGCCCTATCACATACCAGGAAATTGTTAATTTAGCCATTCGGTAACAATGCTAGCACAATGAGGCGGTGCTCCGTATTGTTGGAGCCAGATTTCCTGGACCATATTAACTGGAATATTTTACTAAAAACCAAATAATTGATTGTGCAGATATGTATAATACATTTCTACATTTAAATGATCGTCAAAAGAGTAGGGACCAATAAGATATTCATCTAAAATTCCGACCACACATTAATGGGCCACCTGTGTTGACTGTATACCTGTTAACATAAAATGTGGATTGTGATCTGAATAATAATGAAAATTATATTTATTTATGGTGCCAGTAAGCTGATTTTGTACCCACTGGCAAAAAACTTGTCTTTTGTTAAAGTCTTCATCCGAGAGTTCTTGATGGAGTTGAATATGGTTTCAACTTATTCTTGTTGATCATTTTTTGAACTAAATTTTTGCTTAATTCACGACTGCCAATATGAGGATTTTCACACGGAACTCATTTTCTTTATTGGTTATAGTTTTCGTTTCATTCATGTTTTTATATGAAATGTTTCCAGTTCTTTCGAACCGTTCTAAAAGATTTTTGAATGACTCTTCTCTAGGTTGTCTTTCTTTATTGGAATATCTAAATTATAAGTCGCAACAGTGACAGTAAAACTGACAAGTAACTAACCTACTTACTGTTGTTTTGTTTCCCTTATCATTTATTTCTTTCGACGAATGACTGTTTTTTTTACAAAAAACTAACCTTTTTACCTGATAAATATTTAAAAAGATAAATATTTCATATTTAAATAGAAATATTTAAAAGATAAATATTTATCTTTAGTTTGTAAAAGTTTTGTTCATTCTTCTATAGGCATTTCCGTTAGTTCGTTTATTAGGAAGAAATATTTTAATAATATTATAAACACAAATTAATAAAATCCAATTAAAACCACATTTTTAACCTCTGATAATGGTCGTTTGTGCTCAAGTCACGGCATACCACGAGAATAAAGCAACAAAAAACAGGGATATTTTAGTGCATTTTCAAATAAAACCTACAATTGTGACAAAACGGTCCATTTTAGAATATTAGTAGTAATTGCAAATTTATAGAGCATAAGATAGTGTATAACATTCCGGAATAAAGTACATAGTGATCCGTTTAAAAAATTAAGTTCTGCTACTTAAAAAATTTCAATATTGGCACCGCCGTAAAAAAACGCCTTGTATAAGTTATAACTAGTTTACAGAATTATTCCGACATTTGTGATGTTTCTAAAAGCGCAACACCGTATTATTACATTTAAACTAGTGATTTTTTAACTACTTTTTGGATAGGTTGTTTTTTCCACATTTTTGTGAAAATTACACATAACTTGGCAACACCGCAACAAGCGTTACATTACGATAGTTTACTGTACGTAGAATGTTATGCTGAATTCGATTCTGTGAAAAAATGGGGGTGCCATTTAAAAAAAGTACCCTTTTTCGCCCCGTTTTTTTGAAACACTCTGTATACTAGAAAATATTTTAGGAATATGCACATCCACTAATCCTATAACTTTTGTATATAATATTTCTTTTAACAACAGAGATATGGACCGTTCACGTACAAAGTGGCCACCCGGTATAATTACTTTTGACAAAAGTCGGATAGCGCTTTAACTTGCAATGTTACGCTATGTAACTCTCGGCACTTAACTCACAAAATACTATTTATTATGCGAAAAATTAACGTTTATAATAAGCTTTGTTTCTCTTAGATCAATATTCAATTAAGTTTTAACTTTAAATGAACTAAATTGTCTTTATTTACTTTTATTTAATACTTTAAAACACATTTTCAAATGAAAGACGAGAATTTAATTATATCAAGAAATATTTTTGTATTGTTGAAATACAGTATAACAAACACAAAATATAGGTTTTTCATAGAAATATTGATATAAAGGTTGTGGGTTTAAGAGCGTGAAAGTCATTCATTTCAAACTTTATTGTTCCCAAATGGATTTCGGGTTCTGATCTCAATATGAACGCTAGATTCAATGTAAATGGGGTTGAAAAACTGTCAATAATCAAACCTATTCTGACAGTCAGCAGATGCTTTCGATGAATTCAATAACACGATTTTACTGGGAAAAAGATTATTTTAAAGCAAATAATTAAATTTATTTTCAGTAATTTATCTTAACTGACAAGTGATTTCTTTTACATTGAAAATAAGTTATTCGTAGTGGTATTTTGAGGAAATTTAACCTAATTTATTTACCATACCCAACCACCTACAAAAAATTGTGGTATTTTCTTATGCTTTGTATAACGTATAAAACAATAACTAGCTGATGTATGAGAAATATTAACAACGGTTGTTCGGGAAAGATGGATTTTGTTCGTTTTCCCTTGGGACCAAACGCATTGTTATAATTTTACTCTTAATAATATCACAAATTAAATACAATAGTTTTAGGTTGTACAATAACAAAATTTGCTTACCATAAATCTTTGCTAGCTGAACAGTGAAATTCCACAAACGGAATAGTAACCCCTACTGCAGCAAAACACTGAGAAGTGACACACAATGTGAAGGATTAAAGACAATTAAATTAAATTAGACTATGTAACCCTCACCACAAAGGAGAGAAAGGTTGATGAAAATAAGATCATAAAGAACGCCTTTTAGAGATAAACCATGTTCATTGTCGTAACATCGTACATTATATGTCTACTTCGTTTATTTTGTTCTAATTTTTTTACAGTAATTTTGTGTAATTGGGCATAGAGTATTGTGTGTTTTTAAGGTAAAGGCATTGTAAAGCTGAGTTTGTTTACTAACAAAAACAGAAAATTAGGCTGTGTGTATGTTTGGAAAGTTTACAATCTAATACCTTGGGAAGTGTAAAATATATTGGTTTACGGTTGAGAACTTGGAAGGACTCCCACTTTAACGACTATGGTTAAGATATCCTGAAAATTATATGCGAGGCTCATCTATAATATATAATTCGAAATTTTTTTTTTAATTGACAATCTTACTTACAGAAATATTTTGAATTTGACATCGTTTTTGCCACTATTGGTTAATACTGAAACCCCGATTTAACAGTAACTCTGATTTAATTTAAGGATTCTTAATATTTGCATAATTTTAAATGCATAAGAATTATTTATGAATCAAACGTTTAATCAAAATTCAGACCATAATACCGTTTTTACTTTGTGTTTGTGAAATAGAGCCCAATGGCTGGAACTAAATTATTATGGTTTCTTTGTTAGTAGGCAACACTATTTCTTATAAGATGTGTCCGCATTATCTCAATACTGAAATGTAGGGCACACCATTATCTTTAATGTTTGGATTTCGTGCCGTTGACATTAATTAACAACCGTATATTGACGATGTGTAATTTTAACAAATCCAGTTAAATTTTAGAATTTTAGTTTAGTGTTAATTAAATAGTTCACTATTAAATGCTATGCCCGCTACATTTCTTCATTTACATATGTACATAAATGATGTACTTGATCGTTAAATTTCGAGTATTATGTAATTAAGTTTTGTATCGTTACACGATGTTCGTTTTATACAGGGTAGCCCTATAAGTGTACGTCGGTCAATAATTACCACACCGTTGTACTTATGGAAAATTTTTTTAATAAAACTTACAATGTATCATATAGTCAATAGTAATATATCAAGCAAGCTACCGTGCTTCTAACTCGTGCTAATAAATTATAATATACATTTGTTTAAAATGAAAACTAATATTGTAGTGTCCCAAGGTCCCTATCTTTAAAAGTGTAATTTAAACTTATTCGTAATAATGCAAATTTAAGAACGTAACAGTCGCTAAGGAATCTATCTTGACTTGAATGACAATAATGCTACTATTACTCAAATTAATTATTTGCCTTACATTGACTTTCCTGGCAATAATTAAAATATTAGAATTTATTTACGTCTAATATTTTATTACTCGTAAACCTCAAATCTGATCAAAAGAATTGTCCGTCTAGTGGTAAGCTACGCCGTGTTTTGCGAATGAGATAGGATTATATGAGGTTAGGTGTGAGACAAGTAAACAATGAAACTACTCAAATTAGAGTTAATGAACTTTAAGCAATGATGGTTCAACCCGTTAATTTACTAAGTTGGGAAAGAACCACCGAGAAAACCCAATTTGTTAATAAATAAGTAATTGCACAAGTACATTAGTAAATCAAATAAAAAAACAATGGTAGGGTTCAATATATAACAAAACACCATTAAATCAAGTTAAATTGCGTACAATACTATAAAAAGAAAAAAATAAAAAGCAATTAACTAACTACACATAAACACAATAAAATGTAATCACACCCACAATTGTGTCATAAATAAATCAAAATAAAAATGGTGGCAACAAAGTGATCGGTAACCTACCCGCAAGTTTGAGTGACTGCGTTAGAAAATACAGCATTCCTTTCTCAGCTCACACATTCATCTATACAAAACAGTAAGAGCGGGTTCTTTTAACAGTGAAGGTGGAATTTGAGGTTTATCTGGACCAGTGTTTGTAAACTCCGGTCCCGTTAGTCCACGGATTATTTCCTCCACGCAAATATTAATAAACAGTCAACAATGCCAAATCATACAAGCAATGAGGATGGGCACCGTACTTTCTGAAGCAAACTCCTTTTATTTGAACAGATTTCAACTTAAAGAGCGCTCTTGCCTAATTAAATAGATACTTCTTGCAAGGCAATCATTGATTTTTCATAGCTTACATAAGCTTGTTCAATTGTTTGCCGCGAGCTTTATTTACATTAAAATACCTACTTACTTTGAATATAATCCTTTACACTGATAACCAATACCTAACGGGTTAAGTACTAAGGTACGCCGTTTAAACGCAAGACGGTAATAATATATATTATAGATGTATTGTTTACACGCTGGCTTATTAAAACCCGAATATTTAGCGATACGTTTATGTACCCAACCGCTTTAATTTTGTGAAAAGCTTACATTAAAGACAACACAGGAAAGAAAAAAAATTCACGGTTTTAGTTTTACTAAAATGTACATAATAAAATATTTATAGACTCTCGTTTTTAAAAGTTATAAAAAAAACAAGAAATATTACGTGGGAATATTTTCTTATTTATTACTAAAGGAAATATTCATTTTTAAAATATCCGCTCGTCCGTAGCAAACCCTACATCTAGGTCTCGAATTTCAAAGTACCTAACAAACATGTCTTTTGATTTGCGGTATGTTCCGATGTAATTACGAACTGCGACGTTTTTGCCCCAAAAACCTGTGTATATAAATCTTCAACGATTCGTCACAGTGTTTCGGTAAATGTTTCTACAGAACACCTGTCTGGTACCCCAACATATGTTTTTCTTTTTCTTTTTACCCTTACTCAAATATCAATTACGTAAAATACAGAAAATAAAATATCGCAAAAACATTATCAAATTACCACTTATTGCCAAGATATTTAAACCCATTAATTATCTTTTCTGTCGCAGTAACAATTGCGATTTGAAAATGTTTATTACAATAATGAAATTTTCTCGGTCCGCTACCTACAATATTTCGAAATTAACAGTAAAAGAGCTAAAAAGTGAACTTGGTAAATTACATAGCAGTAATACAAGTAAAAAATGTGTTCTGGTTGAAAAATTGAAACTCGCACTAAATTCATCGTTCATAAAGATCGTGAATCCAATTGTAGAAAACAGCAATTTGTCTCAAAACAGTAAGAAACGAAAATTTAAATATATTGATTTTTTAAACCAAAGCATATTATTGTTAGCGCAAAAAATAAAAAATCTAAATAAACAACTAAAAAAAAATGCGTTCAAACAAATAAGTAATGACTCCAATAGTGGAGTTTTAAGTGAAGAACAAATAAAAAGTGTTTCTTCAACTAATTGTAAACAACCGAAGTAAATAATTCTAAAGTATAATCTAAAATACAAAACGTCGACATTATAGTGCTAGATAGCGATACGTGTAATATTGAAAACCTATCAAACAGCCATGGACGTAGGTGCGCTGATGAACTACAGAAGGTGTTGGGATTAAATTTTCAAGTGTAGTGTATATTAAAGCCAAGGCTACTTTTGAAGCAATCGTCGAAAGTATACTGCTGTTAACCTCGGGAATTCTTACAGAACGCGGCCTAATAACGATTATTTAATTTTGAAATCTCTTTTATTTTTTAAGAATTATTGATAAAAGTTACCTAAATGTGACAGTAGTTTTATTTAGTTGAAACTATGGCAATATATCAATGTAGAATATACCGATATGTTTTTGGTTTTTGGATATTGCCAAGGAAATACCGAGAGTGTGTTAGCGTTCACAATGTGTCAAAGAAGGAAAAATCTTTTACGTTTGCCAAACTCTTTAAAAAAAAATTGCAATACCTTGTAATAGTTTTCGACACACGTTGACAATTTAAAAAATAGGGAAAAAGATGTATCAAGCCCAAAATGATATACACCGTGGCACAAAAAGTTATAGTAATTTTAAAGGCTTCTAATCGTCGCTTGTAACGCCCTTGAGGAGATACAACAAAATCAGTCACAAATTTGAATTTCTCAGCTCAAGAAACCTATGTATACCAAATTTCGTGAAATCAGCTCGAATGTGATGTGAATGTGATTTATTTGGACAACTTTGGCACCCTATAGCTCGGTTATGTACTGTAATTTATGTTGCATTTTTTTACCTGTATTCGATACGAATTATAGTCCAGTACTCTAGTTTTTAATCTGGCAAATGAAGCGTCTGTAGATTCTATATTCAATAGTTTATAGTCCAGTACTCTAGTTTTTAATCTGGCAAATGAAGCGTCTGTAGATTCTATATTCAACTACAAATTTGTAAGACAGTCAAATGCATTGTTGCCGAGTTATGAATTTTTCCTCTGCCACTGTTCGTTAATTTGCCTGAAAAATTGATGTGTAATATAATATAGGCCTTCTGGCCTCCAGGGTGTTTAAAATTTCTCTACGATGACTTCTATTTTAATTGGATTTCTGAACCACACCTTGTATATTATTTTGCCGTTGGAAAGCTTAAAGTGCTCATTCATGAACCTACTTTTGAGATGATTCTCGGAAAATTTACACAGAGAATCATAGCGCAAGAAATCGAAACAGTTGCTACTCATGGTATGGCTATATAACTAATTATTTGTATAATCCTGTCACATTTGATGACATCTTATGTATATTATCTTTTTAAGGACTATTTTGTAACAAAATGAAGTGTACAATTCAAAATCAATCGACATGATTTATATCCTTGTAAAATGCTCAAAAAATTGTCTTCTGGCATCCAGAGCGAACGGTAAGAGGTTTTCTGAAAGAAGGTATTCAGCAACAAAGTCATTTCAGAGACGTATGAATACATTTCACAGGACTGGGACAATTAAGTACTAGAAGCATGCAAGAATGAAGCCAGTTTTAAATGAAGAGAATGAACCTAACGTTTTCGCAAATGATTTGTTGGCCCAGATCAAACTTCGGTGAAAGGAGTGTTGAGTAAGAATAGGTTCCCTTCATATTTTGCGCAACTAAGTCAAGCACTTGAAGGATAAGACTTCGAAAATGCGATACATTTCTGTAATGGGGGTCTTGCTCGAATTGGAGAAAAGGAGCAATTTTAGAATATTGCATTGTTCACCAATAAAGCGATCTTACAACGGTCATGTGAACATATATATTTATTGGTGGAGTTGCTCGGCCTATTTCCACAGTTTTTGCTTTTTGAGCGCGACGTTTCGGAAGCAGATTCTGCAGCTTTACCGCTGAGCCACTGAGTAATCCAATATATATCTTTTAGAACTTCCGATCCAACGGCTTGGAAATTTTACATTCAGAGCAATTCGTACTCCAATGCTGAAACGAGCAGGCTATCTAACTATCTAACTTGAACCACATACTTCTTAACAGTTGTAGTTGTATGTTTTAGAGCAGATTATCGAGATCTTCGTTTAAACAATTTTAAAATATTCCCATTCAACAAAAAACTAACATACATATTCAGAATTAAAGAAATCCAGGACCGTCTTCGTGAAAATTTGTGGGACTGCTTCATATCCAATACTTCACCCTGTATATGATTTCTCTAAAATCTGATATAATTTTTTCAGAGCGCATTAATAGACAGTTAAACCTAGGCATTTGAATTTTTTGTTACACTTACCTCACATTTTCAATTAAAGATTCATTTTAGAGTCAAATTGAAAATTGGCAATAATGAAATATCTTACTGTATAATAATGTTTAGTTATTAAAAGAAATCTTTAAAATAAACAGTAACGACACACATTGTACTTCAGTATGGTAAATACCATAATTTGAATTGATTTACAGGGCCGGATTTAGAAATCTGGCATATCTGGTTCATCTCAAAAATTCACTTTGTATGTATCTTTTTCCACCCGTAATAGACAGAAAACGGATAAAAAATGTTTGTAATAACCTAGTTTTCTTATTTCTTTGAGAAAAAATCATGTGTAATTATTTTAATCGGAATGAAATGAACAAGCCCAAGAAATGTTTATTCATAAATAAAGAAAGTCCATTACACATTTTAACATTCGACAAGAAAAGTGTATTGAGGCAGATGGATTTCATTTTGAACATCCTTTATAATCGTAATATTTATTAAATTGTTTTTTACTTTGTTCCACATTGTTAAAACTGTTTTATTATTTGGTTATTGTTATTTATTTTATTTCTTAATTTATGAATAAATATTTCTAAGTGTAACAAAAAATTCAAATACCCAGGTTTAACTGTCTATTAATGCACTCTGAAGAAATTATATCAGATTTTAGAGAAATCATATACAGGGTGAAGTATTGGATATGAAGCAGTCCCAAAAATTTTCAAGAAGAAGGTTCTGGATTTCTTTAATTCTGAATATGTCAGTTAGTCGCTAGACACGAATACACACAAATGAGACAAATCGACTTAATCATTGAAAAGATATGACGAAACATTGTTTTGGTGAAGATCCATAATTCACCCTGTATATTAATAAACAAAACAAGAAGACATTTTTTAATGGTCATTTGTTAATCCCGTAAGGTACCTCTACTTATGGTTGCGCAGAAGTTTATTGCGCATATTGCGCCGTAACTTTTTGCGCAGGTGTATTGCGCTTAAGCTCTCCGCGGATTATTGGAATCCATATGGGTTTCATTTCTACACTGGCTTGGCTTATTCGATTTTCTGCTAGTGCGATGTATGTGGCTTCTTTCTGTTTCGCCCTTGTGGACGTTGTTCTTGTGTTCCTGCGTTCTCACTTTGAGTGGTCTACTGCTCTCTCCTATGTATGCTCTGCCGCATTCGCATGGTAGGTTGTATACACAATTCTTGGAATTCTGATCTTTGGTTTGGTTTTGGTTAGTATTCCCCTGAGCGTTCTGGTCGATTTGAAGGCAGTGCGTATCTTGTATTTGCTACCTATCCTTCGTATTTTGTCTGAGGTACCTTGTATGTATGGTATTATCGCTGTATATTTAGGTTCTTCTTTTTCGGTTACCCTTTCCCTGTTTAGGTTAGGTATTAGATCGGGGTAGCCATTTTCTTCTAGTGTTCTAGCGATATTTTCTTTTTCTTTGTCTAGATCCTCTTGTTATGAGCATATTGCTTTGATCTATCGCGCAAGCATTTTGCCACGCCTCACTTCACGTTTTTGTGGTGATTGGAGTTGTAGTGTAGGTACCTCCCCGTGTGGGTAGGTTTTCTGTATACACTCGTGAAAGTGTTGTCACTCCTGTGTACAAGTACATCCAGACATGGTAGTTTTTGTTCCGATTCCAATTCTATTGTGAATTTTATGGAGGGTGCGCGGCTATTTAGATGCTCTAGGAATTCATCTAGCTTATGCTTTCCGTGTTTCCAAACTACGAAAGTATCGTCCACGTATCTAAGCCACATCCTTGGTTTCTCTGTGAATTCGGATATCGCTTGGTCTTCAAAGTGTTCCAAATATATATTGCTCACTATGGGTGATAGTGGGGAACACATCGCCATCCCAAACTGGTAAAATCTGTCTTCTACGTGGAAATATGTAGTTCTAATGCATATTGTCAGAAGTTCCATTATTGTGTTTACCGAGAGTTGCGTGCGTTCGTCTAATGTTTCATCCTTTTCCAGCTTGTCCCTTACGATAGTTAGTGCCTTATCGGTAGGCACATTTTTGAATAGACTCACAATGTCAAAGCTTACCAGTATTTCTTCGCGGTTTGGTTGAAGTTTCTGATGGTTTCCACGAAGTGCTGCGTATTCTTGACCATAGACTCGGTTTTTCCCAATAAGGGTGTGGTGATACCAATCAAATATTGTGGTAATGGGCTACAAGGTGAATTTCTCGATCTCACAGTTCGTCTCAGAGGAATTCCTTGCTTATGAATCTTTGGTAAGCCGTACAGATGCGGAGGTTTGCTGTAGTGTGGGGTGAGTCTAGTTCTCTGATAATTGGAGAACTCCCCCTTATGTTTTGCCAGCGTCAGGTATATCCGTCTTTCGATTCATGGTGTGGGGTCTTTTGGTATTTGCTTGTACTCGCCCCCGTCTAGTAGTTCTTGGACCTTACTGTTGTAAGTGCCAATATCCATTATCACAGCGATAATACCGTATATACAAGGTACCTCAGACAAAATGCGAAGGGTAGACAGCAAATACAAGATACGCACTGCCTTCAAATCGACCAGAACGCTCAGGGGAATACTAACCAAAACCAAACTATACAATGAAGGTCAGAATTCTAAGAATTGTGTATACAACCTACCATGCGAATGCGGCAGAACATACATAGGAGACATCAGTAGATCACTTAAAGTGAGAACGCAGGAACACAAGAACAACGTCCGCAAGGGCGAAACAGAAAGATCAAGAATCGCCTAACATGCCTAGAACGAAGACCACCGCATCCAATGGGATAACATACAGATAGTGGCAAAGGACGAGAACACAACTCTTCGGAAACTCAAAGAAGCCACATACATCGCACTAGCAGAAAATCCAATAAGCCGAGCTAGTGTAGAAATGAAACCCATATGGATTCCAATAATGCGCGAAGAGCTTAAACGAAACCTATATATATATATATATATATATATATATATATATATATATATATATATATATATATGTGTGTGTGTGTGTGTGTGTGTGTGTGTGTGTGTGTGTTAATAAAAAAATATATATTGGATTACTCAGTGGCTCAGCGCTAAAGGTGTCAGACTAGTAAGTGAAAGGTACCAAGTTCGAATCTGAGAGTAGTCAAGTGCTTGGGAAAAAATTATATATAACTTATGAATTCGACACAAGTGCGAAAACAGTCATTCTCAGGACTAAGCCTGATGGCAGAAGCAGAGTCCGCTTCCGAAACGTCGCGCTCAAAAAGAAAAAAACTGTGAAATAAGCCGATCAACTCCACTAATAGTAAACCACAGTTACAAAACACAGATAATACAGAAGGCATATTTATACTTCTACACCGATGGCAATCCACATTTTACGAGAACTGTCGACTAGCTGAAGTGTAAATATATGGGAAGGAATAATTGGAAACCTCATAATAGGGTCCTATTTTTTTGTTGGACATCTCAATGGGAGTATTTAAAAATTTTTTAAACGAAAATCTCAATAATCTGCTCTAAAACATACAACTAAAACCGTTAAGAAGTATGTGGTTCAAGTTAGATGTAACTTTCACTCTTTGGATATATCCAAAACAGGTTTAATAGATATTTCATTCTGAAATGTGATCACTTCCTCTTTACTTATTCTCATTACCTCCTTTACTTCTTTGTTTCTTAATCTGTACACTCGGTTATGGCCTTTTCTCAGGCTCATTTTTTGCAGCAATCATTGACATGTACGCATCTTTTTTCTTACATACTGCCTTTTTACCGATTCATTCCACCGCGCACATTTTTTCTGTCTACCTGCAGTCGCTCTTCCACATATCTGCTCGGCACAATTGACAACACAGTTTTTCAAGCTTATCCATGCACTTTCAACGCCAGTGTCTTTTATTTGTTCGTTCCACACCGTTTTATTCACATTCAACTCTTTACTGGCAGCATCTGCGTATTTCATTCTCGGTTGTGGAAAAGTTTAGTTTGAAGACATTTCTAGGTTTATCACACACTTGCTGATTTGTGAAATACTCGTTTGGTGCAATATTTTGGTTTGACTGAACTTTTATCGGCTGTGACGGAAAAGATGAGTTAAAGTTATCATACCTTGAATTTGAGAATGAAGAATTGTGGAAACTATTACATTTAAAATAATTATTTTGAGGTTTTGGAAAGTTTGGTTTTGAATGTAATAAATTATAACGTAACTATTGCTGTTTTGCCTTTGATAATGGATAAAATTCTCTTCTTCTGACACATATGAAATTGCTTGCTCTAATGAATCTGGTTTTGTTAATCGGATCACATCTTGTATACGACTTTGTGGACCCCTAATAAATGCTTTTAGTGCCAATTTCATTTGAAACTGTCTTTCCGTACTGGTATAATTTTCGCACATTAATTTAGAAGCTATGGCACTACGACAATTTTGTATTTTTGGACCAAAAGTTAAATATGATTCATTTCTTTGTGGTTTTATTACTAACAAGTTTTGCACTAGACAATCTAAACCCCATTAATTACCAAAACTTAATCTTAACAATGAGTTTAGTTCTACTCAATTTCTAATTTTTGGACGACTACCCACAACTACTAAAGCGTGCCCGGTAAGTTTATTAATTACGGCTCTTATTAAAAATCTATTTATCGAATCAGTTTCTATCTCATTTTTGTAGGTTTTTATTATTGTTCACAATGTTCAATGAAGATTTCTAACGTTTTAGAATCTCCATCAAAGTGTGAAATCCTAACTATAAATAATTTTAATATACTAAAATTTACACTGCTTGATTGTGTCATACTATTGTTTTCTAACTTTAAGTGTACTAATAGATTAATTATATATTCAATATTAATTTTGAATTCGCGTTCTCTCTCTTTGATAATTAATCAAGTACTTTATTTCTTAAGTTTCTGAAAATTGTTTTAAATCTTATTCATAGATTCAAAAATTTTATTATTTTTTTTGTCACTTACTTAAACTATGTGGGGTAGAAAGGATGGCTCTTACCTTAGATATTGTTTTCTTCAATGTCTTTGGTATTGTTCTTCTTGAAATTGTCTTCTTGTTATAAAAGCTGATGATTCTTTTGCCCGTGAAGAGTAGAAACTCACGAAAACAGTACTCGATGAAAGTTTTCTCGGGTTGTAAGCTTCCTTTTCTTATCCCACCGACTGCGCCAGTTATGCTTGTGGCATGAAGTTAGAAGTTTTCTTTTCAACTTAACAAAATTTTATTTTAACAAGAATTCATCTCTTTAATTATAATACAAGTATTTAACTAACCCTATTCTAAAATTAGTTCGGCATTAAGTAAACCTTTTGTATGCTTGTAACTTAGAATTAAACAAGATTAGACATTTGCAGAAAGCATGATAGCATGTTTGAACAATGATATATTTATTTAACATAATCGTTATTTGCTCTAATATTATTATGGGAATAAAATATTCTCCTTTAAAAAATATAGAGGGTGTGTCATTCAACAAAAGGTAAGTATATTGCCACGATTTTGTGAGCCATCTTGTATAAGAAAAAACGATTTTAAAATGCGCATCTGATACTTTCCCAGAACTTTTGTATTTAATATTTTTTTCTACTACTCAAATAAAACTGTTATCTTCCATTCACCCACCCGGTATAGAGAACAAAAGTGCAATATACTCTGTGAAAAATTACAAAAATTATAAATACCCGAAGCATATTGATGTTAAGTACCATTTTATAAGGCACTGCGTTGCTGAAGGTTTCTCATGTTGAATAATACAGTCTATTATCGGATATTCTGACCAAACCCTAAATAAATTTGACAAGAATAGGAATAGTATTTAATTTATATCACAGTAAACAAAGAGTGGAAGTGCGAATATCCTCTTTAACTCTTTAAATATTCTTATAATATTAATAACAACGATAGTTTTGTACCGAAAAAAATGTACGACTTTTGCGTAATTTTAAATTTTAGATTTAGAACTTAACTTACGTTGCTACTTCGCTAGGTATGTACTTAATTACACATTAGATTTTTAGTAGAACTGACTTTTAAGTCGTGTTATTGGCGTTTTCGATTTCCACGATACTCTTTTATTTACTTTATCTGTTATGGTTTGTAATCATGCTATAAGTAAATGGATTCCCTTTCATGTGTTGTTTATGTACGTATATTAGTTAATTGGTTATTAAAAGGATAGCTAAAATACATGCACATAAAAACATTTAATTAACTGAAAATGCTTTCTAACAAATTTTATCATTCGCTTTGTCAGTAATATAAACATCAATAAAGCGTTCATTCGAAATTACTGTTCATAAACGCATTAAAGCGTTATACATCGAGGAGAAATTACACATATACTTCTGAAACCTAATTATGTAACAACGCTGTAGTTCAAATTTTTCATTAACAGTCTGATGTGGCCATCACATAACTCTTTTATGCACGTGTCTCATTAACAATATGCGGGAAAGAGTCATTCAGTCGCAAAACGGCTATATCTAACTCGCTCATACTTCCTCTTATGTTGTTACACAATCAAACTACACTAGGCGTCATGCAGGCCTACCGAGGTAAGCGAGTTGTCAAACCAACTACTGTAGAAACGGGCGGGTCGCTATAAGAAATGTAATTAACGATTGTGTGTTTCGAATTTAATTAATCCAATGAGCATTTCCATACTAATTTAAGGCGATTTAAAGCGGATACTTTAGAACGTTATAAAGGAAGTAAAAATGTTTGCAATCTATCAAATATTATTATCTAAAACAAACTTTATCTAGTGTTTCTAATAGTTTTCTATAAGCGTTGTGAATTAATTATTTCAGCAATAAACTTATCACGCCTCTTGACATGTCTTAATACGGACCTCACCTGCATTCGGCTTCATCTGGTATATTATGAATTACATTCTTTCCTTTAGTACAGACCAATGTTAGTATAATGTAATAATTAAGGAAATCACGATGTAATAATCCAGCAAGCATACCGATATTTTATTATAGTTGAAACTAAATTCGTTTCAGTTAAATACAAAAAAGCCATTTACATATCGTCATTACGCATTGAAAATATTGCATATAATTTCTTAGTTATAATATTTCTAAATGTAGATTATCCTGCAAAAGATAACAGTTTCCTTGTTAAAATAGTCTAGTAATTAAGAACAGTTTTAATCCTGTAGAAGATTAAATAGTAAGTACCTAAGTATCTCTAAAAAGTTTACATCAACTTTGCGTGTCCCCTATTTTAATAATGGAAGTAACCATAGTAACCTTAGTGTGACCAATAATATTTCAACTTGATCCGTCCGGAGAGGTAAGATGTCCTATGGTACCAGAAATCGTAGTAGTAGAAGCTAAATTCCGTTTATTAATCATCATTAATTAATTAAATTAGAAGTGAAAAATAATAGTTAATAAATATATTACTCCATTTTGGTTCTTAGTAAGTGATAGAAGGTAGTTAATTACGCCAACGAAACACACCATGTTCCACAATCAAATCTCACTAGGCGTTGAAAAGGCTTAGCAAGGTAAGCGGGTTAGCAAGCTAACTGCAATGGATATGGGCGGATTCGATATAAGACGTAAGAAGGTTGAAATTAAAATTCAAACACCTTACACTTACCATAAAGCAACATGCACTCTGGAACATTTTTAAACATATGTGTTATCGTAAACTTACTGAACACACCCTGTATACTTATTAAATCAAAATAGTAACATGTCTGGATACTTTCAAATTTACTATCGTCTACATATAAACTAATATTTCTAACTATTCTGAAATAAATAAATATCACCCGATTTATCCAATCAAGTCTACCAATTTTTAACCACACAAACATTAACTTCTATCTTAAAACTTGAAAAATGTAAGGATTAGTGCATTTTGTTATGGACCGTATAACTTCTATCAAATACTGTTAGGAATGTTTAGCATTAAAATGTATTTAATCGTTTGCAATTATGCATCGCTGTGGTTCAAATCTGAAGGTTTTACTTTTATAAATCTTGGCCAATACTGTGTACTCAGTGACTCTTAATTAATGCAAAGCAATTAAATTTTGTAATAGATCTGACTCAAAATAAACAATTTTCAGATCAAACATATGCCCAAAATGTCAAAAGCATTATTATCTCTAAACGGTGCGATCCCTTAGGTAACTTTACACTCGAAAAGAAGAGAAAGACGTCTAACAATATAATATTGGTTCTCTTTAAAACTGTATATTGCACCATCACTTTAATAAAGTCTTACAATGAAACTGTATTGGGGTCCATCACAATTTAAACAAAATAACAAGTTAACTAATCGTACTCTATTAACCAAATCAAAATATAATATTTATTGGCTGCTCCAGTGAAACACCACATACAAATATTGAATAAGGTCCCTACTACTTATTGTATACACTAGTGGTGGAATTTATTGTCTGTAAGGCCTAATTAATATGTTCAATAATATCTCTGACGCCTTTATAGGTTAATCAATCATTCACTACTCAACAAAAATCTAAGATTATTCTTACATGTAATTTCGGTACTTTATAATATGTAATGCCCTATCCAACGAGGTCGATTTTATTTCATTAATCCTGAGTATATACACTCATTACTAATAACAGACCTGCAAGAGGTTTTAACAGTGGCCGTCGTACTATAAGCGCTGACTCAAGTGTCCGTTTCCCCACTCTTTTAATGTGTGTAAAAAAAGGATTTTTTGCTTTAATGAATGCCGTCCCAAATGTTTGTCACAGAATACTTTAATTACACTTGATGTCCGAATTCCCAATTGTCTACAAACTTCATCGATTTAGTGCTTACCTCAGTAATATTAATGTTCAATACTGTCTACTTCAATTTACAATGCACTTTTAGTTATATGAAGGACCACTTTAAACGTTTCAATAAATTTGAATGTCACTTGACATAAAATTTTCTATTTTATGTCAGTAAAAATACATACATATCCTTCCTCTACACTTTAATACAATATCAACATATCATAAATTCACACGCCACCCATTTATAGTAATTTTAAGATCTGCATTCCTTAAAGTACAGTAGCCACATACAGTGGCACTCATAAACGTCTTAACAGGAAAAACATTATTCCTCATTCAAATGTAATACTTTCAACTCACAAATATTTATACAACATCTAAATATGCTTTTACATAATACTCATCGCTTTACTAAAAATTCTAGTGGCGTAATATTTGCACCAGACTTACATTATGTACACACCAAAAGAATCTCGTACAAACTCACGTTCATACTTTATCAAAAATGCGTTCTACGCACAACACAACACCATATACACCCATTGCGTCAAAATAATCTCACAACCCTGTCTACAAAATGAGCTTAACCCTCCTATTGTGTTAACATTTTGTTTCACTTATTGTGTTCGGGTCATTATGACCCGGGAGCCTATAGTTGTCGTTTTATTGTCATTAAATTGGTATAACAGTAAATAATAATGACAAAAAAGATGTAGTATTTATTATTTATTACATTTTATTATGTTATTTTATTTTTATTACATATTATTATAAATGTAAAGAACATATGAAAAACGTAGTAGATAGGTACATACATTTATTTGTTACAGTCTTGACAGTAGTAATATACATGAGCTCTACATAGATATTTTGAGCAATTACAACATACCATATTAGTTTTATTATCATTTGAAGAGGGACAAAAATTACATCTTTTACGCTTGGTTGTGGTTGATTGTTCCCTTACTTCGGCATTACTGGTTGAAGAATGGGACTTTATAACCATTTCAAGCTGCAGGAATACTTCGAGGGAGACGTTTTCCTTCTTGCAACAATGGAGTGACCAAGGAATTACCCAGTTCTTCAAGAAATAGTCGCCGTTTTTTTGTAAGTTTTCCACCATTACTGGCACCACAGAACATAAGCATTGTAAGCTGAAACGTCCATAATATTATAAAATATAGTCATTGGCCATGTTTTAGTTTGCCGTCTGCGGGTGTATGTTATTATTAACTTGTCTAACATGTCTACAGCACCTTTAGTTTTGTTGTAATATAATATACTCGGTTTTTTATGATCTTGGTTACACACTCCGATATCGTGGTGCGAGGTGCTTATGAGCGTAACATTTTTATTCCGTTTCGGAATATAGGAAACTATCGACGTGTCCTTGGTAAAGTAAAATTTTGAAGATAGAACTTCTTTCCTGCTGCAGACCAATGCGGCTGGCAACTCAGGTTTATTTTTACGAATAATGTCAAGCATGGTTATTTTTATTTTCAATAGCATCTGCCCCAGATCGTACGAGCCAAAAAAATTATTACAGGTTACGTTGTGTCCTTTTAGACCATAAGTAAGATCTAGCACAACTCTTTTACGTTGACCTCTCTCTGGAGGTACACCTTCTTTTTTCCCGAGGTAAACTTGCATGCTATATGCATAAGCAGTTACAGAATCGCATAAAATCCAAATCTTGATTCCGTATTTAGCAGGTTTATAGTTTATACTAATGTTAGTTCTTGAAACGTATCGCCATAAAGTCTTTTGCCTTCTAAGTTTGACATTTTGAATATTAGGTTTACAATTTTGGGTGTGAAATATAAAAAGTACGCGGATTTTATATATTATTCGCGACGTAGCATACCTTGCTGGCCCAGGAATCAACGAAATAACATTTGCTGCTGATAACCTTCCCGATTGATGTGTCTTTTCATTCCATACTATATTGCCATCTTTTGAAGTTACGTGTTTATCCGTATCAGCTTCGTCTGAAATCGTAGCTTCTAATTCATCATCCGATTCGCTGTTATTACGGTGACCATACGTACTTATTTTAGTAGGACAGTACTTTCTTTTCTGCCAGTGTCCTAAGGTCCTTAATAGAAGCATGAAGTACACTAAAATGTACTTTCTTTTTCTTGAAGATGAAAATATCGCAAATAGGTATACCAAAATATTTATTTTTTATTTAAAAAGAATGCTTATCGGTGATTCACTGATCATGATGCAATAACGACGTTAAGAAGTTGTTGAGAATGTTCGCGTAGTTTGTTTCCCGAACGTTCCAGTCCGCCCTCGATTATCCTAGACGCACAGACCAGAATGCTCCGCGACTGGAACGTGCGAGAATCGAAGCGAAGGAAAAAAAAAAGGAAAAGTACACGTATTTCATTCCCTCCCCAAGGGGGAGGGCGGGCTGCTCGAGCTTTCCGAGCTCCTTCAGCCACAATCATGGATTCCCAGCATACATACATACAATACGTATATATGTATGGTGGGATTAAGATAGTGGTCAGGATAGGATCGGAAGGAACAGAGTTAGGGTTCTGAGGGGAAAATACTCCCAGCATTCGCCTAAGCAGCCGCACATGGTGTGCATATACGCAGTGACCATGCTGCTACATGTGTATGAGGAAAACCACCTGAAAAAACCTCATACAAGGTAGACGGTAACGGGAATCGAACCCATTACCTCCCGAATGCTAGGCAGGTCGTGTCGCCACTACGCTACCAGCTCGGTATGGAAGCGAAGTTTAGCGAGCCGCATGTAAATAGCGACAGCGCTCGGACTTAGACTAAACAAGTTCAATTCTACACGAGTTCTACCGTTCGACAGCAAGCGAACATATTATTTGTTAATTGTTTTTGTTGAATGCAGTCTGGTTTTCTGTGCTGGTTTCGCTTACTAAAAAGCAACGTCGTTTGATTTCAGTTACCTACTTGTGCATTATTTGCGTAAACATGGCACCGCCTCGAAGAAAGTGTCATTTTAATTTGGAGTTACAGAAAGAATATCCGTTTATGAAAATAAAAAATAAATTGAGTCCGCATATTGTGTACTGTGAAATTTGTAGAAGTGATGTTGATATTTCCAACAGTGGTCGCAGCAATATTAAGGCTCATCTAACCAAGAAAAAGCATACATTAGCTGCACATACGAAGTCTAAAAGCGCTACACTAAACACTTTTTTCAAAAGTGAAAACTTCAGCTCTGAAAATATGTTAATTGCAGCCAAGGAAGGTACTTTCGCGTATCATACGATCAAGCATCAGCAGAGTTTTAGATCTTTGGATTGCACATCAAAGCTAATAGCGAACTTGAGCCCAAATTTATGGCAGCTCGAACCAAAACTGAAGCCATTGTAAAAAATGTTTTTGCTAAAGAATCCCAGTTGCGATTGGAACTTGATCTACACAAAGCACATTTTGTTAGCATCATTCGTCCAACCACAAAGAAATTAAAATAGTACCTTTGTTGGTGAGATACTTTAATTGTGAAAAAGGTATTCAAGTGAAATTACTTCAGTTGCAAGACTTACCTGGTGAAACATCAGAACAGTTAAATAGTTATGTGTTTAATACTTTGAAAACCCACAATTTAGTGGACAAGTGTATTGGATTAGCTGCTGATAATACCAATACAAATTTTGCGGAATGAAAAGAAAGGGAGTGAACAACCTATTTGCAAAATTGAATGCTTCTCGTGGCAAACCTCTGGTTGGCATTGGTTGTGTTGCACACATTTTGAATAATTGCGTACAAAATGCTACGGACGTCTTACCAATTGACGTTGAGGTTATTGTTGTTAAGTTATTTAAGCATTTCTATATTTATACAGTGAGAGTAAATCAACTTAAACAATTCTGCGACTTTGTTAATGTTGAATACAAAAGATGTTATCATTTTCTAAAACAAGATTTTTAAGTCTGATGCCCGCAATTGAACGAATTCTACAAATGTACGAACCGTTGAAAGCATACTTTTTGTCTATTGAAAATTGTCCAATGATTTTGAAGCAATGTTTTGAGTGTCGCACCAGCGAAATTTGGATGTGGTTTGTACACAACATTGCTTCTATGTTTCACAAAGTCATATTAAAGGTACAGGGTGACAAAATATGCGCAACAGAGGCCGCTCTAGACTATTTCGATCTTCAAAATAAGCTTGAAAATCGTTTGAATGAATTATTTTTGCCGCTTAAAGTAAGAGAATCCCTTTTACAACTTGACAATTGGGAAGGTAGTTTAAACTATCGAGATGACTTCATCTCACAGGTTAGATTATTTTATTCAAATTGTGTGAGTTACTTGAAGAATTGGAGTACAAATTTAAATGAATTAAGGCTCTTTGAATGGATAAATTTGAGAAACCAAGTTTCATGGAATCAAATTTTGTGTTCACGTGCTGCTTTTAAAGACTACTTGGGTTCGACACTGAATGAGGACGAACTCTTCGATGAAGTTAGTCTATTACAAGCTAAACTGTCAGAAGATAAAATTGCCGAGTGGAACTCGAAAATATAGCTACCGAAGATCGATGGGTTGAAGTATTTAAATGGAATCAAGGGTCTGGATCAAGTGAAGATTTCAAAATTGTGAGATTTTATGTCAGTTTATTTTTGTCTTCCTGGAACAAGTGCGTCAATTGAGCGACTATTCTCTAATATTAATAACTACTGGAGTGCAGAAAAATCGCAAATGAAAATATCGACACTAGAAGCTGTGATGCAAGTGTACACAAACTTCGATGAGACTTGCAGTGAAATGTTCCAGTTTTTGAAGACCAGAAAGCAAATTTTGGAATCTATCCTAAGCTCTCAAAAATACGATTGGCACAAAGGTGACCCCACTGATGGCGTTGCAGGCACGTCAAAATAATTAATAACATTACACATTTCTGCCAGAGTATTTTATGTGTTTGTATTTTTTCTAATATAGGAATATAGGTACATATATTATGTATATGCATGTGTCATTAAAAATTATTTTATTTTTTATTCTCATTTTGATGCTTGGCTATATCACTCTACATTTAGTTCTTTGATTTGTCCGTTTTTATCTATTCCTAATACAATGGTCGTCTTCTTCAGAAGCATTACATTCACTAGCAGAAACACACAAAAATTTCTCAAATTCACTATCCGTAAGCAAGCACTCTCTCACTACACATTTTCAATAATAAATTTGAATTTTTAGTCATTTCTTATTAGAGTACAGCATCAAGTTTGATATTTACTACGAAACTAACACACAGATGCTCACTGGCTGCATTTATACGCGGAGTCACAGACAAGTTTCAACAGGAATAAACTTGTTTACCGGTACGCAAATAACGCATATGTGGCAATACTGTGTAAGTTATTTATATTTCTGAAAATAAAACAAAACTAATAAAACACATTCATCTATGATAATAATCTGCTTCTCGTACTTCTAATTTGAACCACACAAATCACCGGGTCATATAGACCCAAACACAGCGAGTGTAACAAATGCATTTAAAAAATAAACTAACTATAATTTTCTAATATCAATCTAGGTACATCGTTATTAGAGTAATGAAATAAAAGTCATGCAGTGGCAGCGAAATATTTAAATAAATTAACGAATAATACACATTAGAAGAACGCGATTGGGCCATATTGACCTGAACACAATAAGAGGGTTAAAGTCATTCTCGTTACACCCCGATGCGAAATATTTGCAAAACGTTATTATATGTGTTGCTGTATATTAGAGTTAGATTCACTAACCAAACAGCCTAAGGTGAAATAAGGCCTAAGGTTGGAATATTCCTGTAGAGAGTATGGCAGCAGGCACCATTTCCTTAATTCCTTTGTGGTGGTGCCAGTTCTGTTTTGTGTCGGGAGATTACTTCTCAGCTAATATATTAGTTTGTGTTTTGTTTAGAGGTGAATTATAATATGCAGCAACTAGAACAACAACGATACAATATGCAGCTGCTTTCAATAAAATTTATTTGCGACTTCCATGCATTGAAATTTCTAGTACTATCTAATTAAAGTATAAATAACGATGATTCTTTTATCCCTTTTTCTATAAACCACTTCTCTAACTAGCCTACGTCCGTGATCGTGTGCATTTCCTGGTAACTCCCCTCATTTTTAAAATAAATTTCTTTTTTGATCACAGTATTATCAAAGAATTTTATAATGAAATACAAGTATAGCCCCTCTTTCAAACTTTTAGTTTAGTAGAAAACATGCATAGCAAATTTAATATAATAATTTTTTTTTCAAACAACTTGACATCTTTTCATATATAAATGTAATTATGAAGGTTACAATGTCGAAAATTTGTGTGACTGACTGACAGTTCGAGCTATTAAAATCAATACAAAAGTTTCTGGTTTATTCTTGCTTTATTAAACATCAATTCGTAAATGCAAAAATATGATTAAGAATTCCTGCTCTTGTATATTTCTACAACATGGCGGCTGACGGGAAAGACGTTAAATCTTGTTAAGTCTTTGTAGCAATAAAACTCTAAAAGAATTAAGTGTTGTTGTGAGTAATAAATATTATCACTACAGTTGTGCTGGTAAGATTTCTAGATGTGATATTACAAAAGGCAAGAACATATTTGTTTGTTGTAAGTTTGACATTTGAAATGCAGAAAACATGGTATCTATTGAACATAGTGGCGTGAATTCTGAAATAAAACTATTAAAAATTATCTTACAAGGTAAAAACATACTAATACAAGAATTATACTATAAAATTGCATGTTTGGAAGCTAAAGCATCGGCCTGTCACAATTGTACCAACTATGATAATATACTCCTTTCGAGTCAAACTGATCAAAAGTGACAAAATCTGGCAAAAAATCAACCCGAAGATACTCTAACTTAAATAAACATCAGTTTCTATCAAGAATAGTAACACTAGTTCTTTAGCGCATGTTAAATCTGGTGATGTAGAAAAAATTGATTAGGAATCCTCCTGATGATATGAATTTATTTTGAAGGCTGCACCTAAAATGTTTCTAGATTAGACACTCGTACCAAGAAAACTGATTTAATAGAATATTTAAAAAGGGAAATACAATGTTCGAAACTAGATTCTAAATATCCACAACATTACGCATCGATTAAAGTTACAGTAGACCTATACAATTTTGAAGAGGTTATGAACTCCGAAATTTGGCCGAAGGGCCCCTACCTAAATAGGTTTATTTCACCCGCGAGTGATAAAAAATATTGCAATATAACCTCCTTAAATTGTAATAATAATAGCATTATTACAATTTTGTGTATAAATGTGCGAAGTATTCAAAATAAACTTGACCTTATATATAACTTTCTCACTGAGTGTAATCATCCAGATTTAATTTACGTCACTGAAAGCTGGTTATTAAATAATGAAATTTCTGCATTCAAATTAGCAGGGTAAACTGTAGGCGCAAGTTTCTGTCGAAACACTAGTCATCGAGAATATTAGTCAAAGAAGAAATAAATTTTAACATTAATATATTATCTTTTGATTGTACCGGGTGGCCAGATAAGAATGCAAAGTGCTGTTTCTCGGAAACTATTCGTCGTAGAGAGTTGCAGTAAAAAATTTTATTACTAAAGTGGCCAAAAAAAGGCCGAGCAAAATATTTTCAAAATTGCAAGATGACCGCCAGGGGGCGTAACCGCCATCCTAATCTAAAGTAAATTTTTACTGAAATCCACCTAGTAAATTTACCATATAATTATATGCTTTTTAAAGCTCAGCTTTATTCGAGTAATTTTTGTTTGACGTATCTATTAAAATAAAGTGGTGGGGGGGTGATTTCAGTGATTTTTTTTTTAAATAAACAGCTGTAACTCCTAAACGACTGAACTGATTTTAATAAACATAGTCTATTTGGAAAGAGCATTTATTGCACCTTACCTGTAGTATGTCTCATTTTTAATGATGCCGCTAGAGTTCGTTTTTTGATATAATAGAAAATTGCAAAATTCTCTAAAAAATTAAATGCAATAATATGACTTTTTTTTTCATAAAAATGAGATGAAATCATCCCTAAATAGGTTAGTGAAAACAGCATCTCGATATCTTATTCCTACCCCAAAATATCGAAGAAAGAAAATTTAATTATAAAATTTGAAAAAGTCGACATTACACCGGTATGTATTTTTATTTATTTGTCTTTTTTCAAGATTCAATGAAACATTTTATCATTTTATAATTTTTAAATAATAAAAGTTTTGATAATTTCTAAAATTAAAGGTATCACGACAAATGGGCGCGGAAATTTGGACGCGCGACAAAAGGACGCGGACATTTGGACGCAGGGATATTTGGTCGCAACGTCATTTGGTCGCAACGTCATTTGGACGCAGCGACATTTGGACGCAAACCATTACGTACACCGAATAGATACGTAAACTTTCCTTCGCACTTTCTCCAGGCTTAGGACTGGCAGTACTTTACTGGCGTGTTAAAATATAGTCATTGGCCATGTTTTAGTTTACCGTCTGCGTGTGTATGTTATTATTAACTTGTCTAACGTGTCTACAGCACCTTTAGTTTTGTTGTAATATAATATTATACTCGGTTTTTTATGATCTTGGTTACACACTCGGATATCGTGGTGCGTGGTGCTTATGGGCATAACATTTTTATTCTGTTTCGGAATATAGGAAACTATCGACGTGTCCTTGGTAAAGTAAAATTTTGAAGATAGAACTTTTTTCCTGCTGCAGACCAATGCGGCTGGCAATTCAGGCTTATTTTTGCGAATAGTGCCAAACATGGTTATTTTTCTTTTCAATAGCATCTGCCCCAGATCGTACGAGGCAAAAAAGTTATCACAGGTTACGTTGTGACCTTTTAGACCGTAAGTAAGATCTAGCACAACTTTTTTACCTTGACCTCTCTCTGGAGGTACACCTTCTCTTTTCCCGAGGTAAACTTGCATGTTATATGCATAAGCAGATTCGCATAAAGTCCAAATCTTGACTCCGTATTTAGCAGATTTATTCGTGATGTACTGTCTAAAAGGACAACGATCTCTAAAAGGTACCAGTTGCTCTTCTACTGTTACCTTTTCGTGAACATTATAGAGCTTAGATAGAGTTGCAACCCATTCATCCGACAAGTCCCGTATGGGAGCTAATTTATTAGTTTGGCGTCGTTGTGGTCGAGTTTTTTATATCGTCAAAGCGAATTATTCGTCCAATTACATGAAATCGTTGCTTTAAATATTGGACGACCTACATCTCCATCCCACAGTCTGGCTGTTGCGTATCCAGTACACCAAAATATTCTAGTTCAACTAATGTTGGTTCTTGAAACGTGTCGCCACAAAATCTTTTGCCTTCTAACTTTGACATTTTGAAAATTAGGTTTACAATTTTGGGTGTGAAATAGAAGAACTACGCGGATTTTATATATTATTCGCGACGTAGCATACCTTGCTGGCCCAGGAATCAACGAAATAATATTTGCTGCTGATAACCTTCCTGATTGATGTGTCTTTTCATTCCATACTATATTGCCATCTTTTGAAGTTACGTGATTATCCGTATCAGCTTCATCTGCAATCGCAGCTTCCACTTCATCATCCGATTCGCTATTATACATCTCGGTTTCGGACAAATGGTCTTGTTCTTCAGAAGCATTAGAGTCACTAGCAGAAACACACAAAGGTTTCTCAAATTCACTATCCGTAAGCAAGCACTCTCTCTACACATTTTCAATAATAAATTTCAATTGTTAAGCATTTCTTATTAGAGTATAGCATCAAGTTTGATATTTACTACGAAACTAACACACAGATGCTCACTGGCTGCATTTATACGCGGAGCCACAGACAAGTCACAACAGGAATAAACTTGTTTACCGGTACTCAAATAACGGATGCAATATGTGGCAATATTGTGTAAGTTATTTATATTTTTGAAAATAAAACAAAACTAATAAAACACATTCATCTATGATAATAATCTGCTTCTCGTTCTTCTAATTTGAACCACACAGTGAGTGTAACAAATGCATTTAAAAATAAACTAACTATAATTATATATATATATATATATATATATATATATATATATATATATCAATCTAGGTACATCGTTATTGCAGTGGCAACGAAATATTTAAATAAATTAACGAATTATGCACATTAGAAGAACGCGATTGGGCCATATTGACCTGAACACAATAAGAGGGTTAAAGCCATTCTCGTTACACCCCGATGCGAAATATTTACAAAACGTTATTATATGTGTTGCTGTATATTAGAGTTAGATTCACTAACCAAACAGCCTAAGGTGAAATAAGGCCTAAGGTTGGAATATTCCTGTAGAGAGTATGGCAGCAGGCACCATTTCCTTAATTCCTTTGTGGTGGTGCCAGTTCTGTTTTGTGTAGGGAGATTACTTCTCAGCTAATATATTAGTTTGTGTTTTGTTTAGAGGTGAATTATAATATGCAGCAACTAGAACAACAACGATACAATGTGCAGCTGCTTTCAATAAAATTTATTTGCGACTTTCATGCATTGAAATTTCTAGTACTATCTAATTAAAGTATAAATAACGATGATTCTTTTATCCCTTTTTCTATAAACCACTTCTCTAACTAGCCTACGTCCGTGATCGTGTGCATTTCCTGGTAACTCCCCTCATTTTTAAAATAAATTTCTTTTTTGATCACAGTATTATCAAAGAATTTTATAATGAAATACAAGTATAGTTTAGTAGAAAACATGCATAGCAAATTTAATATAATAATTTTTTTTTCAAACAACTTGACATCTTTTCATATATAAATGTAATTATGAAGGTTACAATGTCGAAAATTTGTGTGACTGACTGACAGTTCGAGTTATTAAAATCAATACAGAAGTTTGTTGTTTATTCTTGCTTTATTAAACATCAATTCGTAAATGCAAAAATATGATTAAGAATTCCTGCTCTTTTATATTTCTACAACATGGCGGCTGACGGGAAAGACGTGTTAAATCTTGTTAAGTCTTTGTAGCAATAAAACTCTAAAAGAATTAAGTGTGTTGTGTGTAATAAATATTATAACTACAGTTGTGCTGGTAAGATTTCTAGATGTGATATTACAAAAGGCAAGAACATATTTGTTTGTTGTAAGTTTGACATTTGAAATGCAGAAAACATGGTATCTATTGAACATAGTGGCGTGAATTCTGAAATAAAACTATTAAAAATTATCTTACAAGGTAAAAACATACTAATACAAGAATTATACTATAAAATTGCATGTTTGGAAGCTAAAGCATCGGCCTGTCACAATTATACCAACTATGATAATATACTCCTTTCGAGTCAAACTGATCAAAAAGTGACAAAATCTGGCAAAAAAATCAACCCGAAGATACTCCTAACTTAAATAAACATCGGATTTCTATCAAGAATAGTAACACTAGTTCTTTAGCGCATGTTAAATCTGGTGATGTAGAAAAAATTGATTAGGAATCCTCCTGATGATATGAATTTATTTTGAAGGCTGCACCTAAAATGTTTCTAGATTAGACACTCGTACCAAGAAAACTGATTTAATAGAATATTTAAAAAGGGAAATACAATGTTCGAAACTAGATTCTAAATATCCACAACATTACGCATCGATTAAAGTTACAGTAGACCTATACAATTTTGAAGAGGTTATGAACTCCGAAATTTGGCCGAAGGGCCCCTACCTAAATAGGTTTATTTCACCCGCGAGTGATAAAAAATATTGCAATATAACCTCCTTAAATTGTAATAATAATAGCATTATTACAATTTTGTGTATAAATGTGCGAAGTATTCAAAATAAACTTGACCTTATATATAACTTTCTCACTGAGTGTAATCATCCAGATTTAATTTACGTCACTGAAAGCTGGTTATTAAATAATGAAATTTCTGCATTCAAATTAGCAGGGTAAACTGTAGGCGCAAGTTTCTGTCGAAACACTAGTCATCGAGAATATTAGTCAAAGAAGAAATAAATTTTAACATTAATATATTATCTTTTGATTGTACCGGGTGGCCAGATAAGAATGCAAAGTGCTGTTTCTCGGAAACTATTCGTCGTAGAGAGTTGCAGTAAAAATTTTATTACTAAAGTGGCCAAAAAAGGCCATCCTAATCTAAAGTAAATTTTACTGAAATCCACCTAGTAAATTTACCATATAATTATATGCTTTTAAAGCTCAGCTTTATTCGAGTAATTTTTGTTTGACGTATCTATTAAAATAAAGTGGTGGGGTGATTTCAGTGATTTTTTTTAAATAAACAGCCGTAACTCCTAAACGACTGAACTGATTTTAATAAACATAGTCTATTTGGAAAGAGCATTTATTGCACCTTACCTGTAGTATGTCTCATTTTAATGATGCCGCTAGAGTTCGTTTTTGATATAATAGAAAATTGCAAAATTCTCTAAAAATTAAATGCAATAATATGACAGTGGAAAATAGCAGAATGCGATCTTCACCTGGACCACTGTCAAATAGAAGGAACGGTTCCCTCTGCTGTCTTGTAGGTATTCATCTGGAATAACTAGCTCCATCAAACTTCTGGGAGTTCGCGCACCTTCTTTTGTTTTCTAATACGTTGTACTGTTTGCTTCATGGCTACCACCGAAGGTAATTGCCCTCTGTTGCACATGATGTACCTTCTGCCACAATGGCTAACACACCTTGAGTTGTAATTTGCAAATCCTCAGCTGCTCTTTTCATTTGGTTTATGGCTCTCTAGCTTCTATGTTAGCAGCATTAGCAACGTGATTGTGACTAGTACTTTTCACGACTTCTTCGTCCAACGTATGTACGCGACCGGACACTTGGACTTGTTGAACGCATTTCCAAATTATCTTTTCACCGCTAATGCGTTCTTTTTATGAATAAATCCGTCATACAGAAGCATATTGTTGCCTTTGTACTTTTCACAAATTGAAGCACCATCTTGCGACACAAGCAACGTAACGACTGTGAGCTATTTTGCAAGTCAGTTGCATTACATATACACTATTTTAAATACTCCTTAATGATCCTTATCAAATTTCTAATTATCTGTAGAAAGGTAATTTGTATTTAACTACCTACCACATTAGATTACAGGATACCACGTTTCTATTCAATTTAATTACTTAAGTGTAGGCGATTATTATTAATTTGGAATGACTTCTATTACTGTCCACATCTTGCTACACGAAAACCATTAATTTTTTATTAAATAAACAATACCCCAATACATTAAATCTACGTCAGATGTGTCTGCGTCCAAATGTCGCCGCGTCCAAATGACGTTGCGACCAAATATCGCTGCGTCCAAATGTCGGCGTCCTTTTGTCGCGCGTCCTAATTTCCGCGTCCATTTGTCGTGGATTCAAAATTAAATATAATAATATGATAATATTTATTTTTGAAAGGTATTATTCCAAATTTGCGTAATTCTTTTTATTAATTTTATTTATAGCCCTAAAAGGCATTCTTACTTGGCCACCCGGTACTATTCAATGTTTGTTGGAAGCTTGTTCTGTGTACTTCGATTGATTCTAAAAATTTACTACTATCGTTTGGCTTGAAACAAATGTTTTTTGAGTGCTCACAAGTGCAAGGTGCTTCTAAATCCATTATAGATAATATTTTCACGAATATTAATATGGAAAACATAACTACGAGGAAAACAGTCACTAATTTTATATCGGACCATTTTGCACATATCCTCACTTTAATCTTACCGAATGATTACGTTGCTAAAGCTATCAATGTAAAAACTATTAGACATATCACTGAGAAAGGCTGTTTCTCCTTTCACAATCCTCTTGCATGTGCTAACTTTTCTTACGTACACTATAACTTGTCTGTGAATGAAAATTTGAACGTTGTATAAATCATATCATATTGATATTAAAAGAATGTTTTCCATTAAAAAAGTTAAGAATAGGAACAAAGGTGAAATTGTTGTATAGTATACACCTACATTACAAGCAATGCGTTTCTATTTGTTTGAAGTGGTAATGAAGATTTGAAATTAACTTATAACAACTACAAAAGTGGGTCCAAAAATATATTACTGTTAAAGGTAGACCCAAAAGTTGATCTTTGTTTGATATTGTTATTCTCACTAATCTTAGTTTTAGAACATTCACATTTTTATTGGCCCTTTAACCGTCTTAATTAACAATTGTTTTTAAAGCGGACAATTTCCTAATTATTTAAAAGTTGCATTGGTATTACCTCTTTATGAGAAAGGTGAAACTGACAATATGTCAAATTACAGACCTATTTCTATAGTGCACATTTTTTCAAAAGTGATTGAACGCGTTTTAAAAAAACGATTTAGAAACTATTTAAATGAATGGTCTTTTTTTACTATAACCAGTTCGGATTTAGAGCGGCTAAAGGAACCAGTAATGCCCTTATAGAATTTACAAATACTGTAATTAATTGTTTTAAGCAGGGTCAATTTAGTGTTACTGCCTTTTGTGTACGGGAAACTTTGTTATTATATGAGATACAAAGTTGGTTAATTTAGCAAAGTTAGGCAGAATTACATGAAGATGTAGAACCCGGCAAGAAAATTGACCATTGTTGCCAATTTTCCGATTTATTTATTTAAAAACTGAAAATAGTTAAAGTTTTCAATCAACGTTGGCTTGTTATTAAAGATGCAGTAAAGTCTTAAAGAGGTTTGTAATAGATAACCTTAAGATTAATTAGATGCACTACTCAAAAAAATTTTTTTAATCCCTACTTTTTGAGTTACAACCCTAACTTACGGTTGATAATGTTGTTTTGAACTTTTCGTAACGTGGCTTTTGTTACAGAATTAATAGCAATAGAAATTTTTTCTTTTAAATTGTACCACGTTTTGCAATTGTATTTGGAAATCTTTCATTCAAATAATTCATCTCTAACCGAGATATGCGCTGGAACTCCATCTTGCTGAAAATATTGCAGATTGCGAATTGTATTCAAAGGTACATTATCCAGCATTTCTTTCAAAGAGGTAATTAAAAATCTTTCGTAGACTTCTGCGTTCAAAATTTCTTACAGAAAACCTTGTTGATTCCGACTTTCTAATGTGATATGTGGATTTTCTGCAGACCAAAACAAGGGGTTTTTTCTATTAAAAATTCCATTGTTAGTGAATTTTGCTTCATCAATGAAAAGAATTTTCTACGACAAAATTTTGATTTTTTGAAGTTTTACGGGTTATTATTAAAATTAACATACAAAACTTTATGTGGTTGAAATCAGAAAAAAATAAGGGATTTAATAAGTTAACTTTCGCTTACGGTTGCTATATAAAAAAAAGGTAAGTTAGGGTTGTAACTAAAGAAGCAGCGATTAAAAAAAATGTTTGAGTAGTGCATCTAATTAATCTTAAAATTATCTATTAAATACCTCTTTAAGATTTTACTGTATTTTTAATAACTATTGAGCCAAATTTGATTGAAAATTTTAACAATCTTCAGTTTTTCTCAAATAAATCGGAAACTTGGTAACAATTGTCAATTTTCTTGCCTGGTTCTAAATCTTCATGTAATTTTGCACAACAATATATATATATATATATATATATATATATATATATATATATATATATATATATATGTACACTGCCCTCAAAAGTTTGGACTCACTTGGAAAAATCGTTTTTTTTTTTGTATTTATCGCTTTAATTATCATTCTGTTTTATACAATGTGTGTATAGAACAATTTTTATTTATGACTTTTACGCGTTTTCTTTTACTTCTCATTTGTTTATTGTATCAAAATAAGTAAATTTTTAAAATATTGAAAGATTTACAATATTAAAAATTATCACTTTGAATTACTTTAATTATTTTATTAAACTAGAATCGATTTATCGGCACTTTAAAATGTGCGCCAATGACTTCAAACCTCATCTGCCGTCGATTGTTAGAAAAATAACCTTAAATTTTGACAATTTGACACTTGAAATACAATTACACATTGCACAAGATTTTTATCAATATTACTGCTTCAAAATTGTGTCCAAATCTTGAAAATGGCAAGAACAAAGCAAATATCGAAAGAATAATAAAGCCGGTTATTCGCAGCGAAAAATTCTACAAATAGTGGGATTCACAGAAAGGAGTCCGTACAACATTGGAGAGATTCACTGAAACCAAATCGTTTTCCGACAGGAAACCCTCGGGCCGGCCCAGAAAGACAACAACAGACAGAAAGTGATAATAGACATATATAAGTGTTAAGTAAGTTGTACAGACTCAAAACAGTGCCAGCCGAGATCTATCAAACGCTACCGAAGCCAATACCCGATACAACGGTCACACGTCGGTTACATGATGTCGGTTTGTATGGACGGGTGGCTGCCAAAAAACCATTTTTGCAATCGGTAAACGTTCCTAAACACAAAAATTGGTCCATCGAACAATGGAAATGGGTGTTATGGACCGATGAGTCCAAATTCTAAATCTTTGGTAGCAAACGACGAACGTACTGCCGCATAAAATTCTCAATGTGTAAAGCCAACAGTTAAGTTTGGTGGTGGCAGTGTGATGGAATGGAGGTGTTTCTGCTACGATGGTGTGAAAATCGACGGGAAAATGCAGATACTTCAGCGAAGCGCTATTCCATCTGGCATCGATTTGATAGGGAAAGGGTTTGCGTGTTCAGTAAGATAACGACCCGCAACATACATCAAAACTTTTTACGAACTACTTAAGATCAAAAGAAGCTGCATGCACTCTTCAAGTTCATAGAATGGCTACCACAATCGCCACATACAAATCCCATCGAGCTGTTGTGGGATGAGCTGGACTGAGAGGAGCGAAAACTGCATCCAACCTGCAATTCTCACTTGTGGGAATGTTTTCAGTAGGCTTGGCAACAATTGCGCCCATTTTTGGGGCCATCTTCAAATAGAAAGGCCAACATATTGATGAAAAATGGCTACATGGATCTTTTCATTTTTTTTCCACAAACAATTCAAAGATATCCCAGGTAAATGTTTATAACTCATTTATAAAATATAATTTTAAACAAATACTTTACATAAAACTGTCTGAGAACAATAATTAAAGCGATAAATACAAAAGAAAAAAATTTTACCAAGTGAGTCCAATCTTTTGCAGGGTAGTGTATATTGGAGTTTACAAATTTAACTACAATATAAACAGATAATTACTTCCACATCCAACGGATAAAAAAAATTTCAATAATTTTTATTCGCTCAATCGATTTAAAATGTTCGAAAACGCCCAAAAACAAAATTTGAGCAAAAAAATCTTGTCGGCTTGTCTGTCTGTGTCTGTATGTCTTTGTGTCTGTCTGTGTGTGTGTGTGTACTCCATAACTTTCGAAGGGCTTAACATGTCAACCTGATATATAGATATATAGATGTCAACTACCCTTTTGGGGTTAGTGTGGTATGAGGAAAGGGGTAAAATTGGGGGGTAAGTACCCCTTTTGCAAATTTTTACTGTTTTAGATTTTTTTCCTTTTAATATGTGATTAGTAATATAATTGTGAGCGGTTTACAAAAACCGTTTTTTTCTAAATATCACCGGAACTACTAAATATATTTAAAAAGTGAAAATACCGTTAGCTAGGAAATAGAATTTCTCACAAAAAGTTTTTTTGCAATTTTTTCGTAAATTTTGTAATTTTCGAAATATTTCCAAAAAACTGGATTTTGGAACCCGCCCCACGATTTTTTAAAAATTTTGGTATTAGAAAATAAAATTTCTGATCGAAAAGCAATCTTGTAGTTTTTTTGTAAAGTTGATCGTTTTCGAGTTAAAAACCAATTTTTTGATGTGTGAGTATTGATATAATTTGCAGCGGTTTGTTTTTGGGATTAGTTTAGTGGTTCCAAGTTTATACTATCACATTGAACTTATTCCCAAATTAATGAATGGATTTTACTATTAAATATTATTATTACTAAAAGTATTTAACATGAATTGAGTTGAATACAAATTCCAATTTTAAATGTTAGACTAATAACACAAAATGAAATTAATCTTTTTTTCGTCATTTTCTGTTTATATTATTGAGTTTCAACATAGAAACGAAATTTAATATTACTGGGCTGTAGGGTAGTAAATTAAAATAAAAACCGCTTAACGGAAAATTAATTTCTTCTTTATAATTTGATTTTGATCGATTTAAATGAATAAAAATTTTTTCGATGTCATATTCAGTTATTAAACGCAATTAACTTTTAATCCATTTCTATTCGTTTGTGAAAAATACGAAAGCGTTAAAAAGATTTTTAGGAATGAGGTAAAAGGGGAAAATTAAAATTAAAAAAAAAAGGCTACGGTTAAATTTATAACGTACGTATCAATAACTTTAAAACAGTTGGATGCGCGTTTTCAATTTAGTATGTGAATAAAAAAAAGGAAATTAAGATAAAAATGCAAATCGGTGCTTTAAGTTAAAACCTCACGAGTTTTAAAGTACGCTGGCATATAATATTACGCCCTTTGTTGAGTAATTTTAAAAAAAGCTTTAAAAAGAGTTCATTTTATATCTGTAAGAACATATACTTCCTTATTATTCTTGATGCTTACTTAGCACACTTTAGTTACATTGAAAAGAAAATTCTTAGAGCTTAAAAATAGGTGGAAAAACATTTTTATGACAACAGCTTTAACGTGACATACTTGATTTGGCACGAAAATATTAACGTCGCTCGACTCAACGAATAAAGCTCCGCCACTTTTTGCTTTGCTTTTTTTATGTTTATTACATCGATTTTACTAATAATGTTACTTAAAAACCCATTTTCACGAAGTACACCGTTTTTATATTTGCGTATACTTTTTACGTCAACCACAATAACGAATAAACACGTATCCATGTATTTGAGAAAAGTTTTAATAACGTTGTAAATACAGGATGAAATTCGTTTGGGAATTTAAAATACAAGAGAGCTACGGTATTTAATGTTCCTAGCATAGAATACAACATTATTATTCAACATAATCCCCCTGAACGTGAAGACACTTATTCCACCTATGTTCAAGCATAGCAACACCTTTCTTGAAAAACTCGGAGTCTTGATCACAGAAGAAGTACTGCGATAACTGCGTCATCACTCTCAAATGTGTTCCCCGCAGCCACTCTTTTAACTTTGGAAATAAATAAAAATCACTGGGACCTAAGTCAGGGGAGTAACGTGGATGCTCCATAACCCAGCGTCATGAATTGCATTAATAAAAATAAGGCTGTTATGAACTGGGGCATTGTCTTGACGCAAGAGAATTCCGCGCGACAGTTTTCCTCTTCTTTTTTTTTTAATGCTATAACGAAGTTTTGTAACTTGCCAGTGATTGTGTGGCCAGGGTGCATAAAGTCTACCAGTAAAATTACTTCATCCCAAAAACTGTAGCCATTATCTTGCCCGCTGAAGTCTGTACACGAAATTTGCGTGGAGGGAGATCCTGGATGACGCCACTCCATACTTTGTTGTTTGCACTCGGTATCGAAGTGATGAACTGAAGTGCCCGTAAACTCTTTTAACTTCGAAATAAATAAAATCACTGGGACCTAAGTCAGGGGAGTAACGTGGATGCTCCATAACCCAGCGTCATGAATTGCATTAATAAAAATAAGGCTGTTATGAACTGGGGCATTGTCTTGACGCAAGAGAATTCCGCGCGACAGTTTTCCTCTTCTTTTTTTTTAATGCTATAACGAAGTTTTGTAACTTGCCAGTGATTGCCAGGGTCCATAAAGTCTACCAGTAAAATTACTTCTGCATCCCAAAAAACTGTAGCCATTATCTTGCCCGCTGAAGTCTGTACACGAAATTTGCGTGGAGGGGGAGATCCTGGATGACGCCACTCCATACTTTGTTGTTTGCACTCGGTATCGAAGTGATGAACTGAAGTTTCATCAACCGTAACATAGTGATCGAGGAAACATTTAGAATTACGGTTAATCAAGACTAAATTGGCTATTTAAGAAGGCTTTTGTTCGGGCGTGATCATTTGGGGTACCTATCTTGCTGACACTTTATGAAGCCCTAAATAGTCATTTATTATGGTTGCAATCGTACCATTTGAAAGGCCTGTTATCTTCGCTACACATCTTGTTGTAAATAAACGGTCTTCTCTGATCATGTTATTCACAAGAGCAATGTTTCTTGAGTACACGTCCGACCATCACCTTTTGCCTGTTCGCAGATTGTTCTGCCAAATTTGAACGCTCGATGTCAGTTTTTTACTACTTGATAGGAAGGAACGGAATCTCTACGCACGCCAACCACGTCTGTGTGAATCCTTACTTTTGTAGGTACTTAATGACAGCAGTAAGCTCACTTTTTTCCATTTCCCAAAATATTCGTACATCCTCTATTTTCAACTTGTGCAAATTTGACACTATTAAAGCTCGACTAACCAAATTTGGCAGTTTGTTTGTCAATGAAATAACAAAACAGGTGCGGTTACTAGGGATAGCATATTTCAAAGCCATCTATGCTAGGGATAACAAATACTGTACATCCCTCGTATGATCAATGTGGCACAATGTAGATATATTTTAACGATATACACAAGTTTTCTCCATATTCCTGCTTGATAATATCAAAAACAAACTACCTTTAATGAACAGTACTTCCAGTACGTCATATTTACTACTGCAGGTCTTTATCTTTGTTCGAGCTTGAATATTACTTTCATGTATAAATTGTCTCAGGTAGTGAGGATGAAGAAACGGAAGGCTGAAGAAACTTAGTGTGTATGTTGGACTTCCATTTAAGTTTTAATTAGTTTTTTCTGTGTTTAGATTTCTTATGTTTATGTTTATAAAAACTGTATATTTTTATTGTTTCGTAATATTGTGTAATCAATACTCGGTGGATAACTTGGAAAACATTTGTTTCCGTTTTACAAGCACACTTTTAATACTACAGATTATCTAAAGTTTGTTTTCCACCTCAGTGCGTACACCCTTATAAATCTGACTTTAAATAAAATCAATTGTCGATAAAACTGTAACAGTGTTATTCGCAATACCCTATATATCTGTCCTGTGTTAAGAAGCACTACATTAATAAATATCTTCCAACTTTACATTATCTTGAAAATAAATACACTGAGTTTGTGTTAACAAGTTCAACGTTAATAAATTGGTTTCACTAAAAAAGTTACGTTAATTTAATAAACTCGAGCTTCAATTTACAAAAAAACACCATAATTAAATTCAACAAAATATATTCAAAATATATAAATAAATTGTAAACCTTTACATTTTCAAAAAATTATCTTATTCTATTTACAAAATAATATAATTGGGTGAATGAATATCGAATGCTTTCATTTTGGATCAGTAATTAATGAAATTAAAGAAAAACTAAGTCATTTTATATCCATACAAAAATGCGAAAAAATTTTGGTACATAAAGAAAATTCCTTGCTTTAAAAGATGTCCATTCCAGTAGTCTTTTAGAAATAGTGCTAATTGTTTACCAAATCTATCCTTCAATATTTATCAACGTTTATAAATCATTATCATTCTATTTTAACGTAATCTGCAATTTCTTCGACAAGCGGATTACTTAAATTGTCGCGTTTCAATTAATTTCATTTAATTCTGAAAATACCTTGTCCAAGAAAACCAACTGCAAATCAAATTAATGTGTATACAGCGGTTTAATTTATCTATTTAAAATCTGCTCAAATGTAATTAAATTTATGAATCTTGAATTTATTTTTTTTTACTTAAACAATCTTCAAAATCAATAATGGTTCATATTGCCAATATAAAAACACTGCAGCACATGTTTTTGGTAGCCTTAAACAAATAAAACATTCACACACATCTCTGTAGGATAGTTATTCGCGCCACTATAAGCAGACGAACATCGCATTAAGCCCCAGCACTTATACTCTTGGAATAGCCTCTCCTTTGGCGTATTTATATCAATCCATAGTTTGACCACCAAATTCAAAATAGCCTACTGAAAAATTACCCTCAAAGTGACGTTGATCCGAAAATAATTCAACGTGGTTCATTTATGTACTTCGACAAAAATCAATACTTGTCAATATCAAGAGGCTTAAATTACAAGTCATTAATAAATAATCCATTCTAAAGACTAAAGAACTAATCTCGAACATCTCTGTACATTAACGATTTATTTTATACACGGTTAAAAATTGATCATTAAGCGTCTCAAACATAGCAAAGTATTATTACGTTACGTTGTACTACACTAAAAGTCGTCCATTTTTATAAGGAGATCACGGAATTGATATTTATAGCGTGGGTTGTCTGATTTTTAGTTGTTTACATACCATTCTTAATGGTACGCATCGATTTATTACAATTAGCAATCAACGAAAAGTCAGTTTTTGGTTTACGTGTGTTAGCGAACTTTTTATTGCTCACACGTCGCTCATCGTCTTTAGCCAGAGTTTGTTATTTCTACCGTGCCAATAATACCGAAAGAAATAGATCGCATTTTTCTCGCCTAAATCCTGCAAATCTTCTAGGTATCAATTAAACAGCGCAACGGGTATTTGCCCAGATTCGTATAATTGGTACTCCACCTGCACACCGACTCACATAAACACACCTACACCAGGCGAAATAATTAGTAGCCGAAGTGCAGGAAGTCGACAGATTGCATAGCAATATCCTGATTTAACAACTTTGTTAAATGCCGCCAGCCTGTTTATTTAACAGCGCTGAATACAGAAAGGCCCCGAAGATTGAAAGGTTATTATTCAAACCGGCCTTGAATTAGAGCCATCCCAGGTAGCTACTGTTGACGCCGTAGAACTCAGAAGCGCAAGGAGCTACTAAGCGGCTACCAACGTAAGCGTGCCCGCACCAAGAATGCGATACCAAAGTTTTCATATTTCATTCCAAAGAGTTTAATGACTCGTAAACTCCACCAAATCGGTTTTACTAATACTTCCGCTAATTACTAAGAGTAATTAGAAATATATTAATCCACCGTAATTGATATCCTGTAAGTAGATAGTTAATAAAAACCCTGCAAATATTATTTAGTTTCTTTAAAATTCACTTTCATAAAAGTTGCATTTATAGAATTTAAACTCGTATAAAGGGTTGATTTTCTGTTTGACCGTAAAAGTAGGTAGAGAGAGTATTACCCTCGTTATCTTATCACTACATGAACCAGCAAACTATTATAAATACAGTTGTACTAACTGTATAAAATCTTGCTACTATCTGCTACTCGACAGGTCCGGATTTTACAATTTAAATTTTGTTTTTAAAATAAACAAAATTTCCCGTTACATCGTAATACAAATTAGGATAAGTTCTTTTTGAGTGTATAAACATCTCGCTTATTTTACATGAAGTATCGTTTATATCTTAGTTATAGTAATATTAAGTGTAAATATTTAGATTTTATAAACCAAATAGGAATAATATACGTCGAAAACTATTATTGTATTGCTCCGTGTGGACTAACCTGGTCATTAGTGATCAACCCCTGTAAGAACGAACAACTCCCCTTTTAATAGAATTTAAAAACCGGTTGAGCTAGATCGAGCGAAGTAAGCGAAAGCAGCCTACAATATGATAATTACATCAAAATTTAGTTTTCATTATGCAATCTCACTTTACTGAGCTGCATCTTCGGCCGTTATTGAATTATCGCAAAAAAGTTATTTTCTTTACTAAAACAGCCTGTGTCTTTGAAATGAAGAAAGTTAATACCATTATTTATATGAAATTTTCTTATTTACTCTGCCGCAGTATGTTGCACCTACTCCGGGACTCCCTGTATACTTTAATGGCGAAGCTATACAGCTTAAATTACAAATTATACATAATTATAATTCGATAAATCTCCTCAGCAGTATATGCAATAGATAAATTGGTGACACACACCCCGTTAACACCCTGGATTACGTGACACCCTTGTTCTACTTTTCTATATTATGACATATGTTCTAATTTTGGTATTAAGATTTTTTTGTTTTCTACGAATTTGTCATTAGTACGTAGGATTGTGTTTTCTTAACTCAAAGCTTACCCAGAACTGCTTATAGAATTGATTTACTTAATAAATGGAACGGAACTAAGATTTAGACAAAATAACAGATTATTAAAGAGAGAGCGGGAGAACGAGAGAGATAGGGTGAGAGAGAGAGAGCGAGAGAGAAGTAGTATTTCTTGAAACCGTGTTTGGTATAATACAACAATAATTAATTGCAAAAAAAAAGAAATAAGATCCAGGTAAATATAAAATCACTAAATTACATCCATACAGTAGCTAAAATTTATCACTGATATAACCTATTTCAAATATCACAAGAAAAATCAGCACCATTTCTTCAGTTTAATATAACACCATAGAGTTCAACAGCTTGTTCACTTTGTTTTTGAAAATCGTCTAGGTAGTTGCTGATTTTGTAAGTATGAATCATTATGACCACTATTTTTTTTAAATTTTCAATTGAAATTCATTTTTCTTACGGGTGTTATAAAAATGATTTTTGAACACAAAATATAGGCATTCTAATGTTGATATTGAATATAAGGTTTTAATATAATGCTTATAAAAATACGGCCTACAGATGTGCTTTCTGTTTCTTGCAAATACTGTATGAATAGCCATCTTTTTAACGTTGAACATTTCTTTCGCCAAAAAATACCATAACGTAATTTTGATTCGAATAGTGTACAATATACTTGAATCAAGGTTTTTAAAAATCATAGAAATGCTTACATCTGGAAAGTGCTAAGACTGCATATTTAGTTTTGATTTAAGGTTTAAATATGTTTGTGCCAATTGAAATTAGTGTCTAACGTAGCTCCTAAGAAGTTGCAGATTTTGTGAGCATCCACCTTGAAGTTACTTAAATTTACCTATTTATTTCTGATACCTATTAAATTTTTGTATAGATTAAAATATTTGCTTTTTTTAAATCAACCAAAAGTTTATTTACATTGAACCAGTTCATTGACATTTCAAGTGAAGTGTTAAAATGATAAAGTAGGTTAGAATTTTGACAATTTATAGAAGAATTGATACTGTCAGCATATTACAGTATCATCTGAGGTACTAAAATTTTGTGGAAGGGTTATTTATAAATAACATAAACAATATGCGTCGCAGGACTGAACCTTGAGGTACTCCATAGTTCATAAAGCAAATTTTCGATTTTTCCTCAATTATTTGACCTGTACGTATGCTTATAAACGATTTACACAAATTCGAGGCCGTTCCACTAATCCCATTAAGAAGTCTTGTTCAACTAAGTCAAAAGCTTTAGATAAGTCAGAATTTAGTTATGCCACAGCATTGTGTGAGGTATGTATAATGTATATGCTTTATCATACTTTCTAATGCTATTCTTGAATACGTTACAAAAATTTGGAAAATATTATTAAAAATATTCAAATTTAAGTTAATCAGATTCAATAATATAGAATATATAAAAAAGTGATTTAAATTCGAACACTCGTATATTATTGAACTAAGTTCCCACTGCCAACTGTGATACACATTTTAAAATCTTTTGATTACATGTAATGTTGTAGTGATTGAAAAAGTTGAAACGTTGAACACAATAAAGACTACCACGAAATTGAAGCTTTACGTTAGGAGTGCACGACGACGCACCATTTATTATATTCCTCAAATATTTCAGTTCCGTAAGAAAATTTCATTTCGAAGGAATAATAACCAAAAGCTTTATTACATAGTTTGAGAGAAAAAATATTTGATATCAAAGTAACGTTTTTTTGAAAAATTGCTGCAAGGTAAACATGATTAGTCATTTATCAGATTTTAGGTACGTTGATAAATGGAATGAACAAACGTACCACACAAACTCCAACAATTTACTTCTGGAAGTAGATATCGTGTAAGATGTTATATAAGATAAGAGCTAATAAGAAACTTGTCGCTTTTAAACTACACGAGAGTGGTTTCATAACTACTATCATAGAAGAGAGTGGAAACTTGAGAGAACCTTGTACAGCAACAAAACATAAAGTCATAAAACGTACACAAACAGAATGGACATTAATAAAACAATACCTGCTCAGAGTGTACATAAAAACAGGGTAATACTACCCCAGCTATTAATACGTACGACACATCTGTTGTCATCTAAAAGTAAAATGATACATGAACGCAGATCAGGAACAAATATTGAGATAAATAATTTATGTAATGTCATATCTGAAGAATAATACATGCACATCTATAAAAAGGATTGATTTTATATTGCAACATAATGAAGATGAAAATCAAAATATGAATGTAAAATTGTTATTCAACATTTACCTAGTACAAACTAGGTTAATTAAAAATAGTATAAAATAACATAATTTCGAGAAAATGATGTTTATGATATACAACGCATTCCAGATAAAACTTTAGTTTTAAAGGAGATAAATTTTACGTAAAAATCAAAATCTCAAATTTCTTGTAACGCAAGTCTTGATCCGATAGATACTTGTCGTGCATACATTAAACTTGTACAGATATATTGTTTAAATTTCATCCCATATCTCAAGCGGAAATGAAAGAAATTATTAATTCTTTAAAAAATAGTTCCACTGCGGATATTTACGGAATTAGTACTAGGGTAATAAAGCAAAATTGTAGTGTGTTAATTGCACCTCTCACAAAATTAGTTAACTTATCTTTTCAATTTGGTGTATTTCCTGACAAGTTGAAAATTGCTACTGTTCTGCCACTGTACAAGAAAAGGGATCGTAATGATCCTAGCAGTTATCGACCAGTGTCAAGTGTCAAGTACTTCCAGCACTTTCTAAAATCTTCGAAATTGCGATCTATCGTCAAATGATGCACTTTTTTGAATTGTTTCTCACATGATATTTTAGTAGATAAATTAAAAGATGCTTATAATTTTGACCAACTCAGTTGTGATTTAATTTTATCTTATTTACAAAATAAACAGCAAGCGGTAAAAATGTATAATAAATTATCAAATTTCAAAATGGTTACCTCGGGAGTTCCTCAAGGATCCATTTTAGGACCTCTTATTTTTTTAATCTTTTTCAATAATAACGGAGTGTCTTTTGTATGCAGTTGACAGTACTAACCGATTCAAAAAAATCAATGAGTTTGGCTCAAAAATGGTGTATTTCCAATAGGTTATCTTTGAACCAAAATAAAACAGTTCAAATGGTTGTCAATGAAAAAGTTTAATTTTGTGAATCCAGATCACGTGAAATGTATTGGACTTGGGGTAGACCCTAAGTTAAACTTTGCAGAACATACAAACTCTCTTGCCAAAGCACTTTGTAGCAAAATATATCTCTTAAGTTGATTTGCTCAAAACATCTCAAGTCATACCTTAAAGTTTGAGTTTTAGGCTCATTGGCGTACCGACCTCAATAAGAGTAGGGGAAGTTTAAACCTTTATAGCTTCTAACCGACTTACCCAATTTTAGTAAATTTAAGCTTGTTTGGAAGAAAAAGGCAAGAGCCTTTAATCTACTGATACGCACTAATTCTTAATAAAATTACTAGAGGGCGTAATTTGTAATAATGACAGTTTTTTTGTTTTTACCCCGAAAACTTAAATTATACGGTATGACTATGACATCATAATCGGAAAGAAGATTAAATTTGCAAAACAAAATGTGAATACCGCACTTCGATATCTTCGTTCTTTTTAGAGTTATTGTCAAAAGAATAATTTAACACCTGAAGAAATGACTTTTTTCAAAACTCGGTGTTCCAGTATTTCATGACAAAAAAAATGTTTAACCTTTATGGCTGTGTATTAATGTAGGAATTCTAATACCGTATTTTACAAAATATATTATCTGCGAAAGATCGACAGGTTTCTTTGGAGATAAATGAAATTAATCATAATTTTGTGAAAACACTAATAATTTATAAATAATGCCTTAACTTTTTACTTACTCTTGCTCAAGATTTGTACTGAAATCGTTTTCATGATTGAAGAACTCCAAGTAAAAGTACTTTTCTTTATGTGGAACGAAAGCTAAGAACAAGCGGGAAAAATAAAATTTCTCGCACAAGGACCTCTTACTCAGATGAAAATGTAATAAATATTTTGTAAACCCACATATTTCAATTTCCTTAAACAAGAAATAGGGATACGTAGAAGTTCAACACAAAGAGTACGAACTCAAGGTTTAGTCCTTGCAGATCCCAAAAGGTGGTTAAATTTTAATGCTGAATCGTCAGTATAAATTGCTCATGATACTTTCCTAGAAAAAATATTGTGGAGTGATGAAAGTAGCTTTCATAACAATGGTATTGTTAATCGTCAAAGTTGTCATTATTGATCAAAGAAAAATCAAACAACGGCCTCAGTGTTTGGGTCGGTTTATTTAATGGTCGGCTGATTGGTCTCTATTTTTACAAAGGAACAGTAACGGGACAAACATACTTGGATTATCTTCAAAATACTCTTCCAGATTTACTTGAAGATAATCCCTTAAATGAGAGCTAAACAATGTGGCAACTTAGATAACAAGCATCTCCTCACTTTTCTTGGCACGTTTAGACGATTTACAGGATAAAACCAGACATACATGTCGTACCGTAGTACCCAAAATGATTACAGCAACATGTAAAAGAAATCTTTTAACAAGGCTTGAACATTGTGTTAAGAGTTAAGAGGCTGTTCTAAGGATGTAACGTGTTAAAAATGATCTGAACATAACCCGAAATATGAGGAAGATAAAATAAAAGGATAGTGTCAAGGTCAGCTGATCTTTAAGGATCACTAACGTTCGTGCACTGATACGTATGCGGAGTGACCGTACTATGCAGGGTGTTCAAAAAAGATGCAGCAATGTTAAAGGGGGTGATTGCCCAGGTCATTTTATACAATAAAGTTCCTATAAAGATAGGTCTGCAAACGCTTCGTTACCGATCTACAGCGTGTTGAAGTTTAGTTAAAAAAAACAGTCAAAATTAGATTTTTCCAAAACGGCTTGAGATATCATAATGAAATATTATGCGTGTCAATAGCTGTGGGAAACGCATACTTTGCAATACAACACGATGTTTCAGTCGTACCATTGGCGCGCGTATTGGCACGTCACAGTCTATTTTTCAAGAAAAAAGTGGGATGCCGCTGATTTCTCTAAAAGTAAAAAATATTTTTTAATTCTTTGTTCAATTGTGAAGAAAAAAGCTCTCTTGACTTTATCGTACGACGTACCGTTTTTGAGTGACAAAAACATTTTAGTGCATGTCCATTTATTACAGAAAAAATTTAAAATCAAGGGTTTCATTCAAGGGCAAAAACAGATATTTCACCAAACCAAAAATTTTACCAACAAAAAATTACAAAAACTGTTCAAAGTGACCACCTCGAGCTCGGATGCAAGAATCCAATCTTCTCCTCATTGACTGGCGAACTCTCTCAAAAACACCAGGATCTGTTTTAATTTAGTTGCACCCAGCAGTGACTCGATTTCTTAAGTCTTCTACGTTTTGAAATGGAGTAGCGTACACCAAGGGCTTCAAATGGCTCCACTCCGGCCAATCCAACGATTTCCGTATGCTCGGGTTAAGAAATCACGAGCTACTTGAGTAAAGTGGGCGATGAATACATTCGAAAGTTTTTCTATCAGGAGCAATACGGCCCGGAAATCTTTCAGTATACAACCGCCTAGCTTCTAATGCATTCCCATCAGCAAGTCCATAAATGTAGTGCATGTCGGTCATCTCGGCATTCGTATAGCGATTCATGATAAGGAACTTCAACAAATTCGACACATACAAAATTATTAATCACGAGACTCATTCAATATGTCAGTGATATGTTAGTGAATAATACAGGAATGTTTAAAAATATTTTTGTACGCATGATAAATGGACATGCACTAAAATGTTTTTGTTACTCAAAAACGGTACGTCGTACGATAAAAAGTCAAGAGAGCTTTTTTCTTTACAATTGAACAAAGAAATAAAAAATATTTTTTATTTTTAGAGAAATCAGCGGCATCCTACTTTTTTCTTGAAAAATAGCCTGTAACGTGCCAATACGCGGGCCAATGGTACGACTGAAACATCGTATTGTATTGCAAACGTCTCCCACAGCTATTGTCACGCGTACTATTTCATTATGATATCTCAAGCCGTTTTGGAAAAACCTAATTTTGACTGTTTTTTTAAATTAAACTTCAACACGCTGTAGAGCGGTAACGAAGCGTTTGCGGACCTATGTTTATAGGAACTGTATTGTATAAAATGACCTGGGCAATCACCCCATTTAATATTGCCGCATCTTTTTTAAACACCCTGTATATAGATACTCAAGGCACCACGTAGTTTTAGATAAGACAGTCCCTAAGCTACAAAATGGGGAGTGACGCTGTTGAGAGAACACGTGCTGCCAAGAGAGGTCCCAATTTACACACACCCGGAGCGCGAGAGGTACAGAGCATCGCGGACGACAAACCACTTGGCTTATTTATACGAATTTAAAGACGGGAGACGGGATTCTTAAAAAAAAGTTAAACGTCAAGTTCGGTAAAAAAACCATTATGTTGTTTCATGTTTTAACGTTATTGTTTATTTTTAAACCAGGAAATAAACCATGGAATGTAGTAGGTATATTCACAAACCTCCCATGACAATTTTCTATTTAAACACCAAAGCGACAAATCAACTATAAAATAAATGTTTTACTTTTAATATAATTTGTTGTTAATATTGAATGTTAAAATTAAGTACTATCAAAACTATTGAAATATTGGGACTTTTCTGTGTATACTACTATAAGGCATATTTTTTTATGCTAGAAAAGAAAAACGGAATTCTTATACAATAATTATACAAAAACATTTTTAATATTTCTATTAAGAAATTTGTAAGCGGGATTCTTTTCTTTTTTGTCTGTATAATTTGTTCTGTTTTTCTTCTTCTTGTTTGTAATATTGTTTAATTCTAATAGAAATGTAAAAGAAAATTGCTTTTGAAAGAACTTCAAACCTATGAGAAATGCATTCAGAAGGGAATGTAATCTCATTTCATGACGAAAACAATTCATCTAAAGTATTTTCGAAGACATCCACTGAATGAGTATGGTTTTAATTAACACATTTTCAACTTTCTGTAAAGTATTAAACAAGTATGCATCCAGATGATTCAACCAAGCTCTAGATTTTAAAACAGTAAAACGAGCGAATAACTAAAACTAGGGTCTCTTTTATAAAGTTGTTCTTTGCAAGCAACACATTTTGAAAGGTTAAAATTTTTTTTTGCTATAAATCCACAAAGATAATGAATAATATTATCAACAATTTTATCTGTAATATTTTCAAATATTTCTTCCTCTGGATCTAAAACATTTTTTGAAAGTACCCCAGTTTCAGTTATTTTTGATTTTATTTCCCCAATATGGCATTCTTTTTGTTCATAAATTACTTTAAAATCATCGAAAGACAGTGATTTGCATTAAAACACAATTTCAGCAGGAACCGACATTCAAATACCGATACTTTGTCAGTATTTGTAGTATAGCCACTAGTATAATTGGGGACTACACACTTTCTTCCCATTTTTTAAAAATAGGTAACACTTGCGTACTTGCAAACTTTTGCGAAATGTCGAATATCTAAATAAGAAAAGCGCGCCAACTCTCGAGTGCTGTCTCGTGTGGGCCGCGTCGTTGCATCTCTCTCATCGTGACGATGTGAGCATTTGAGAACCGAATGCATGTATGCGACAATAAACAAATATAGCATAATAATTAAGCAAAACGCAATTTTGGTCAAACTCATAATTATATTTATTATAAAATCAGAATGTGATCAAAAGGACAAATAAATCAGAATCTGTAAATATCTTTCTTATGTATTACTTCCAATCACGGTGCATGCACCGTGCTTCCAATAAACACAATGCCCTTTAGTTATTAGGTAAATTGAACAAACGTATAATAGATATTTATGTATTAAGGGCATAATCAGAAGATTATGGCTCGAGGGAATGTTAAAAGCCCGACGCGAAACGGAGGGCTTTTATATTCCTGAGCCATAATCATATGCCGTGGTACATACAATGTTTTATTTTATTTTGCACCATGAAACTGGAACAAAATTTAAAAAAGATTCAGTATTTTTGGCAAGTTTTTAAATGCAAATGCAGTGAAACAAAGTCGACAGTAGGCTAATTTGTTGTTTCAATAATTCTTTCAACTTACGTGACATATCATGTCATGTGTTTGCTGTCAATCATGCTGTTTAGCAACAATGCCATTTCCGTGCTATAAAGACCACATTACGCCCGCATTTGGGGGCGTATAAAGAACATTATGGTGGCAAAATAAAATAAAAACATTTACATACATTTCAAACATAAACGTAAACAAACAGATCAGTAGCAAATTGATAGCGAATGGTTATTATTGTAGTGCATTATGACACCGTTTTAAGCTAAGGTATGATTTATTGGTGAAACAGAAAATTGTATCTGAAACGTAAGTACCCGATTTCAACTAGTAATGGTAGGTCACACACTCTTATCGATATGAAATAGACAAAATCGTTTATATCTAGCTGGCGCTGATTCATCTGTGAGTAACATATTTATTAATTTTTATTAAACGAAATTCAAAGTTTGTGTTTGTAAGGTAGTGATCACTCTTTTACCATGTTGTATGTCTTTATTATTAAAAATTTGAGTAAATCGTAAATATAAGGGAAACACTGAAATCTTAAATATAACCCAGTGGTATCACCCAAAAAATATTTATAGTTACTAAAGTGAATGTAGCTGTAAAGTATTTTATAATCTCACAACTTTTTAACACACAGCCTAAATTGATTCCGTAGATATGAGAAATATGTAGCGAAGAATATCGGTTTTACTGCAGCATCAAACAGTTAATAGAAACTAGATTAACATATGCCCCAAGTATAGTCTAAAATAACTTATTGAAGTAATCAGATTAACAAATGTTTCCATTTCCAATTTGTCCACCGTTGAGTTTTTTAAGATTTAATTTGTTTAAAGCAGTCCATTACAAATACTGCACATGGTTTGAATTCTGAATAGTTGAATAATGCATCTTTATCATCTTCACATCGGAATTTCTAGCCCTTGCCAACTTTATGTACCTTTTATCTTGTTGGAAAGCAACAATTATCCAACATGTTTTTTCCAGTTGCGGTGATGTTTTTATTGGCCATAAGTTTTTTAAAACTAACCAATCAATAATTGTGAGTACCTGAAGGTCACAATCAGTAAATGTTTACACACATATATATATATATATATATATATATATATATATATATATATATATATATATATATATATATATATATATATATATATATAGTCATGAACTAACAATTGCCTGTGAAATTGTTAGGCGTTCCTATATTATAATCACATCCTCAGTCAGGTCGTTATGGATATCTAGATCAGACTCTACAAAGCTTTCTTTCAAACTCCATTTGTTAAAAAATATGGGACGATATCATATGCAGTGTTCCATTGAAGCAGATCGACAACACACTTAGTATTTTTAATAGTTATGACCAGACATTCAGTTTACAGCTGAGGTGAAAATGATAAAGTGTTCCTAGACACCCTACTAGTTAGGGATGGTTCGAACAGCATTAGATTTGATTGGTATCAAAAAAGTACACATTCATGTCGTTATCTCAATTATAGGAACTACCATCCTTTGAAATATAAAGTAAATTTAATAAAGGCTTTGAAATATAGAGTTCTAACTATCTCTGATTCGTCATTTGTCAATAAAAATTTAAAAAAATTATCGAGACTCTTCATCGAAAACTCTTATCCAAAAACCTTGGTTAATAAAATACTCTTCTCACAAGAAAGTCCTGCTATGCAAAATCATAATAATACTTCACAGCTTTCGATCAATAATACTTCTAAACAGATACAAAATAATAATATAAAAACCTATGTAGGCCTTACGTACTTAGAAAAAGTCACTCACAAATAAAATATATCTAAAACCATTCCCAATTATAATGCAGATAAACCGTTAGTTACTCTTAAAATTTGCTCTCCTTTAAAGGAAAAACGCATTTTCTATTACATTTCAAATATCGTATACTCTCTAAACTGTACTAAGTGCTCTGGCACGTATATACAACTATATACAAACTTACAATTTTTGAAAGGTAGATTTCTGCTCATAAATCAGACATAAAAATTTAAAGACTAGGATGTCAATTGGCAGCACATCAGTTGAGAACAGTCACTCTTTCATTTCGAAAACCCAAAATATTGGCTAAGAACGTAATATATCAAAACGCTTATTCACTTGAAATATGGCATATACTTAAGGATGAAAATTCAATTATAATAGAATACATTAGTGGCCTACAACTATATATAATTATTATTAAATATTCATAATCATTAATTCTTAGTTTTGATTTGACTATTTTGAAATTCCCTTTACTCTACTTAAGAAAGGAGATTATACTCCATCCTTATCTATTAAATATTCATCAATCATTAATTCTTAGTTTTGACTTTGTACTATTTTGAAATTGTTTACTCTACTTAAGAAAAATTTACTCCATCCTTGTCTAACATAAAACTGGCATTTTAGTACACATGCTTCTTATCAGTTAAAATTGCAGTAACACCATTTAAAAATAACGTCTCATTTGTACATTAATTTAATTACACTTTGTAAATTTAATTTATAATTCTGACCATGATGTTTTAGTATCAAAGAAATAAATATTTAAATATCGACTTAATGGATTTTAAATCTTTTAAAATTAACAGTCTGCTTTCTGACCTGAAAACCAATTAACGTTGCATTATTGTATTTAAAAAGTAATCAAATTACTTATCATCTTATTACAGAAATGGGTTTATAATAATATATATATATATATATAATATATATATATATATATATACAGGGCCCAAACTCGATGAAACGAAAAGAAGCTGATTCCTCTGGCCAAAGGAACAAAAATTGTTAATACAGGTGTGTCTATTGTTGATGGTTTCCAAGATGTTAACTTTTTAATTTTCTATTTCGTGGATTATTTTTAAATCACGCTGTATCTTCCAAACTAGAAGAGTTACAGAAAACACATTAGGAGAAATTTCTAGAAGATGAAATTGCCTTAAATATGAATTCATTCAAAACGTCATCATTCAACATTTTTATATTGGATTCTTAAAAATTTTTCAAATCCCAAGAAATCCAACGAATATTTTCATAGAGATGGATTTGATACACATAAAGGAAAAACTCCTTTTTCTATCAAATTTCCTAAAAATTATGTTGAACTATTCTATTTGGAAATACACGTGATTTAAAAAAATCACAAAGCAAAAATTAAAAAAAATTAAATTTGGAAACAAATAGATTGCCCTTTTAACAATTGTTCCTTTTGGCCGAGAAATAGCGTTTCCTTTTGACATCATTTGGTCACCCTAATCTTAATAAATTTTCTGCAAAATTGTTTGTATTAATTTATGCTAATTTCAATCAAGTTTTCTTTGAAATGTTCAAATACAAATAAAACGCGAATTCTATAAAAGAAAAATAGTTTTTTTAAAGTCGAAAATTTTGCAATTGTTCAAAATAAATGTTAACTCATCTATTGATAAACCAGGTAACATGGATTGTATTTAAACATAAAATTAAGAAAACAGCTTGGATTTTTAGAATAACTTCGTAGGATATTAAATGAGTTGAGAAAATTACATATCCAACATTTTAATAAAACAATTTACTACTAAATTAATCTTTATTAAGTTCAAAAACTCATCAATTAATTATAATGCTAATAATTCACAATGATTTTTCAAATTAAATAAGTTGAGTATAAGATATGTCAATTTTACAAGTAAAATAAAAACAATCGTTTGTAACTGAATGTTTAGTGTTTTTTTGAAACATGAAATTAACCCTGTTATCTGATTAATATTGCTAAATAATACCTTTTGAATTCGTAATTTCCTCTATAAAGTTGCAAATTGCTTAACTATTACTCAGTTCACTTGACTGAATAGCTTTACATGTCCGTTTGGTTGATGTCAGAATGACTAGATTCGGAGAAGAAATCCAGTAAACTGGATCTTGGCACAAACTAGTCACTTAATTCACGTTGGGATAAGTTGTTTAAATCCATAGTTTACCGCAATCCTGTTAGTGAAGGAACAACCATCAATTGTACGAACAATCTGTCTTTTGCCAATGAAACTCATAATTAAGGAGGTTTAGAAGAATTAAAAATTCACTAATAATTAAAATATTTTTAGTGGCCAATAAGTTATTCTTAGAAAAAACAATTAATTCAAATGGGTTGAAAATCTTTTGGCGCATTTTGGTTTCTGTCCCACAGTTTTAATTTGAGATTTATCGGACTTGTAAGTGCTCATCGTCCCAAGATTGCTTTGAAATCTCGACGCTTGAATTAACCATTGAACTCAATACAAACTCACAAATTTTGCCCTATAACGCCTAACTAGATCTCTGATGTTCTGATCTCAACTTGGATGCGAAGTCTGTTGCTTATATATTTTTCGGTTATTAGCTTTATTTATGACGACATAATTTGTCGGCAATTTTGTTGTTTGTTAGGCCATCTACAGCAGCAATCATCATCATATAGCAAGAATCGCGCTAACCAGGCTATAGCTAGGAACATCTTCAAAATGTGATCAAAAATTGTTACGACTAAAAATAAAAGCGTGACGCTCATATTATAATCATGTGACTCAGAGAAAAATTATGATGACGCTTTATTTTAGTCGTAAAGATTTTGATCACATTTAAAAAAACATTTGCTTATTACAAAAATGTAGGTCTTTCAATTTTCTTTCGAATAATGTAATAATATACATGTTGTATTCAAGATAAGATTGTTACATTAAAAAAAAAAACTATAAATTCATATTTCTGGTGCATCTTGTATAAAAATTAAATGTCATAATATTTCTTAAATGAGCAATGTCTGCACTAATTATATGCTGTTACAAATTCATAGATTTGGTATTAACCTACGACGACAAATGATAATTTTTATCTAAAAATCTTAGCCTATTTTGGGATACGGAGATTCGATTTGGGATTTGAATGTTGAAATTGCCGTTTCTCTGACATTATTAGTCACTTTGGTTTTTAAATACATCAGGTATATGCAGTCATTATTGAACATTCTTTCAATACGTTCGACCATATGTGACACTTATGATTTTATGTAGTCTAGAAGGTCTTAAATACGTAAAACAATGCAATATATGTAGATTAGAAGAAATTTAAATGTTTAAATATAGAACGCTGTGATTTTGACATTTGTTCAACATATACATTATTAAACAAAACTAACAGTAGCTTGATGTGTTTTGAAAAGTTCTGCAAAGTAAATTGTTTCTCTAAAATGGTGGTTAATGAAAAGAACGAATTACTATTCTAATGATGAGAGGTACTGCGACAGAAAAAGATCTTATAGTGAAGTAACCAACTTGTTGAACGATACTTTTCCACGTTTCGTTGAAGATCCACATACATACTCAGCAGGGTTGCACAATTACATGATATAGGTCATTCTTCAGTCTTATGTATTACATAAGAATACATTTCAAACATACAAAATTCATTTATTGCAAGAATTAAGTGAAGATGATTTCGACCGTAGATTAGAGTTTACTGAGGTAATGATGGATAAAATTGAAAATGACAGAAATTTCGTATGTTTTTGACCAAGAACATTTATAATTGTAGAGTAAATCGACATAATTTAAGGTACTGAAGTGACGTAAATTCAAACTGATGCATAAAAATCATATCAAAGGACCACAAAAATTAAATGTATGGTCAGGTATAGTGGGTACTTAGTTAATTGAGCCGTTCTTTATCGAAGGAAATTTAACGTCAGATAAGTACGAAATGCTACTTAGAAATGAAATTGTGCCTATACTGAAAACTTGTTTGAGCCAATTTAATCAGATATTGTCTTAGCAAGATGGAGCTCCAGCTCATTTTGTAAATCTCGCCGTTATTTGGATGAAATATTTCAAGGACGATGAATTTGTAGACGATATGGTCCCACGTTCTGGTTTCCATCCTAAAGATTATTTTATTGATACTTGAAAAGTTCAGTTTGCAAACTAAAACAGCAAGTATTGCAGAGCTAAGTCAACGGATTATTGCTGAATCTCGATTAATTTCTAGACAATCATGGAGAAATATGGTAGACGCATTCTACGATCGATTAGTACTGTCAACTCACAAATGGGACATTTTGAACACTTGATTAAGTAATCATTATGTTAAAAAGCAATCTTTCAATTGTTACGTTTTAATGTAGTTAAAATAATGTTATTAAAAAATTTATTGAGACAGTTAGCGTTGCACACTTCTGTTTTATGTATTTAAGACCTTCTAGATTACATAAAATCATAACCTCATATTGAAGAGGAGATTCAATAATGACTGCATATACATGATGTATTTAAAAACCAAAGTGACTAATAACATCAGAAAACGGCAAATCTGCAACATTGCAAATGTCAAATGTGGAATTCCGTATCCCAAAATAGGCTCATTCAAATTTTGTAAAATTTGACTAACAATCTACGAGTTAATTCGTTTGCAGACTTTCTCGACTCTGTATATATGTTTACAATAAAAATCATATTAAACCTACACATTTTGTTTTCACTGTACAATAACAAACAATTATTAAACTGATTTGTCACACAGTTTAATAATATTTAATTTATGAAAAATCTAGCTAAAATTAGATTCCACAGTTGCTTTATACGTTTATCAGACTGTTACGAGTATATTAATAGCAGGCTTATATTTGCGACTTCATCAATTTATTTTGACATCTCATTTATTTCTTAAAGTTACTACAATTTACTGAGGACGACAAGTTCATTGTTATCGAAACGTGTAAATTTATATGAGAGATAAATGAAAAATACACGACTTAATACTCAAAAGATAAGTATTTCAATTATGGCAACGGAACATTATGTTTTGATCATTATTTTAGCAATATTACGATAACTTGTTAAAATTTTGCAAGTTATTTAATTTCTAGTAATAACAATTTTACTATACGCTCCATAATTGTGGAATAATGCCATGTTATCGAAATCTGTAAGGGTTAATTGTACATTATTTTATGTGAAAGCAAAAATTCTACAAAACTACTTAAACTAGAAAATTGATTGACGGTATTTTCTTTGTACTAATTTATGTAATACGTTTATTTATTTTCTAGAGTGTTTTCCACTTTTTATATTTATTGTTATTGTGGCGTTAAAAGCTGTTCTTTGTTTTTGTTGGAAAATAACTAATGTATCTTTGTTGATTTATTATTGTAGAAACCACTTGAGTTTAGGAGCAAGTTTGTGAAAAATAAAAAAATTTGCAAAATTTACTTACTATTTGTCGTTTAGAATTAATCTTGTCTTACTTTTACGTTAAATTTGCACTGTTTAAAACAAATTTTAAATAAGGTTTATTTCACTGAAACAAGAACTATTGAAGTAGAAAATCAGTTATTTTATTTGATTAATGAACTGACCCTTGTGTATTGTTATATTTGCAACATGGGGCTGTATACTCTTGACTGAAACAAACTTTTATTCCAGTATATCATCTTAAAAGTAACATAAGCTTAACGACAACAAATTTTCACACTACTATTGTTCAAATAAATACTCCCTACTCGCCATCTGTGGAGCGTGACATTTTTTATTTATTATCTTCTGGCCTCCTTGTTATATCATAACATTTATACAACTCTTAAGCATAATAAGTTGTAAAACTTTTAAAACAAATTTGCAAATAAAATTAACGGTCCTTAGACTACAGAAAATCTATTCTGAGAATTACATTGAATCTACAAACTTCGGATGTTTCGGAAAAATGTTAGATCTGAGAAAAGTTGGCGTAACTTTTACTTTTTCATGCTTGCATAAATTATTAGGTTCATACAACACATAAATTACTATTTTCTATTCCGTTTGGTTTTATTACTAAAAGATTTATGTAGTAAAGTCTGCAGACTGCTATATTAGCTTTATCCGATGGGTTTATTAGACTTATAAATTATTGTGCTTCGTAAATTTTAGTAAGTACAAAAAAAATAAATTTAAGTTTTTCAACTACGAAAGAAAACAGTAATTGTGAAGTATGCTTTTAAATTTCTTATACTGGGAAAATTATTAACCTTATTTAACCTTATTATTGTGTTAAACAGCCAACGTACGGACATAGAGCAACTTTTAATTAAATTAATTCTTTTTGACTTTAGTTAGTTTCTTACTCAGATAGAAGTTTTGGTTCTTACTAATTGAATTAAAATTTAATTAAATGCGATAGTGGAAAAGCATTTAAAGATGGAAATGTCCGTTTCTTTGAGTCAAGCTTAATTAACACAAGACAATTATTAATATTTAATATTTTTACTCACAAATAGGGTATTTGTAATATTTTATTAAAGATTAAAAATATTCCAACAAAAAGGAATTATATGGTTGGGAATAATTATTTGATTTTGTTTTTATTTAGATTTTCTATTACTATCACCTAAATGACCAAATCGTTTCGTATTTTCAATTAATATTCATTACAATGTCAATGGATTATCATCAATTTCAATTGTCTCCAAAACTGTTATAGATGTACAAGGACGCTGATTTAATTTTGTACAATTTACTTACAGTTAGGTTTAAATTTTTAAAATAAATTTCCGAATAAAAATCTGAATATTCATACATTTTGGATGGTGACATTGGATTTTTAACAAGAAACCCACTTTCTAATTACGTACTAAAGGATCTCGTCTTTTCTTTTACTTCCTTTATCTAAGAATTTCTCGAATAACCCACAAGCTCAAGTTTCTATCACAAACTAACTTCATTGGTAGAAAGTCTTGCTTTCCACACAAGATAAATACTGTAATTGTTTGGAAAAGTTAAATACGTTAAATGAAAAAGTAAGCAAAATGAATTTTTAAGATAAAAATTCGGATTTTTCGCGTAATAAATTAAATATCTGAAGCGCTTATCTAAACAAAATTCTTTTGTTTCTGAAAAGAAGGAAAGTTCTTATCTTGAATTTCATCTACTAACACATTACATCTCTAGCCAAGAAAACTTATATTTGTTTTTGTCATGTTTTGAAACGTGAATGATGTTCCAATATAAATTTGCCTCTTATCTTTCTTTTGAGAAGAATTGCTCAATATAAAGTTTGCAGGTATTTTATCAATAGTTGACAACTTTTCTCTTTTATTCCAATTCAAAATGCTTAATTCTTATATATTTCAGTGATATATATTTACATTAACAGTCGACTGTCTCTTACATAAGATGCATTACCTTATATTTATTTATATCTGTTCTAAAGTTTTGCAGGATTTATGAAGGAGTATAATGGAAATTGTTCTAAAATATGAACTTTTATTATTTCCAATCTTGTGTTATTAATTTCTAAACCTCTCAATCTAATATTAATCTATTTATTGTTCCTTCATTACCAAAATTTACGTCATATATTCTTTTTCACGATCAATAAATTGGTCTAAACCGAATATCGTCAATAAAATCAAAATCGATTAGCGCTATATAGTAGCGCCGGGTAGAGTGTCTCATGGCGGACTCGAGAATGGGGATATAATTATTACTGTGAAATTGTGTTTTCCTTTATCTTAGTGCGAAGTTCCCACTTAAAGAAAGACGGGTTATAATTTATACGTCTGCTATATATTTTAAATGCAGGACTTAAAAACGTATGTCGATTCTAAAGTCAAAGCGCATGACGTTGTCAGATGTCTTCTTGGCTATTTAACCTCAAAATCGTGTTTTGTAGTTATAATAATTTATCTTACGCTTCGTAATTTATTAGTTTCCATTGCATTTGTAAACAACAGTTTTTTTCAAAACTATTATTATTAATATTCACTATTACGAGGTAAGTATATAATGCAAAATGAATTTCCAATTGATTGAATGCATTTATTTATTCAGCAAATTATGATGTCATTAAAAGGTAAATCTTTGAAAACCCAAACTCAAGTAATGTTAATGAATATACTGCATTATTTCGAGATGGAACGCGATAACGGGGGGCCAAGTTTACCTTTAACTTCCATTATCCAGGTACGATAATAATTTTCACTATTTAAATTTATATTTATGTAATATTATGTTGCAGCGAACTGCTCTCGCATGCGGCATTTCCGAGAAAACCGTAACTTGGACAAAGGCAAGAATGGCTCTCGCTTGAGAATCTGGGAAATCGGCGCCGGATTCACCGCAAAAACATAGGCTGCGTTTGAAGTCGAAGTCAGAGGATGTCGACGAATACGTGAAAGACGTTTTGAAACGAAAAATTTACACCATGCATGCAACTGGTAAATAATTTAAAATTGTTGTTGAAATGGACTTAATTACTGTTTAATTTTAGGTTCACATATTACAATCGAAAAACTCCAAACTGAACTTAAAGAAGATAAAATATTTACCTTCAGTAAAACGAGTTTGAAACAATTGTTACACAAAATTGGTTTTGAATTCAAAGTTGATGATGTAAGAAGACGTTTAATAGAGCAGGTTCATATTGCTGGTGCTCGAGCAACATTTTTGGGAAAATATTTTGCTCATAAAAGTTGTGAAATTAGTTACGATCCTGTCTTTTTGGATGAGACGTGGATTTTTAGTCGAGGAAGCGTTCGAAAATCATGGCATGATAATGATTTGAAAATCACAAAAAACAAACCGCTCGGAGAAGGGAAACGGTAATTAAAATAGTCCGATTTGTGTAAAATATTTTTAACCGAACAAATTTTTGTTTTATCGTACTGAGTGGTGACAACAAGGATAGTTTTATACCTAATTCATCATTGGTATTTTCCAGTAAAAGTAATACAGCAGACTACCACGATAATATAAACTGATTTATTTCAAAAATGGTTTCAAGAACAGCTTTTACCAAATTTAGAAAAACCAAGTTTGATCAATCTTAACAATGCCAGTTATCATTCTACATTGGTAGAAAAATTACCTTCAAGTAGTTGGAAGAAAGAAGATCTTCAATTTTTAAGAAAACACAACATTCCTCATTCGAATGATTTGCTGAAAGTGGAATTATTACAAATTGCCAAGGATTTACAAGTTCCAAAATATATGCAATTGATGTAATCGCTCATCAATGGGGATATGAAATTTTACGTTTTTCCATATCACTGCCAATTCAACCCTATCGAGTGAATATAGGCACATTTTAAACAGCATTGACAACAAAACGTTGAAAGACAGGGCTTCAGGGACGAGAATGTTTTATCGCTATGGAAGGATTCATTAAACCAAGTAACTGGAGAACTGTGGCAAAAGTGTATTTTCATGCTGAAAAGGAAATGAGCCAGTAGTGGAACGTTCAAAAAGAACTGGGAAATGGTTAAACGTCTAGTAATCAATGTCGGAGAGTCAGTGAAAATGTTAGTGAAAGTGAAGGTGATGACATTTAATTATAAGATGTCCAATATTTAAATATAAAGCAAAATTAGAATCTTAGTTACTTTATAACATTGTAAAGAATTATTATATTTAACATATACCTCTGTAGCTGTACTTAGGTTTACATTCGTTTTATATATACAACAATGTCCCAGATAACATTTCCAGCATGGGGATCTCGCTTATTATAAAAGATACAGATTTGGTTAAATTAGATGAATTACTCCTAAGTATTAGTAAAATTATAGGACACTCTCCAATTTGCAAATTTCCTGTATTTTAAGACTTATGGCAAGAAAAAGAAAATGTCAAATTTCTTTTCTTGTAATATCTTTGTTATATTAGACATATAAATTTTATTTGAACTTTCTTAAGATATTTTTATGCAGAATTTAAATATCAATTTGGATTTTATTTGCACTTTCTATTTTTTAGTTTAAACCCCTAAATTAAATTTTTCTTATGGAACGACAAGTCGGCTTTAAAATAATTGATCGTGTTTTTATCCTCTTTACAATGTTACAGCACATGTAATATCTATTTTCAAAACAACAAAGAAAATCTAAAAAATGTATTTTATTAAAGGCTCTAACAATAAGTAGGCCGTGAAACATGAGAAAACGACAAATAATAGATAACAACAGAGTTAAGCAGGTAATAGTATTGGAAATAATTATCCAATTATAAAAGATGTTCAAACAATTGACCATTCCGTTCTAAACATAATTGTACCCTGCGTAGTTTTTGACGTTTAATGCTACCAAATGCTGCAAGAACAGTTTCGCGAAGATCTTCGGCATTCTCAAATGTTTGCACGTACACTCAATTTTTACGTAGCCAAAAGGAAAAAGTCCAAGGGCGTTAAGTCTGGAGATCTGGGTGGCCATAAAATCGGCACTCGATTACCAATCCATGAATTTGGAAACCGATTATTAAGATATTCGCTAATGATGTTTGAATTGTGGGTCGCCATCTTGTTGGAAGCATAATATTCTCAATCAGTGGTAAATCATCAAGTTTATTTTCTAAATCAGTTTGTAGTAAATTCAAATACCTTTCACTATTTAATGTTTCGTTAAAAATATGGGCCCAATAAGTTTAGCGCCTAAAATGCCACACCAGTGTTAAAACCAAATCTCACTTGATGCCGACTTTCCTTAACAACGTGAGGATTTTCACGGTCTGAAAAGTGATTGAAAAGGCCATTTTTGTAAATCTGCTTTCGTCAGACCACAAAATCGTAGCTGGAAAATTATCGTTATTCTCACATTGATTAACATACCATTGGCAAAATTGTAACCTTCTTCCTGATCTCCATCTCCTGCAGAATGGTGTACTTATACGGATGTTACCTGTGACGTTTTAAAATTCTTTGTGATGTAGTTTTCGAAATACCAGTGTTATGTTCAATTTCTCTAACAGATGTTGAAAGATTTTCAATAATTGATTGTAATACATTTAGATCTGCATCTTCATTCCGTAATTTCGGATTTCTAGTAAGTTTTGAAAATGAACCATATTCTTTTAAATTAATTACCAAATTTCTGTATGTACGAGCACTGGGCTGCCTTCTTTCAGGATACAGCCTCAAGTACATCCGTTCAGCTTCTAAACTGTTTTTATGAATCAAGTGTAACAACTCAACAGATCAAACTTTTCAGTATTAGTAAATAAAGCCATGTTTGACACAAAAATATTCTGGAACGAATAATTTTTAAGTGACATTAAATTCGAATGTGTTTTTATGTTTCACGGCCTGCTTATTTTTAGATTTAGATTTTAGATTTTAGATTTTTTAAATTTTCTTTGTTGTTTTAAAATAGATAGTACATGTGCTATATCATTGTAAAGAGGATAAAAAACACGATCAATTATTTCAAAGCCGACTTGTCGTTCCATAAGAAAATTTAATTTAGGGTTGAAACTAAAAATAGAAAGTGCAAATAAAAATCCAAATTGATATTTAAATTCTGCATAAAAATATCTTAAGAAAGTGCAAATAAAATTTATATGTCTAATATAACAAAGATATTACAAGAAAAGAAATTTGACATTTTTCTTTTTCTTGCCATAAGTCTTAAAATACATGGAAATTTGGAAATTGGAGAGTGTCCTATAATTTCACTAATCCTTAGGAGTAATTCATCTAATTTAACCAAATCTGTATCTTTTATAATAAGCAATCCCCATGCTGGAAATGTTATCTAGGACACGTTGTATATATATATATATATATATATATATATATATATATATATATATATATATTGACAAACTGTAAACTGAGATTTTAAAATCGGTTATATTATTAACGAATAATAAATCTCATTTTTAATATCAATATTGTGTATTTATTTATGACAAAATCAGTTATTTATAAGTTGCTTGGATAACAGAATTACAGTCTTGACTCTTTTGGCGCAGTGACATCTGTCGGCTAAAAAGATCGTCCGAAATTAGCCAGAATTTTCGCACTTCAATCGTTTCTTATTGAAAATTATTGATATAATTAATTTGTAAAATAGATCCAAAACAAAATTTTGTTGACCCGGTCTCGGTTCTGATAATCGTTTACAGTTGTACAATATATTTTATCATATGACTACCCACACTCGGTGGACTTTACATGAATAAGATCTAAACGAAATTCCACTTTATTTATACGAGTGGATGGGATTTTAAGACCTTTAGAATTTTATTTAAATTTGACAGCGCGGCTTAAATTTGAAAATAACCTAGAAACGTTGACGATGTTTTGTTGGTATCTAAAATTACTAACTATATGAACCAATAGCGACATACGTTTTAAAATCTTAAACCATGCTTTACTAAAGGACGAGTCATAAACACCTTTGCTTTGTCGTTCGTATAAAATTTGGGTTTAGAAGAAAGTGTATATATAATTTTCCCCATGCGCGCAGAACTGAAGAACGCTCTGGTTTCCACTTCACCAAAAAGAAATAATTTAGTAAGGCATTTTGCATCATAAAAACATCCACTTAAAAGCGTAATTCAGTGACAGTAAATGTTTTACTTATGTTTAGGTGCATGCAGAAGTACAACATTAAAAGGAAAGCGTTACTTTATACGCTTAAACAATGATTAATATAGAAAAGCTTTAATGTCATTTTAATTATATACGTCAAACAGGTGATTAATAATTATAATTAATGTCTTCTTGTCTCTTATGATTGTCTTTATCTTTTGTAATTCGTTTTCTGTTATATAGGGAGTATGCAATATCCATGGACCATTAGACATGGTAATTAGCGTAACTACAACATTGATAATTGATTTCTAATTGTGAATTTATATTTTGGAAAGAATAATAGTTATTCTTTATATTATAATGACTGTAATTTCTTAATTATGAAAATATCAAATCAAATCTAAATTTGATTACTAGATTTCATGTTGAAATACAAGTAAAAACTTTAGTTCCAATTTTCTGTTAACTCTTATGGAAATTTATTTGGATTGTAACGGAGAAATTCATTTACGAGGTCACTATTTATATTTTAGTTCGCAACACTGATTGCAGTTAGCTTTTACGTTTGTATAAACAATTGTTGACAATAACCTCTTAAACTTTTGTCAATAGCGTTATTTGTGTTGTTTATGTTACTTGAAAATTGCTGTCAGCAAAAATGGAATTAAATCGTGAAAATTTTCGTACGATGATTTATTACGATTTTCGACGAGTATTATCAAGACAAGAGTGCATCTATCAACTTACTTCCACATTTGAAGATGAAGCTCCATCTTTTGCTACTGTCAAACGCTGGTATAACGATTTTAATCGTGCCCTTTCGCTTACTGACGAAATTCCGACGGTCGTCCAAAATTAGTTGTTATTCAAGAAAACATTGATGCTGTGCAAAAACTAATAATGCAAGATTGCCTTGCGACACACCGTGAAATTGAGGGACCCAAGGCAGTAGTTCCACCAGCATAAAAATATTATAAATCATTTAGCCATGAAAATTTGTTTCCGTTGGATCCACATAATTTGACGAAATCTCAAAAGATTGTAACAGGTGACCAATCATGGGTATATGCATACGAGCCGGAACGTAAGCAGTCAACTTGTGGGTCTTTCAAGATGAACCATAAACAAATGGTTCCTGTTTTTCGGAAAGACATGTGACAACTGTTCGTTTAGAGGAACGTATATCTCAATTCTGAATGGTACACAACCATTTGCCGGAAGTCTTCGGTGAAATGCGGAAAACAAACAAGCGCCGCCGGATCGTTCTTCATCACGACAATCCGAGATCTCAACCTCTCGTCTAACAATCGCTTATTCAAATCGAATTGATGGGTCATCCGCCGTACAGTCTCAATTTGGCACCCAATGACTACTTGTTCCGAATGTAAAGAATCAATTTTCGTCGACGGAAAAATCATTTGACAAATGGTTCGAATGAATGCAAAAGATTATTGATTATAAAGGAGAATATTTCGAAAGACAATAAAGCAATTTCAATGCCAAATTACTATTTCCATTGTTAGGCTCAAAACATACATAGTGACAAATAATATCAATAATATATTTCAACAAGTGGAATAAATATTCCATAACTAATCTTATTACTTTGACCATTGCTTTACTTGTAATCTCATTTTGAAAATTAAAATTAGGCAAAGACTTTATTTAAGATATTTCATATTTGGAAACATCATGTTTCCTAGTTTGTAGTTTTATTATTCCTTAATTTCTCGGTTATTTATATCTCCAATTTTATAAGGTTTTACTTTATATTCTTCAATGGGTAAGAGGAAGATCCTATGATTTATTTAGTAGGGCCAATATTCGTTTAAAGTTCATTTTCCTCCAAGCCGGGTTTTCGGTTCCTTCTGTGTTTTGGCTCGTTTGTGCTGGTCGGTTCGTTGCTTTGGGCGGTCTGCGGCTGGGTCGTCGGTTGCGGTTCGCTCCGTTTGGTTGTTTGTTGTCCTTCGTGCGTGCGTGCGTGCGTGCGTGCGTGCGTGCGTGCGTGCGTGCGTGCGTGCGTGCGTGCGTGCGTGCGTGCGTGCGTGCGTGCGTGCGTGCGTGCGTGCTGCGTGCGTGCGTGCGTGCGTTGCGTGCGTGCGTGCGTGCGTGCGTGCGTGCGTGCGTGCGTGCGTGCGTGCGTGCGTGCGTGCGTGCGTGCGTGCGTGCGTGCGTGCGTGCGTGCGTGCGTCGTGCGTGCGTGCGTGCGTGCGTGCGTGCGTGCGTGCGTGCGTGCGTGCGTGCGTGCGTGCGTGCGTGCGTGCGTGCGTGCGTGCGTGCGTGCGTGCGTGTGCGTGCGTGCGTGCGTGCGTGCGTGTGCGTGCGTGCGTGCGTGCGTGCGTCGTGCGTGCGTGCGTGCTCGTGGCGTGCGTGCGTGCGTGCGTGCGTGCGTGCGTGCGTGCGTGCGTGCGTGCGTGTGCGTGCGTGCGTGCGTGCGTGCGTGCGTGCGTGCGTGCGTGCGTCGTGCGTGCGTGCGTGCGTGCGTGCGTGCGTGCGTGCGTGCGTGCGTGCGTGCGTGCTGCGTGCGTGCGTGCGTGCGTGCGTGCGTGCGTGCGTGCGTGCGTGCGTGCGTGCGTGCGTGCGTGCGTGCGTGCGTGCGTGCGTGCGTGCGTGCGTCGCGTGCGTGCGTGCGTGCGTGCGTGCGTGCGTGCGTGCGTGCGTGCGTGCGTGCGTGGTGCGTGCTGCGTGCGTGCGTGCGTGCGTGCGTCGTGCGTGCGTGCGTGCGTGCGTGCGTGCGTGCGTGCGTGCGTGCGTGCGTGCGTGCGTGCGTGCGTGCGTGCGTGCGTGCGTGCGTGCGTGCGTGCGTGCGTGCGTGCGTGCGTGCGTGCGTGCGTGCGTGCGTGTGCGTGCGTGCGTGCGTGCGTGCGTGCGTGCGTGCGTGCGTGCGTGCTGGTGTTGTGCTGCGTGGTGCGTGCGTCGTTGCGTGCGTGCGTGTCGTTTCGTGCTGCTGTCGATGGTGCATGCCATGTGCGTGCGTAGCGTGCGTATAGCGTTTAGCGTGCGCTTGCGTGCGTGCGATTGCGTGCGTCGTGCATGTGTTAGCGTTGGTGCGACTGTAGATTGCGTGCCCGTGATGGTGACGGCGTGTCGTCGATGCGTACGTAGTGTATCTTGCATGATGCGTCGTCGTGGTGCTTGTGCGTGCGTCGGTGTACGGTGACGTGCGTGCTGCGTGCCGGGTGTGCGTGCATGTGTGGTGCGTGATGCATCTGTTGCGTGTGCGTGGGTGCGTGTGCTGTCGTTGGGCGTTGCGGTTGTGTGGTTGCTGTGCGGGTGTGCGGTGTGCGGCCGGCGCCGTCGTGCGTGCCGTGCGGTCGTGCTCGCGTGCTCGCTGTGCGTGGTGGGCGTGCGCGTCGTGTGCGTTGGTGCGTGCTGTGTCTGTGGCGTCGTCGCGTGTCTGTGCATGCGTTCGTGATGCGTGTGCTGTGGGTTGGGGTGGCGTGCGTGCCGTGCGTTGCTGTGGCGTGCGTGCGTGCGTGTGCGTTTCGTGCGCGTGGGTGTGTGCGGTGCGTCTTTGCTGTGCGGTGCTTTGGGTGCGTGTGGATTTGGCGTGCGTGTGCGTGGCGTTGCGTGTGCGTGGGTGCGTGTGCTGTTGTGCGTGTGCGTGTGCGTTTGTGCGTGCGTGTTGTGCGTGTGCGTGTGCGGTGGTGCGTGGCGTGGCGTGGGGCTGCGGTGCGTGCGTGGCGTCGTGCGTTGGTCGTTTCGCGGTGTGCGTCGGCCGTGTGCACGCGTTGCGCCTGTGCGCGTGCTGGCTGGTCGCGCGTGCGGTCGTGCGGTGCGCGTGCGGGGCGTGCCGTGGCGTGTGCGGTGCGTGGGCCGTGCGGTGCGTGGCGTGCGGTGCTGGCGTTGGGTGCGGTGCGCGTGCGGTGCGTGTGCGGTGCGTGGCGTGGCGGTCCTCGCCTGCCGTCATCGCTCTCAGCCGTTCCGCGTGTGTGCCATCGGTCGTGCTGCGCGGCTGGCGTCCGCGTGGGTCGGCTCGCTCCTGCGCCAATTTCTTTTTTTTTCGCTCTGCTCGGGTGGGTCGTCCGTCGTCTACCTTGTTGGTTTGGGTTCTCTGTGCGGCTGGTCCTGTGTTGCCTGTGCGGTTGGCGGTGCGTGTTTCCCGCCTCGTTCGTCGCTTCCTGCCTCTTCCCTGTTTTGTGTGTGTTGCTGCTGTTGTGGCTGGTCGACGCCGGGGCCGGTTCCTTTTTCTCTGTGGTGTCGTTTGTTCTCGGGGGGCCCTTTTTTGGGTGGGGGTCCTGGGTCCCTTTTGCTGGTGGCGTGGTTTCCTTTCCCTGGGGGGGGGGGGGGGGGGGGGGGGGGGGGGGGGGGGGGGGGGGGGGGGGGGGGGGGGGGGGGGGGGGGGGGGGGGGGGGGGGGGGGGGGGGGGGGGGGGGGGGGGGGGGGGGGGGGGGGGGGGGGGGGGGGGGGGGGGGGGGGGGGGGGGGGGGGGGGGGGGGGGGGGGGGGGGGGGGGGGGGGGGGGGGGGGGGGGGGGGGGGGGGGGGGGGGGGGGGGGGGGGGGGGGGGGGGGGGGGGGGGGGGGGGGGGGGGGGGGGGGGGGGGGGGGGGGGGGGGGGGGGGGGGGGGGGGGGGGGGGGGGGGGGGGGGGGGGGGGGGGGGGGGGGGGGGGGGGGGGGGGGGGGGGGGGGGGGGGGGGGGGGGGGGGGGGGGGGGGGGGGGGGGGGGGGGGGGGGGGGGGGGGGGGGGGGGGGGGGGGGGGGGGGGGGGGGGGGGGGGGGGGGGGGGGGGGGGGGGGGGGGGGGGGGGGGGGGGGGGGGGGGGGGGGGGGGGGGGGGGGGGGGGGGGGGGGGGGGGGGGGGGGGGGGGGGGGGGGGGGGGGGGGGGGGGGGGGGGGGAAAAAAAAAAAAAAAAAAAAAAAAAAAAAAAAAAAAAAAAAAAAAAAAAAAAAAAAAAAAAAAAAAAAAAAAAAAAAAAAAAAAAAAAAAAAAAAAAAAAAAAAAAAAAAAAAAAAAAAAAAAAAAAAAAAAAAAAAAAAAAAAAAAAAAAAAAAAAAAAAAAAAAAAAAAAAAAAAAAAAAAAAAAAAAAAAAAAAAAAAAAAAAAAAAAAAAAAAAAAAAAAAAAAAAAAAAAAAAAAAAAAAAAAAAAAAAAAAAAAAAAAAAAAAAAAAAAAAAAAAAAAAAAAAAAAAAAAAAAAAAAAAAAAAAAAAAAAAAAAAAAAAAAAAAAAAAAAAAAAAAAAAAAAAAAAAAAAAAAAAAAAAAAAAAAAAAAAAAAAAAAAAAAAAAAAAAAAAAAAAAAAAAAAAAAAAAAAAAAAAAAAAAAAAAAAAAAAAAAAAAAAAAAAAAAAAAAAAAAAAAAAAAAAAAAAAAAAAAAAAAAAAAAAAAAAAAAAAAAAAAAAAAAAAAAAAAAAAAAAAAAAAAAAAAAAAAAAAAAAAAAAAAAAAAAAAAAAAAAAAAAAAAAAAAAAAAAAAAAAAAAAAAAAAAAAAAAAAAAAAAAAAAAAAAAAAAAAAAAAAAAAAAAAAAAAAAAAAAAAAAAAAAAAAAAAAAAAAAAAAAAAAAAAAAAAAAAAAAAAAAAAAATTTTTTTTTTAATTAATAAAATTATTCGATTTTCCACTTTTATATTTATTTAAATTGCTAAAATGTTCCTTGTTTGTTTAAATTACAGTATTTTTTTATTTGACCTATTTATTTGAATAACAAATTACTACATTTTGGAGAATTCATTGTTATAAACGTTAAATTTATATGAGAGATAAATGAAAATACACGACTTAATACTCAATAAGTATTTCAATTATGCAAGGAACATTATGTTTTGATCATTATTTTAGCAATATTACGATAACTTTTAAATTTTGCAAGTTATTTAATTTCTAGAACAATTTTACTATATCCATAATTGTGGAATAATGCCATGTTATCGAAATCTGTAAGGGTTAATTGTACATTATTTTGTGAAAGCAAAAATTCTACAAAACTACTTAAACTAGAAAATTGATTGACGGTATTTTCTTTGTACAATTTAGTAATACGTTTATTTATTTTCTAGAGTGTTTTCCACTTTTTATATTTATTGTTATTGTGGCGTTAAAAGCTGTTCTTTGTTTTGTTGGAAAATAACTAATGTATCTTTGTTGATTTATTATTGTAGAAACCACTTGAGTTTAGGAGCAAGTTGCAAAATAAAAAAATTTCAAAATTTACTTACTATGTTTTAGAATTAATCTTGTCTTACTTTTACGTTAAATTTATGTAAAACAAATTTTAAATAAGTTTATTTATGAAACAAGAACTATTGAAGTAGAAAATCAGTTATTTTATTTGATTAATGAACTGACCCTTGTGTATGTTATATTTGCAACATGGGGCTGTATACTTTGACCAAACAAACTTTTATTCCAGTATATCATCTTAAAAGTAACATAAGCTTAACGACAACAAATTTTCACACTACTATTGTTCAAATAAATACTCCTACTGCCATCTGTGGAGCGTGACATTTTTTTTATTATCTTCTGGCCTCTTGTTATCATAACATTTATACAATTTAAGCATAATAAGTTGTAAAACTTTAAAACAATTTGCCAAATAAAATTAACGGTCCTTAGACTACAGAAAATCTATTCTTAGAATTACATTGAATCTACAAACTTCGGATGTTTCAAAAATTTGATCTGAGAAAAGTTGGCGTAACTTTTACTTTATGCTTGCATAAATTATTAGGTTCATACAACACTAAATTACTATTTCTATTCCGTTTGGTTTTATTACTAAAAGATTTATGTAGTAAAGTCTGCAGACTGCATATTAGCTTTATCCGATGGGTTTTTAGACTTATAAATTATTGTGCTTCGTAAATTTTAGTAAGTACAAAAAAAATAAATTTAAGTTTTTCAAAAAGAAAACAGTAATTGTATATGCTTTTAAATTTCTTATACTGGGAAAATTATTAACCATTTAACCTTTTATTGTGTAAACAGAACGTACGGACATAGAAACTTTTAATTAAATTAATTCTTTTTGACTTTAGTTAGTTTCTTACTCAGATAGAAGTTTTGGGTTCTTACTAATTGAATTAAAATTTAATTAAATGATAGTGGAAAAAGATGGAAATGTCCGTTTCTTTTGAGTCAAGCTAATTAACACAAGACAATTATTAATATTTAATATTTTTACTACAAATAGGGTATTTGTAATATTTTATTAAAGATTAAAATATTCCAACAAAAGGAATTATATGGTTGGAATAATTATTTGATTTTGTTTTATTTAGATTTTCTATTACTATCACCTAAATGACCAAATCGTTTCATTTTCAATTAATTATTACAATGTCAATGGATTATCATCAATTTCAATTGTCTCCAAAACTGTTATAGATGTACAAGGACGCTGATTTAATTTTGTACAATTTACTTACAGTTAGGTTTAAATTTTAAAATAAATTTCCGAATAAAATCTGAATATTCATACATTTTGGATGGTGACATTGGATTTTAACAAACATTCTAAAGTTAAGGATTGTTTTTTATTTTATAGAATTTATACCCAACTGTTTATCAAACTAATTATTAATCTTTTTCCCAAAAATTAGTTAAATTTACGTAATAAAAGTAAACAAATAATTTAAAAAAATGGATTTCGCTATAATAATACGGGTTTAAAAATTCTTTGCTGAAAGGGAAATTTTACTTGAATTATTTCCTTATCTTAGCAAGAAACTTAAGTTTTATTTTAAATGAATTTAATAAATTTCTATTTTTTAAAGTCAAATAAGTTGCAGGTTTTTCTATTACAATTTCTTTTTTATTAAAATTTATTCTTTAATTTATGTTATTTTAAACACGTTTTAAAATATTATTATATTATTATTTTAAAGTTTTCAATTATGAAGATTATAATTGCAAAAATGACTTTAATTAATCTTTGAAACAAACTAATAATTTAATATTATGTTTTCATACCAAAGCAATTTCTTTACTCATAATGGTAACCAATATTCAATAAATAAATATTATTATTAGACGCCGGTGGTTCCGGCGAAAGGGAAAATTTCTGTGAAATTTTTATCGGCGGTTCCCCAAAAAGCGGTTAATTTGTAAAATGCGACAAACGTAGCGTTTAAAGAAAAACTGCATGCCTGGTATTAATAAAATGTTTATATAATATTTATTTAGTTCAATTTATATTCCATGATTTAAAAAATTTTTTCAAAACATTTAAATTTCAATGGTTTTCAAATGAATTAATTATGAGCATTATTATTCTTGAGCATTGGAAATTTTGAAAAATGTAATTATAATCTGTTTTGGATGAGCGTGGGATTTACAACTTCAATCAGGAGATAATATTTAATTAAAAATTAAAATATTAAACGTTGTATTTGAAAATTTACAAAGATGGTGTGGAAATCCCGGATTCCGAAAAATACGCGTTATCGAATAAATCGAATATAAAAGTTTAAGAAATTTACCGAAAAATTAAATTTTTGAAATGATTAATTACTGTTAATTTATTCAATATTAAGAAAAAACTAATTAAAGAAAAAATTCCTCATAAAGATTTGAAAAATTTTACAAATTGGATTAAAGTTAATAAGCTTATAACGTCATATGGGGCACAAATTTTAAATTTTCATAAATGAATTATACGATGTTTTGGATAACGTATTTGCAAAGTTGAAAACAGGCTAAAATTTAAATCAAAACAAACCCGGAAGAAGTTAAAAAGTCATTTTAAATTTTAAGAAAATTTGTTTACGTCAGGTGAAAAGGTATTTTATAATCAATTGGATTTCAGTAAAAGTATAAGAGTAATAATATAATGATTTATTTAAAAATGTTAAACTTTTACAATTGAAAAATTATAATTTAACAATCCAGTTATATTTACATTGTAAAAACTTCAGTATTAGAAGGATCTCTTTAAAAAAAAAATTTTTAAATTGTGAAATTTATTAAATTAAGGATTCAATTCAAATTTCTTGATTAAGCTTAAGGGAGAAAATTAATTCTTCAACCTTATGAATATAAATTTTAAAGCATTCAAAATTAAGCAGGTTAACAAATGTTTTATGCTTAATTATTAACCATAATAAATTAAAGATTCGCTAAAAATGACTTACTTAAAGAACGGAATGTAACTTTAAAAAGAATTAAATGTATAATAATGATAATTAATTATAAATTAATTTAAATTAAAAATTAAATTTATTATTAAAATTAAAGAATTTAATTTAATTACTTATTCTATTTAATTTTATTATACAACAATTAGTAATTTACTGGGATCTCGCTTTAAAACGATTGAAATTAGGAATTTCCATATTGTTTATGAATTATTAATTTTATTTTAAAAGAAAAAGAAAAATTTTTTCTGTAATCGTTAATTGACAATAAATTTTATTGACTTCAAGTATTTATGCAGAATTAATAAATTGGATTTTTTGTTCTATTTTATTTAACCCTAAATAATTTTTATAAACATGCTTTAAATAAGACGGTTTTACCTCTTTGTTCGCATAATTTTTTAAAAAAGAAATTAAAATTTTTTTGGCAACAAAAGGGTCAAAAAGAAATAATTAAAAAATTGCAGTAAATATTAAATAATTCATAAAATGTTAAAATTGCATCGTTAAACATAAGAGCGTATTTTACGTTAAACAATGTGAAGAAAGTTTAAGTCTTATTCTCAAAGTTTATAATAATTTTCTGCCAAGAAATCGGCTTATTGAATCTTTGGGCATAAAGGACTATTACCACCATAATTGAAACGTATAAATTAATGATTTAATTGTGGGTATTTTTGGAAGATAATATTTCTGTTAAATATCAATTTTTTTCAAATCATTTATAAATTAAATTTACTAAGTTTCGTTAAAATAGGAAAATTTAGCCAAATCCAACCTTTAAAAAAATCATTTGGATTCTTACAAGAGGATTTATTAATGATTAAACATTTTGAACTGTTTCAAACAAATGACTAAATTACTTTTCCATTGAAACATATTGCAAATTGAACCTTTCCACTATCTCGTTGGCTTATACGATTCCGGCGTTAAAATCAGTGTTTTCAAAACATGTTGTCAACTAATTTGAAGATTTCAAATGATTGAAATTAGCTATTCCGTAATTATTTCAGTATTTGAAAGAAATTTCTTTTAAATAATTACAATTATAGAGACGGTGCCTCTTTAGATACAGCCAAGTACACGTCACTTTGTTTATGTCATTAAACCAAGTTTCTTTGTTAAATGGAACAAAAATTCGCGATTTTATACAAATCGAGTTTTTGTTACCCGTTATTTTGATTAGTTTAATTTTTTTTTCTTTGTTTTTAAAATGTTAATTTTAAAGATAAAAAATTAATATCAAAAGGAAAGGTTCAAATAAAATTTAAATTAATTTTTTAAATTAAAAGCCCAAAATTTTAATTAAACAATAAAATTTAAATTTAAATTAATTTTTAATTTAAAATTAAAAGAATTAAGAAAAATTTTTAATTTTTTTTTTTTTTTAATTTTAAAATTTAATTGTTTGGGTTCCCAAATTTTTCTTGGGTTCTTTTTTTTTTTGCCCCTTTGGCCGGCCGTTTTTTTTTTTTTTTTTTGGGCCCTTTTCGTTTTTTGGGTTTTGTTTTTTTTCCGGGTTTTGCCCTTTTTTTTTTCTTTTGCCGGTTCTTCCCCGGGGGCCCGGGTTTCGGTTTTTTTGGGTTTTTTTTTTGGGGGGGCCCCAAAAAATTTTTTGCCCCTTTTTCGTTCGTGTTTTTTCTTGGGGTCTGCGGGTTTTGGGGTTCTTTTTCTGTTTTGGGTTTGTTTTTTCGGGGCCTTTTTTTTTGGGTGGTTTGTTTTGGGGTTTTTTGGCCTCGGTCGTTTTTTTTTGGGGTTTTTTGTTTCTTTTTAATTTTTAAGAAATATCAATCAATCTTTTGGTCTAGATTCATGTGAATCTCCTTTGGTTCCATTTCTGTACTCTTGGAAATATTTGGATGTAACGGGAATTCTTTCGGGTCCATATTTATATTTGCTTCGAACCTATCGTTGCGTGTTTTACGTTTAAATTTGTTGAAATACTAACTTGTCAATAGCGTATTGTGTTTTTTACTTGAAATTGCGTTAGAAATGGATTTCGTGAAAATTTTCGTCGTGATTTTACGATTTCGACGGTTTCAAGACAGGTGCATTAATCAACTTACTTCCACATTTGAGATGCTTCTTTGCTCTGTCAAACGCTGGTATAACGATTTTAATCGTGCTTTCGCTTACTGACGAAATTCGAGGTCGTCAAATTAGTTGTTATTCAAGAAAACATTGATGCTGTGCAAAAACTATGCAAGATTGCTTGCGACACACCGTGAAATTGAGGGACCAAGGCAGTAGTTCCACCAGCATAAAAATATTATAATCATTTAGCCATGAAAAGTTTGTTCTCGTTGGATCACATAATTTGACGAAATCTCAAAAGATTGTAACAGGTGACCAATCATGGGTATATGCATCGAGCCGGAACGTAAGCAGTCAACTGTGTGGTTCAGATGAACCATAAACAAATGGTCTGTTTTTCGGAAAGATGTTGTGACAACTGTTCGTTTAGAGGAACGTATATCTCAATTCTGAATGGTCACAACCATTTGCGAAGTCTTCGTAAATGCGGAAAACAAACAAGCGCCGGATCGTTCTTCATACGACATGAGATCTCAACTCTCGTCTAACAATCGCTTATTCAAATCGAATTGATGGGTCATCCGCCGTACAGTCTCAATTTGGACAATGTACTTGTTTGAATGTAAAGAATCAATTTTCGTCGACGGAAAATCATTTGACAAATGGTTCGAATGAATGCAAAGATTATTGATTATAAGAGAATATTTCGAAAGACAAATAGCATTCAATGCCAAATTACTATTTCCATGTTGCTCAAACATCATGTATCATAATATCAATTATATTCAACAAGTGGAATAAATATTCCATAACTAATCTTATTACTTTGACCATTGCTTACTTGTAATCTCATTTTGAAAATTAAAATTAGCAAAGACTTATTTCAAGATATTTCATTTGTGCTGAAACATCATGTTTCCTAGTTTGTAGTTTTATTATTCCTTAATTTCTCGTTGAAGTTATATCTCCAATTTATAAGGTTTTACTATTATACGGTTCTTGCAATGGCGTAAGAGGAAGATCCTATGATTTATTTAGTAGGCGCAATATTCGTTTAAAGTTCATTTTCCTCCAAGAGTGTACTTGGCTTATCGAATCCGCTAAGTCAACAAGTTATCACCACAATTCAGAACACCAAAAATAAGAAACAATGATACAACCTACCATGCAAATGGCAGGTCATACGTCGGAGAGACAATAGACCATTCAAGTGAGAACTCGGGAACACAGAACAACATCCGCAAGGAAATAAAAGATCCAGAATCTCCGAACATGTTTGGAACCGACCATGCGTCCAATGGATACTACACATACAGGCAAAGGACGAGAATACAACTCGCCAAAACAAAGAACCACGTACATCGCTCTATCAGAAACCGATAATCCAAGCTAGTGTAGAAATGAAACCATAATCGTAAATGCGAAGAACTTAGGCGCAATACACCCGCGTAATAGGTTACGGAGCAACATACGCAATAAACTACTGCGAAACCAAAAATTTTTACATATATATATATATATATATATATATATATATATATATATATATATATATATAACGACCTTCTTAGCATTCAGGAGGTAATGGGTTCGATTCCGTTACCGTCTACCTTGTATAAGGTTTTTCAGGGTTTACCTCATACAAATGTAGCGGCATGGTCACTGTGTATATGACACCATGTGCGGCTACTTAGGCGAATGCTGGGTAGTATTTTCCCCACAGAACCCTAACTGTTCGTTCCGATCCTTTCCTGACCACACCATCCTTAATCCCACCATGTATATATACGTAATGTATGTAGTTGCTGGAATCCATGATTGTGGCTGAAAGTCACAAGACCGCCCACGTGGGAGACCGGATTTTCCACTTATTTTACTCACTTACGTGTAGGACGTATTTTTTCACCTATTTTGCATATCCACGTGTGAGACCGCATTTTCAACCCTAATTATTTTTATATACCCTCGTGTGAGAGCGTATCCTTTCTTTTGAGGTCAACTATTATTTTTACTCGCTTACGTATAGGACGTGTATTTTCACCTATTTTTACACATCACTTGTGAGACCGTATTTTCTGCCCTTTTTCTTTTCGGAGGCCATTTCAACCCTAATTATTTTTACTCGCTTACGTGAAGGACCGTATTACCCTTATTTTTATGATTTCTTTTGGGGGTTAAACCTTATGGCTGTATTAAGGACCTTTTGACAGCTAGGACTTTTGTGGTTGCTAACGTGAGGACTGTGTGAAGGCTGGTCTTGGCTTGGAGCTGTATTTAGTGGGACTGGATGTAGAGCTAGGGTTGGAGTTTAGAACTGTATTCAGGGTTGGAGCTTAGGGCTGGTCTAGGGATAAGTCTTAGAGTTTGGTCTTGGTGCTGGGCTGGAGCTAGGATAAGTCTTAGGGTTTAGTCTTGGGGCGGGACCTGAGCTAGGCCTTAGGGTTATGTCTGACGGTATTAAGGTCTTTAGGTAGTTTAGCCCTGAGGCTGGGCAGACACATACGTATACAATAATTGCATAATTAATAAGATATTATTATCGGTCCTATTGTTTTAAAACGGTCATATGCTATTGGAGAAATCGTTTCTAATAAGGAGATGAGATAGCATTGTATTAGGATTAATCATATGGGAATTTGAATGACAGTAAAATTTAATTATAGAACACTTATTTTATTGTCATAATCCTCAGTGAGCTATAAAAAAATTACTGACATTCTAATGAAACAAAACATTTTTATTAAGTTAATTAATTACATTAACAGTTTGTGTTTCCTAAACGCATATTAAAACATAGTTTACCTGCATTGAAATAATATCCATCCGTCCGTTAAGAATGTTGTACGCCTTAATATTTTTAAAGAAACTTAATGCTTGTGTTTATAACTGTAATTAAAATCTGTAATAATAAAAGGGTTAACACCATTACCAGCTCTGTACTTAAAGAACTGATTTCTGTTAAACATATGGCAAAACTAAAAACAACTTTCTGTTTTACGTTTACGTATAATAAATAGCTATAAAGTTTTTCCCGTAATTTAATTTTAGAAAGTAAAAGTACTCATATTGTATATGTAAAAACCTTTAATACCTAATCAGCACGCATATATATTTTAACGATATCAAGGATGACCAATAGATCATTAATGTTTTATTATTAGGGTTGTTCTGATGTAATTAACAATTTGGTTTCTCATTAGAAGTGACGTTATTAACATATTGTTATATAACGTAGATTTAAAACTTTGATTCAAAAATATCTTCTAATCATAATCATTTGATATTAAAAACGATTAAAATATACATATATCAATTTAAATTTAATTGTAGAATTATGAGAATCAGTCCTGACACAACAGTATTTTTAATTATATCCATTTAAAACCCGGAAATATAAGGAATAAAAAGTGTATCTAAAGATTACTATCAAAGATTGTTCTGTAATAAAAATGATGAAAATAAAAGGTCTTAGATTTAAATGTATTTTTACATTTTAATTAAAATTATTTTTCCAATGAATTTAAACGACTGGTCTAGTTTAGCAATAAATGTTTTATACCATGAATGAATAACAAACGCTTAGCTAAAATAAAAATTAAAATTATTACATTTCCTTTAAGACTCATTTTGCTTCGTATATACAAACTGTTATTACCTAACTTCGCCTTAAACAATGAGTCTTTTGTTAAAAGATAAACATCGTGGTTTTTACATTCCTTGAAATTAGCCTCGGGGCCTGGAAGAATAGTATAAAACGTGTACCAGGGTTTAGTTAATTTAGTTCTGTTTTGAAGAGCATAGCTATGGAATCTTTCTCAGTTAATCAAATTTTGAGATTATTCAGTGCTGGTGCGTTAACCGACGAGGGTTTGAAAAACGCATACAATATTATCACTTTAAGATGTTGTGCGAAAATGACACTATCGATTCGATAAATGTTTATAATGATTTTGTGGCGGCTGCACAACGAGTTGGTGGAGTGTAAGTATATATTTTGTTTTTATTTTTAAGTTTTAATTACATTTTTTTAAGACCTGCTCAAGTAAATCTAGAGGAGGTGTTTGACGATGATGAGATTATGGAAACTACAGATGCGGAGGATTTGATAACGGTATGTCTTTTAATTTTTATTGTTACTTACTGAATGAGTACATTACAGCAAGACCAATCGGGTTCAGGTTGCAGCAACAGGCGGACCATCCTCAGGGTTCAATCATATTAATATAATTGGTGAATCAAATAGTAAATTTATTAAAAATTTAATACAACGTGTAAAACGCTACGATTTAACTTCAATGACGAGACGTGCAAGGATAATCCCTTAACGTGGCTACAGGTAAAATATACCATTTACTAAAAATTTATCTAATACACATTTTTACAGAGTGCATTTGATGAATTGTATTCAATATTGTAAAGGATGGCTCCTTCAGATCGTGTCGGTCACGCTAAGAACCAAATTTCCCAGACAACCAATAGGTTTTTTTTAGAAGAGTGGACCAGTTGTCGGTGAAAGTGATAATGTCGCTGCTGGAAAAGGTAATGCAGAGCAACGCTAGTTTTTTCTCAAGTGACTTATTAGTTTTAAACGTTGATAGAGGGGTGTAGGCTATGGACGCAAAAACCTGACAGGGTTAAAATTTGCAGACTTTTGTAACCAAAAACAAGGTATTATTTTGTCCCAAAATTAACGAAAATAATTGTTTAGCTCGGCTCTAGTCATAGCTATTGCATTTAAAAATAACGATTGCGCCATAGTATGGAAATGGGTGGCCTATACTTCAAGACGACTTAAACTTTGCCAAGACAGCGGTGTAGATCTTAGTCGGGTGGTAGTTACGAGCATATTCAGGCATTTCAAAATCATTTAGATTCATATACCATTGTAGTTTATAATTCGCGTATAGGTGATTCAGTTTATTTTGAGGTCCTAGGGAACCGGGTAGGGTAGTTTTAAATTTAATATTAGAAGAGAGCATTATAACGTTTTATTAGTCTCACGTCAGCATTTTTGCTTAATGGGAAGTAAAAATTTTAATGACAAGAAACGGCATGAAATGTTTAATGCGGCGTGTGCGGCGTAATGCGTGTGCTGTGTGCGTGCGTGTGCGTGTGCGTGTGCGTGCGGTGGGTGTTGCGTGGGTGTGTTGTGCGTTGCGTGTGCGTGTGCGTGTGCGTGTAGTGCGGTGCGTGTGCGTGTGCGTGTGCGTGTGCGTGTGCGTGTGCGTGTGCGTGTGTGTGGTTGCGTGTGCTGTGCGGGTGCGGGTGCGTGCATGCGGGTGCGGTGCAGGTGCGGGTGCGGGTGCGGGTGCTATGCGGTGCGGTGCGGGTCGCGGTGCGGGTGCGGTGCGGGTGCTGGGTGCGGGTGCGGTGCGGGTGCGGGTGCGGGTGCGGGTGCGGGTGCGGGTGCGCGTGCGCGTGCGCGTGCGCGTGCGCGTGCGCGTGCGCGTGCGCGTGCGCGTGCGCGTGCGCGTCGCGCGTAGCTGATGCGGGTGCGGGTGCGGGTGCGGGTGCGGGTGCGTGGTGCGCGTGCGCGTGCGCGTGCGCGTGCGCGTGCGCGTGCGCGTGCGCGTGCGCGCGTGCGCGTGCGCGTGCGCGTGCGCGTGCGCGTGCGCGTGCGGGTGCGCGCGCGTGCGCGTGCGCGTGCGCGTGCGCGTGCGCGTGCGCGTGCGCGTGCGCGTGCGCGTGCGCGTGCGGCGTGCGCGTGCGCGTGGGCGTGCGTGGGGGGGGGGGTGTGCGTGTGCTGTGCGTGTGCGTGTGCGTGTGCGTGTGCGTGTGCGTGTGTGTGGTTGCGTGGTGCGTGCGTGCGTGCGTGCATGCGTGGGTGCGTGCGTGCGTGCGTGCGTGCGTGCGTGCGTGCGTGCGTGTGTGCGTGCGTGCGTGCGTGCGTGCGTGCGTGCGTGCGTGCGTGCGTGCGTGCGTGCGTGCGTGCGTGCGTGCGTGCGTGCGTGCGTGCGTGCGCGGGTGCGTGCGTGCGTGCGTGCGTGCGTGTGCGTGTGCGTGTGCGTGTGCGTGTGCGTGTGCGTGTGCGTGTGCGTGTGCGTGTGCGTGTGCGTGTGCGTGTGCGTGTACGTGTGCGTGTGCGTGTGCGTGTGCGTGTGCGTGTGCTTGTGCGTGTGCGTGTGCGTGTGCGTGTGCGTGTGCGTGTGCGTGTGCGTGTGCGTGTGCGTGTGCGTGTGCGTGTGCGTGTGCGTGTGCGTGTGCGTGTGCGTGTGCGTGTGTGTGTGTGTGGGTGCGTGGGTGCGTGCGTGGGTGCGTGCGTGCGCGGGTGCGTGCGTGCGTGCGTGCGTGCGTGCGTGCGTGCGTGCGTGCGTGGGTGCGTGCGTGCGTGCGTCGTCGTGCGTGCGTGCGTGCGTGCGTGCGTGCGTGCGTGCGATGCGTCCGTGCGTCTGGACGTGCGTGCGTGCGTGCGTGCGTGCGTGCTGCAAATCTGCTGCGTGCGTGCGTGCGTGCGTGCGTGCCGCGCGCGGCTGCGACGGGTGCGCGGGTGCGCGGGTGCGCGGTGCGCGGGTGCGTGCGGGTGCGCGGGTGCGCGGATGCGCGGGTAGGGCTGGTGGGCGGGTGGGCGGGTGGGCGGGTGGGCGGGTGGGCGGGTGGGCGGGTGGGCGGGTGGGCGGTGGGCGGGTGGGCGGGTGGGCGTGGTGGGCGGCAGTGTGTGTGTGTGTGGGTGGGTGTGCGCGCGCGCGTGCGATTGCGTGCGTGCGGAGCGTCGTTTAATGTATTTTAAGGAAAAAGCAAAACTGAGATTAAAAAATCTGAAGAAACGGTCCGTTAATAAATTTTTCTGTTAGATTTTGAATTAATTTATCTCAAATCAATCAAATTCAAGATTATTAAAAATTGGTTCAAAGTACAAATTTCCAATACGACGAATGAGATACATAAATATATAACTTAAATTTAGGTTTTTTTACTCAAAGTCGAAAATTTTAGTCAAAATTAGTTCAAAATAAATGAATATCTACCGATCTATTGAATAAACCAGGTCAACATAGGATTGTTATTTGCATCAATGAAAATTGTAACGGAGAGTGCTTTGTTTTCTTTGAATAACCTTCGATAGGATATCTTCGATAGGACAGCTTTTTGAAGAATTACAAATCCATCCGGTACAAATAAAACACTATGTTCGTACGTGTGTAGTCTTTACATGTTAAAGTTTCTATATCTTAAACTAAGTGATTTCCCAATGTCTGACTTTTACTACATGATTAATTGTGAACGATATAATAATTAAGTTGATGTATAATGCGTGTGTTTGTACAATTTTACAGAGGTAAAATAAAAAACAATCGTTTTTAGTAACTGCATTGTTCTAGTTAGTGTTTTTTGAAACGAGTGAAAGTTAAATCGCTGACTGACGCTGCATTGAATATTGTACTTAATTTTTAAAAATTTTATTGTAATTTGCATTTAAATTGTGCCACATGATAAAGTTGCAAATTGCGTTCTAACTACTAATTACCGCAGTTCTCGGGGGTCTGACGGAACCCCAGCTGTTACACATGGGATCCAGTATTAGTGATGGGGCTCAGAACGGAACTTAGCCGTTGGGAAAGGGACGCCTACTGTAAAAACTAGGATCCCTACAAGGCCCACAAATCTCCAGATGTTAGAAAATAGGGTTCATGGCGAAGCCTCAGTTATTGGAAGATCGCATAGCGTTACCGCAACCCCTGTTAGTAGAAATGGAATCCGGGAACAAAATGGTCGGAAAAAGATGGTAAACCAAGGGTGCAAAATGGAGTTGAAGAAAGGGGCCTTAAGAGAAGGGGATGAAGAAGCCGCCTCAAAAAAAATAAAAATATTTTCTTATTTTAATTTTTAAAAATTTTATTGTAATTTGCATTTAAATTGTGCCACATGATAAACTTGCAAATTGCGTTCTAACTACTAATTACCGCAGTTCTCGGGGGTCTGACGGAACCCCATCTGTTACACATGGGGTCCAGTATTAGTGATGGAGCTCAGAACGGAACTTAGCCGTTGGGAAAGGGACGCCTACTGTAAAAACTAGGACCCCATAAGGCCCACAAATCTTCAGATGTTAGAAATTAGGGTTCATGGCGAAGCCTCAGTTGTTGCAAGATCGCATAGTGTTACTGCAACCCCTGTTAGTAGAAATGGAATCCGGGAACAAAATGTTGGGAACAAGATGGTAAACCAAGGGTGCAAAATGGAGTTGAAGAAAGGGCCCTTAAAACAAGAGGATGAAGAAGCCGCCTCAAAAAAATAAAAATATTTTCTAGGTCTTAGAAGCATTTACCCATTAAGAAGAAAAACCAACCTCGAGAGAGACAAATTCAGTAGATGGTCTTTTTGAAGCGGACGATTGTGGTTTTACTGGTCCCGCATCCTCAGTCTCGCATAATTTGAGATTTCATCGGAGGAGTGTGAACAGTAAGTCGCGAAAGTAGCAGGGGTTCTCTTGAGCCTATGACGACATAAGTGGTGTCGGCAATTTTGTGGGTGTTGCTTGACGGCTATCTACAGCAGCAACATCATCATTATATAGCTAAGAATCACGCTAACCAGGCTATAGTTAGTTCGACCCCCACTCTTCAAAATGTGATCAAAAATCGTTACGACTAAAAATAAAAGCGTGAGACGCTCATATTATAAACATGTGACTCAGAGAAATAAATTATGATTAGCGCCCCACGCTTTTATTTTTAGTCGTAAAGATTTTTGATCACATTTTGGTGCAAAGAAAAAACATTTGCCTATTACAAAAAATGTAGTTCTTTCAATTTTCTTTCCAATAATGTAATAATATACAGGGTGTTGTATTCAAGATAAGATTGTTACATTTAAAAAAAACTATAAATTCATATTTCTGGTACACCTTGTATAAAACTTAAATGCCATAATATTTCTTAAATGAGCAATGTCTGCACTAATTATATGCGGTGTTACAAATTCATAGATTTGGTATTAACCTACGACGACAAATGATAATTTTTTATTTAAAAATCTGAGCCCATTTTGGGATACGTAGATTCCAGATTTGACATTTCAATGTTTCCTTAATTGCCGTTTCTCTGCTATTATTAGTCACTTTGGTTTTGTAAATACATCACCCGGTATATGCAGTCATTATTGGAATATCTTCAATACGAGTTCGACCATACGTGCCACTTATGAGTTTATGTAGTCTAGAAGGTCTTAAATACGTAAAACAATGCAAAATATGTAGATTTGAAGAAATTTAAATGTTTAAATATAGAACGCTGTGATTTTGACATTTGTTCACCATTTACATTATTAAATAAAACTAAAAGTAGTTTGATGTGTTTTGAAAAGTTCTGCAAAGTAAGTTGTTTCTCTAAAATGGTGGTTAATGAAAAAGAACGAATTAATATTCTAAGGATGATAGGGTACGGCGACAGCAAAAGATCTTATAGTGAAGTAACCAACTTGTTGAACGATATTTTTCCAAACCGTTCCATAAGGCGACGGTGCAGCAAACTGTAAAGCGTTTTGAGGACTCTGGAGAAGTAAAAATAAATACCGATCAGGTAGACCAAAAACAGTTATAAATGACAACAAAACTTTAGATATAATTCAGAGTTTCGTTGAAGATCCACATACATCCTCACGCAGGGTTGCACAATTACATGATATAGGTCATTTTTCAGTCTTATGTGTATTACATGAGAATACATTTCAAATATACAAAATTCATTTATTGCAAGAATTAATTGAAGATGATTTCGACCGTAGATTAGAGTTTACTGAGGTAATGATGGATAAAATTGAAAATGACGGAAATTTCGTATGTTTTTCGAACGAAGCAACATTTACACTGTGTGGGAGAGTAAATCGACATAATTTAATGTACTGAAGTGGCGTAAACTGGATGCATGAAAATGAAAATCATATCCAAGGACCACAAAAATTAAATGTATGGTTGGGTATAGTGGGTACTCAGTTAATTGAGCCGTTCTTTATCGAAGGAAACTTAACGTCAGATAAGTACGAAATGCTACTTAGAAATGAAATTGTACCTATACTGAGAAACTTGTTTGGAGCCAATTTTAATCAGATATTGTCTTAGCAAGATGGAGCTCCAGCTCATTTTGGTGTAAATCTTCGGCGTTATTTGGATGAAATATTTTCCGGACGATGAATTTGTAGACGAGGTATGGCCTCCACGTTCGCCTGGTTTCCATCCTAAAGATTATTTTTATTGGGGATACTTGAAAAGTTCAGTTTGCAAAACTAAAACAGCAAGTCTTGCAGAGCTAAGGTAACGGATTATTGCTGAATCTCGATTAATTTCTAGACAATCATGGAGAAGTATGGTAGACGCATTCTACGATCGATTAGGGTACTGTCAACTCACAAATGGGGCACATTTTGAACACTTGATTAAGTAATCATTATGTTAAAAAAGCAATCTTTCAATTGTTACGTTTTAATGTAGTTAAAAATAGTTTGTATTAAAAAATTTATTGAGACAGTTAGGCGTTGCCACACTTCTGTTTTATGTATTTAAGACCTTCTAGATTACATAAAATCATAACCTCATATTGAAGAGGAGATTCCAATAATGACTGCATATACAGGGTGATGTATTTAAAAAACCAAAGTGACTAATAACATCAGAAAACGGCAAATCTGGCAACATTGCAAATGTCAAATGTGGAATCTCCGTATCCCAAAATAGGCTCATTCCAAATTTTGTAAAATTCTGACTAACAATTTACGAGTTCATTGGGCGTTTCCAGACTTTCGGTCCACTCTGTATATATGTTTACAATAAAAAATCATATTAAACCTACACATTTTGTTTTCACTGTACAATAACAAACAATTATTAAACTGATTTGTCACACAGTTTAATAATATTTAATTTAAGAAAAATCTAGCTAAAATTAGATTCCACAGTTGCTTTATACGTTTATCAAACTGTTACGAGTATATTAATAGCAGGCTTATATTTTCGACTTCATCAATTTATTTTGACATCTCATTTATTTCTTAAAGTTACTACCATTTACTGAGGACGACAACTTCATTGTTATCGAAACGTGTAAATTTATATGAGAGATAAATGAAAAATACACGACTTAATACTCAAAAGATAAGTATTTCAATTATGGCAAGGGAACATTATGTTTTGATCATTATTTTAGCAATATTACGATAACTTCTTAAAATTTTGCAAGTTAGGTATTTAATTTCTAGTACAATTTTACTATACGCTCCATAATTGTGGAATAATGCCATGTTATCGAAATCTGTAAGGGTTAATTGTACATTATTTTAAGTGTGAAAGCAAAAAATTCTACAAAAACTACTTAAACTAGAAAATTGATTGACGGTATTTTCTTTGTACTAATTTATGTAATACGTTTATTTATTTTCTAGAGTGTTTTCCACTTTTTTATATTTATTGTTATTGTGGCGTTAAAAGCTGTTCTTTGTTTTTTGTTGGAAAATAACTAATGTATCTTTGTTGATTTATTATTGTAGAAACCACTTGAGTTTAGGAGCAAGTTTGTGCCAAAAATAAAAAAAAATTTGCAAAATTTACTTACTATTTGTCGTTTAGAATTAATCTTGTCTTACTTTTACGTTAAATTTTGCACTGTTTAAAACAAATTTTAAATAAAGTTTATTTGAACTGAAACAAGAACTATTGAAGTAGAAAATCAGTTATTTTATTTGATTAATGAACTGACCCTTGTGTATTGTTATATTTGCAACATGGGGGCTGTATACTCTTGACCCAAACAAACTTTTATTCCAGTATATCATCTTAAAAGTAACATAAGCTTAACGACAACAAATTTTCACACTACTATTGTTCAAATAAATACTCCCTACTCGCCATCTGTGGAGCGTGACATTTTTTATTTATTATCTTCTGGCCTCCTTGTTATATCATAACATTTATACAACTCTTAAGCATAATAAGTTGTAAAACTTTTAAAACAAATTTGCCCAAATAAAATTAACGGTCCTTAGACTACAGAAAATCTATTCCTTAGAGAATTACATTGAATCTACAAACTTCGGGATGTTTCGGGAAAAAATGTTAGATCTGAGAAAAAGTTGGCGTAACTTTTACTTTTTCATGCTTGCATAAATTATTAGGTTCATACAACACACTAAATTACTAGTTTCTATTCCGTTTGGTTTTATTACTAAAAGATTTATGTAGTAAAGTCTGCAGACTGCTATATTAGCTTTATCCGATGGGTTTGGGTTAGACTTATAAATTATTGTGCTTCGTAAATTTTTAGTAAGTACAAAAAAAAAAATAAATTTAAGTTTTTCAACACGAAAAGAAAACAGTAATTGTGAAGTATGCTTTTTTAAATTTCTTATACTGGGAAAATTATTAACCTTATTTAACCTTATTATTGTGTTAAACAGCCGCCCAACGTACGGACATAGAGCAACTTTTTAATTAAATTAATTCTTTTTGACTTTAGTTAGTTTCTTACTCAGATAGAAGTTTTGGCGGTTCTTACTAATTGAATTAAAATTTAATTAAATGCGATAGTGGAAAAGCATTTAAAGATGGAAATGTCCGTTTCTTTTTGAGTCAAGCTTAATTAACACAAGACAATTATTAATATTTAATATTTTTACTCACAAATAGGGTATTTGTAATATTTTATTAAAGATTAAAAATATTCCAACAAAAAGGAATTATATGGTTGGGAATAATTATTTGATTTTGTTTTTATTTAGATTTTCTATTACTATCACCTAAATGACCAAATCGTTTCGTATTTTCAATTAATATTCATTACAATGTCAATGGATTATCATCAATTTCAATTGTCTCCAAAACTGTTATAGATGTACAAGGACGCTGATTTAATTTTGTACAATTTACTTACAGTTAGGTTTAAATTTTTAAAATAAATTTCCGAATAAAAATCTGAATATTCATACATTTTGGATGGTGACATTGGATTTTTAACAAGAAACCCACTCTTCTAATTACGTACTAAAGGATCTCGTCTTTTCTTTTACTTCCTTTATCTAAGAATTTCTCGAATAACCCACAAGCTCAAGTTTCTATCACAAACTAACTTCATTGGTAGAAAGTCTTGCTTTCCACACAAAGATAAATACTGTAATTGTTTGGAAAAGTTAAATACGTTAAATGAAAAAGTAAAGCAAAATGAATTTTTAAGATAAAAAATTCGGATTTTTCGCGTAATAAATTAAATATCTGAAGCGCTTATCTAAAACAAAATTCTTTTGTTTCTGAAAAGAAGGAAAGTTCTTATCTTGAATTTCATCTACTAACACATTACATCTCTAGCCAAGAAAACTTATATTTGTTTTTGTCATGTTTTTGAAACGTGAATGATGTTCCAATATACAATTTGCCTCTTATCTTTCTTTTGAGAAGGAATTGCTCAATATAAAGTTTGCAGGTATTTTATCAATAGTTGACAACTTTTCTCTTTTATTCCAATTCAAAAATGCTTAATTCTTATATATTTCAGTGATATATATTTACATTAACAGTCGACTGTCTCTTACATAAGATGCATTACCTTATATTTATTTATATCTGTTCCTAAAGTTTTGCAGGATTTATGAAGGAGTATAATGGAAATTGTTCTAAAATATGAACTTTTATTATTTCCAATCTTGTGTTATTAATTTCTAAACCTCTCAATCTAATATTAATCTATTTATTGTTCCTTCATTACCAAAATTTACGTCATATATTCTTTTTTCACGATCAATAAATTGGTCTAAACCGAATATCGTCAATAAAATCAAAATCGGATTAGCGCTTATATAGTAGCGCCGGGTAGAGGTGTCTCATGGCGGACTCGAGAATGGGGATATAATTATTACTGTGAAATGTATGTGTTTTCCTTTATCTTAGTGCGAAGTTCCCACTTAAAGAAAGACGGGTTATAATTTATACGTCTGCTATATATTTTAAATGCAGGACTTAAAAACGTATGTCGATTCTAAAGTCAAAGCGCATGACGTTGTCAGATGTCTTCTTGGCTATTTAACCTCAAAATCGTGTTTTGTAGTTATAATAATTTATCTTACGCTTCGTAATTTATTAGTTTCCATTGCATTTGTAAACAACAGTTTTTTCAAAACTATTATTATTAATATTCACTATTACGAGGTAAGTATTATAATGCAAAATGAATTTCCAATTGATTGAATGCATTTATTTATTCAGCAAATTATGATGTCATTAAAAGGTAAATCTTTGAAAACCCAAACTCAAGTAATGTTAATGAATATACTGCATTATTTCGAGATGGAACGCGATAACGGGGGGCCAAGTTTACCTTTAACTTCCATTATCCAGGTACGATAATAATTTTCACTATTTAAATTTATATTTATGTAATATTATGTTGCAGCGAACTGCTCTCGCATGCGGCATTTCCGAGAAAACCGTAACTTGGACAAAGGCAAGAATGGCTCTCGCTTGAGAATCTGGGAAATCGGCGCCGGATTCACCGCAAAAACATAGGCTGCGTTTGAAGTCGAAGTCAGAGGATGTCGACGAATACGTGAAAGACGTTTTGAAACGAAAAATTTACACCATGCATGCAACTGGTAAATAATTTAAAAATTGTTGTTGAAATGGACTTAATTACTGTTTAATTTTAGGTTCACATATTACAATCGAAAAACTCCAAACTGAACTTAAAGAAGATAAAATATTTACCTTCAGTAAAACGAGTTTGAAACAATTGTTACACAAAATTGGTTTTGAATTCAAAGTTGATGATGTAAGAAGACGTTTAATAGAGCAGGTTCATATTGCTGGTGCTCGAGCAACATTTTTGGGAAAATATTTTGCTCATAAAAGTTGTGAAATTAGTTACGATCCTGTCTTTTTGGATGAGACGTGGATTTTTAGTCGAGGAAGCGTTCGAAAATCATGGCATGATAATGATTTGAAAATCACAAAAAACAAACCGCTCGGAGAAGGGAAACGGTAATTAAAATAGTCCGATTTGTGAAAAATATTTTTAACCGAACAAATTTTTGTTTTATCGTACTGAGTGGTGGCAACAAGGATAGTTTTATACCTAATTCATCATTGGTATTTTCCAGTAAAAGTAATACAGCAGACTACTACGATAATATAAACTCTGATTTATTTCAAAAATGGTTTCAAGAACAGCTTTTACCAAATTTAGAAAAACCAAGTTTGATCATTCTTGACAATGCCAGTTATCATTCTACATTGGTAGAAAAATTACCTTCAAGTAGTTGGAAGAAAGAAGATCTTCAATTTTTAAGAAAACACAACATTCCTCATTCGAATGATTTGCTGAAAGTGGAATTATTACAAATTGCCAAGGATTTACAAGTTCCAAAAATATATGCAATTGATGAAATCGCTCATCAATGGGGACATCAAATTTTACGTTTACTTCCATATCACTGCCAATTCAACCCTATCGAGTGAATATGGGCAAATTTTAAACAGTATTGACAACAAAAATGTTGAAAGACAGGGCTTCAGGGACGAGAATGTTTTATCGCTATGGAAGGATTCATTAAACCAAGTAACTGGAGAACTGTGGCAAAAGTGCATTTTTCATGCTGAAAAGGAAATGAGGCAGTGGTGGGACGTTCAAAAAAGAGCTGAGGAAATGGTTAAACCTCTAGTAATCAATGTCGGAGAGTCGAGTGAAAATGATAGTGAAAGTGAAGGTGATGAGTTTTAATTATAAGATGTCCAATACTTAAATTTAAAGCAAAAATTAGAATCTTAGTCACTTTATAACATTGTAAAGAATTATTATATTTAACATATACCTGTGTAGCTGTACTTAGGTTTACATTCGTTTTATATATACAACGTGTCCCAGATAACATTTCCAGCATGGGGATCTCGCTTATTATAAAAGATACAGATTTGGTTAAATTAGATGAATTACTCCTTTTTATTAGTGAAATTATAGGACACTCTCCAATTTGCAAATTTCCTTGTATTTTAAGACTTATGGCAAGAAAAAGAAAAATGTCAAATTTCTTTTTCTTGTAATATCTTTTTTGTTATATTAGACATATAAATTTTATTTGCACTTTCTTAAGATATTTTTTATGCAGAATTTAAATATCAATTTGGATTTTTATTTGCACTTTCTATTTTTTAGTTTCAACCCATAAATTAAATTTTTCTTAAGGAACGACAAGTCGGCTTTGAAATAATTGATCGTGTTTTTTTATCCTCTTTACAATGATACAGCACATGTACTATCTATTTTTAAAAACAACAAAGAAAATCTAAAAATGTATTTTATTAAAATGTTATTATATATATATATATATATATATATATATATATATATATATATATATATATATATATTGACAAACTATAAACTGAGATTTTTAAAATCGGTTATATTATTAACTAATAATAAATCTCATTTTTAATATCCAATATTGTGTATTTATTTATGACAAAATCAGTTATTTATAAGTTGCTTGGATAACCAAATTACAGTCTTGACTCTTTTGGCGCAGTGACATCTGTCGGCTAAAAACGATCGTCCGAAATTAGCCAGAATTTTCGCACTTCATTCGTTGCTTATTGAAAATTATTGATATAATTAATTTGTAAAATAGATCCAAAACGAAATTTTGTTGACCCGGTCTCGGTTCTGATAATCGGTTACAGTTGTACAATATAATTTTATCATATGACTACCCACACTCGGTGGACTTTACATGCCAGAAAATAACCTAGAAACGTTGACGATGTTTTGTTGGTATCTAAAATTACTAACTATATGAACCAATAGCGACATACGTTTTTAAAATCTTAAACCATGCTTTACTAAAGGACGAGTCATAAAACACCTCTCGCTTTGTCGTTCGCATAAAATTTGGGTTTAGAAGAAAGTGTATATGTAATTTTTCTCCCCGTGCGCGCAGAACTAAGAAGAACGCTCTGCGTTTCCAGTTCACCCAAAAAGAAATAATTTAGTAAGGCATTTCTGGCGCAGCATAAAGACATCCACTTAAAAGCGTAATTCAGTGACAGTAAATGTTTTACTTATGTTTAGGTGCATGCAGAAGTACAACATTAAAAGGAAAGCGTTACTTTATACGCTTAAACAATGATTGATATAGAAAAGCTTTAATGTCATTATAATTATATACGTCAAACAGGTGATTAATAATTATAATTAATGTCTTCTTGTCTCTTATGATCGTCTTTATCTTTTGTAATTCGTTTTCTGCTATATAGGAGTACGTATGTGCAATATCCATGGACCATTAGACATGGTAATTAGCGTAACTACAACATTGATAATTGATTTCTAATTGTGAATTTATATTTTGGAAAGAATAATAGTTATTCTTTGTTTATAATAACTCCGTAATTTCTTAATTATGCGAAAATATCAAATCAAATTAAATTTAAATTTGATTACTAGAGGGTTTCATGTGATTTGATAAATACAAGTAAAAAATTTAGTACCAATTTTCTGTTAACTCTCTTCTTATGGAATTATTAACAGTCAAATTTGGAAATTGCGTGTCAGCAAAGAAATGGAATTAAATCGTGAAAATTTTTGTACGATGATTTATTACGATTTTCGACGTGGATTATCAAGACAAGAGTGCATCTATCAACTTACTTCCACATTTGGAGAAGAAGCTCCATATTTTGCTACTGTGAAACGCTGGTATAACGACTTTAATCGTGGCCGCCTTTCGCTTACTGACGAAATTCGCGAAGGTCGTCCAAAATCAGTTGTTATTCAAGAAAACATTGATGCTGTGCAAAAGCTAATAATGCAAGATCGCCATGTGACACACCGTGAAATTGAGGGAACTTAGGCAGTAGTTCCACCAGTACATATAAAATATTACATGATCATTTAGCCATGAAAAAGTTTTGGTCTCGTTGGATCCCACATAATTTGACGAAATCTCAATAGATTGTAACAGGTGACCAATCATGGATATATGCATACGAGCCGGAACGTATACAACAGTCAACTGTGTGGGTTATATCGGTCAATTCTGAATGGTACACAAGTATTTTCCGGAGGTCTTCGGTGAAATGCGGAAAACAAACAAGCGTCGCCGGATCGTTCTTCATCACGACAATCCGAGCTCTCAACCCTCTCGTCTAACAACCGATTATTCAAATCGAATTGATCGGTCATCCGCCATACAGTCTCGATTTGGCACCCAATGACTATTTTTTGTTCCCGAATGTAAAGAATAAATTTTCGTCGGCGGAAAAGATCCTGTGACAAATGGTTCGAATGAATGCAAAAATGTATGGATCATAAAGGAGAATATTTCGAAAAACAATAAAGCAATTTTCAATGCCAAATTACTATTTTTTCATTGTTAGGCTCAAAATATAAATAGTGACCCTCGTAAATAATATCAATAACATATAATTCAACAAGTGGAATAAATATTCCATAGCTAATCTTATTACTTTGACCATTGCTTTGCTTGTAATCTCATTTTTGAAAATTAAAATTAGGCTAAGACTTCATTTGAAGATATTTGTGCTTGAAACATCATGTTTCCTAGTTTGTAGTTTTATTATTCCTTAATTTCTCGTTGTATAGTTTATATCTCCAACTTTATAAGGTTTTACTATTATACGGTTCTTGGCAATGGCGATAAGATGAAGGTCCTATGATTTATTTAGTTGGCGCCAATATTCGTTTAAAGTTCATTTTCCTCCAAGAGTGTACTTGGCTCATCGAATCCGCTAAGTCAACCAAGTTGTCACCACAAATTACAGAAAAAATCCAAAAATAAACAATAATTGTATATACAACCTACCATGCAAATCCGCCAGGTCATACGTCGAAGAGAGCAATAGACCACTCAAAGTGAGAATTCGGGAACAACAACCGCAAGGGCGAAACAAAAAGATTCAGAGTCGCCGAACACGTCTGGAACCAAAACCACTGCGTCCAATAGGGTAACATACACATACAGGCAAAGGACGAGAATACAACTCGCCAAAAATACAAAGAAACCACGTACATCGCTCTATCAGAAAACCGATAATCCAAGCTAGTGTAGAAATGAAACCATACGGATCGTCGTAATACGCGAAGAACTAAGGCGCAATACACCCGCGTAATAGGTTACGGAGCAACATACGCAATAAACTACTGCGAAACCAAAAAAAATTTTTACTATATATATATATATATATATATATATATATATATATATGTATATATATAACGACCTTCTTAGCATTCAGGAGGTAATGGGTTCGATTCCCGTTACCGTCTACCTTGTATGAGTTTTTTTCAGGGGGTTTACATCATACACATGTAGCGGCATGTCACTGTGTATATGCACACCATGTGCGGCTACTTAGGCGAATGCTGGGATAGTATTTTCCCCCTCAGAACCCTAACTCCGTTCCTTCCGATCCTTTCCTGACCACACCCATCCTTAATCCCACCATGCATATATACGTAATGTATGTATGCTGGTAATCCATGATTGTGGCTGAAGGAGCTCAAAAAGCTCGAGCATCCCGCCCTCCCCCTTGGGGAAGGAATGAAATACGTGGCCTTTTCCCTTTTTCCTATATATATATATATATATATATATATATATATATATATATATATATACACACACATGGGGGGGGGTCCCATCGGGAAGCGCCGCGATCGATATATGGAACAGTACGTATAGGGTGATTTCGAAAATTTGGTTATTTACAAAGATCAGTGGCACCTACCTTTTTAAAATATTTTCACGTTTCTGGCACTTCTGGTATAACCGGAAGTCGGCACCAACTTGCTTATTTTAAATCGAACAGCCCGTTATGAGTTATATTTTTCCAGTTTTGAATTCTACGTTCAATTATAAGCCAACTTTGTCTAAAGTTGTCTTTACCTAAATTCAGTATTTTCGAGATATCTCTAGTTTTAGTAAAAAAGTGACAGTAACAGCACCATGTTAAAAATGTTGAATCTTGAACACTGGATCACTTTTAATTACATATTTGCAACAGTAATGGTTTAGGCACCGCTATATCTGAAAATTATTGCATAATGTCTGAGAAACATCTAGGGCCCTCAAAATTTATAAGCCGATTAAAAAAGTTAAGAAGTTACCTACCTTAATGTTTTCCAATCGGACACCCAGTATATTACTTTACTGTAGAAAGAATAATTAAATTCTGAATCGAATGATATATACTTGAATGTATCTATCTTTTAGGGTTTCCCAGTTATAGCGAATTTTATTATAAAAACGAGTAAAAATTGAAGTATTTCATTTTGCCAAGTAGGCTGCAAAAATAAAACAATTTAGTGTGCCTCGAATGTCAAATTTGTTGTCAGAAGCTTCGACAGTATTATTTTTATCCACAAAAGTGTTAATAAAGGTGCCATCACGATTAAATTATACTTAAGAAGACCGTTTAAATTTATTTGTAATTTATGGAGAATGTGACAAAGATAACAAGAACTTTCGATGCATTTGCTGATCGATATCCCTACAAACAACGATCATCACGACCGACTGTAAGACGTATCATAAATAATTTTGAAAATTTGGTACTACAAAAGGAGGTATCCAAAGAAGAAACGTATTGTTGATGACAAAAGTATAGAAATAGTGATTCAATGGTACTTTCGAGCTTCCAATGATGTCATTAAGACAAGCTGCTCTGGAATCTGGTTTGTCTAAAAGATCAATGCATAGAATTTGAAGAAAATACAATTTTCACCCATTGTCGATATATATATATATATATATATATATATATATATATATATATATATATATATATATATATATATATATATATATATATCGTACAGCTAAAAGAAATCGATTTCATGAAAGAGAAAGATCTTGCGAATTTATTTTAACGAGTTACCAAGAGAATAGTTCGTTTTTTTGATTATATGGACATTATATGGACAGATAAATCGAAGTTCATTAAAATGGTTTTCTAAATCATCACCTTCACTCTCATTTCTGGAGTGACTCCAATTCACTCAACACTCAGGAAGGCAATTTCTAAGACAATTTATAGTTAATGTTTACTGCGCCGTTAGAAATAACGCAGTGGTCACCTGAGAATTATATCAAGACAACTTAGATAGTAAGTAAATATCTTTGGTGTGATTTATGTACCTACAGTGTGTTTTAGGTGAGAGACATGTAAATATTCTACAAAATTTCAGTAACTCTTAGCTGGATAATTTACCCCTGCCGGAATATAGAAATATTTTTTACCAGCACGATGGTGCACCCCCACATAGGAGTTAATTAATAACCACTTTCTATAGCCAGTGGATTGCTAACGACGGGCCTTTTTTATGGCCTCCACGATATCCTGATCTAACTGTTTTAGTTGTTTCATTTGGGGAGCTATAATGTAAGGTCTACGAAACGCCATTAACAACAATGGATGATTATATGAAGAGAGGAGCAATGCATTTCAGAATTTGTCCCAAGACTACATTAAACGTGCTACTCATACTGAGTTAATTGGTAGATGCGATGTTTAGAAGTCGCAGGTCAAAACTTTTAACGTTTATAGAATTAATATTTTTTAAATTTTTGTTTACCAAATTATTTTCTTGTTGTAACTAGTTGTTTTCCTTGTATTTAGTTACTGAAAACTTAGTTATTCTAAATTACTATCCCATTTCATACAATTATTGGTGTAGCTCGTTAATATCACAGAATCAGTATTTGTGTGTATTATTTTCATCATCAACAATCTCTTTTCTCCTTTAAATATCTGCTGTCACATTGTAAATAAATTAAAAGTAAATTTAAAAAATCTTCACCCATTTTAACGATTTCAATAGTGACGATGTGCTGCATTGTTTAATTTTTAAATTTTACGCCTTTCGACGGCTAGATCAGCTCTTGAGGGTACCTGGGAGATTTCCATCTTTTGGTAGTAGCAGAGGTCGTTCACGCGAAGTATTGGTACCCTAAATGGAAGAAAATGTATTACACGAGGTGGAAAATGAACCACGAAGTAAGTACCCGCTGCGTTGCTTGAAGACATAATAGCACCCATACTTCAGTGCATCGGGTATTAAGGGAACACAGTACACATCCTTACCACTTTGAACGTGCCCATGAAGATTATCGCGTCGAATGACACTTTGTACATCACTGTGCGGACGAAAACTCTAATCGTATTTTTCAAACTAATGACCAAATTAGATTTAGTGTTTAGTGACTGCAGTTGTTGGATGGAGACTGCACATTTTGCCGGATCGTCTAAACGCACAAAACTTTTGTAGACTTTTTGAGCAATTTTTGCAAAATCTGTTGTAAAATGTGACATTAGCTGTTAGGAGAAAAGAAAAATGTAGTTTCAATTAGATTAGGTTGTTCTTTGGTCGGTTGAAGGGAGTGGTTGATCTGCACTTTCCTGGACGTTGAATTGGTCGACGTAGACCAGTTTCGTGGCCCGCAAGAAACCCAGATTTAAATTGTTTAGGTTTTTTCTTTTGGGGTACTTTGAAAGAGCTTATTTATGCAGTTCAAATTGACTCACGGGAACAAATTATTATCTAACGTATCCGTATTGCCCCTGAAGAGATAAAAATATGTTATAAAATTTGACCACTAACATTGTTAAAGCAGACAGAAATGTTTAGGAGCAGCAGATACTCATTTTGAACAGCTTTTGTAGCAATACATAAGTTGAACCTAATTAAAATAAACAGTTTTCCGTTTCTAATTGAGCGATATCTATTCAAATGAAACGTACTTAGTCTAATTTCAAAAATGAAGATTTAATTAATGCTTAATTATTGTCTGCAACAGCAGTATGCAAAAACCACGCTGCCAAGTTTTTTAAACTTTAACACCTAATATCTCAAGAACTAAGCCTAGTAGGAAATGTTGTCATTCTTAATTTTAGCCTTACATTTCACTGAAGAATCACACTGCGTACCTATTGTGCGCCATTATATCACCCTTTATAATTAGAATATAATTTAGTGATGGAAACACTAATAAAAATAATAGAAAGTTTAATTACATAATTTTTGTATAAGTTTATATTACAGTACATATACTAATAATAAATAAATTAAGAATATTATTAAAAAAATACATATGTAGAAGCATTTACAAATCGGAACAACTAATATTAAATAAGATTAATATAATTACTTATTGTATGAACTACATGGCAAAGAAATTGGTAATCTAGGATAGGTATAAAATTGTTCATCCTCAGCATCTGAAATTATTATTGGCTCTACCGTTATATCTAGTACCTTTTCTGGACATATTATTTTTTGAGTATGCAGTATTGTCTTTTGCACGATCACATTAGGCGACTCGTCCCACATTGAGATTACTACTCAGAATAACAATCCTTACCGATCCGCTGATTGCAATAGGACTTACAAATATCCCAAATATTTTAATTCCATTAAATTGGCGGTAAGTGACCATGTTCTCAAATTATGTTATCCAATTCGGATATCAACCTTGCCATGTTTTTTTAATTATTTTCTACTTTCAACCATTGGGTAATTGAAATTATTAAATGCTATGTCAAGTAAACAACATTGTTTAATTGTAATAACAAGAACACAAGCTCTGACCCTTTTGATGAAGTTAAATTGTACTTTCTCTGTACTTCTCTCATTTTGTTGTAACTCCGCAAACACAATCTCGATTCTTTGTCTTAAAAAGTTTTCAATGGTGATTGGCAGTAGCAGTATCTTATGCTAAATCTTTTTTGTCGAGAACGGTGCATATTATCGATTTTAAACTAGAGTACCTTTTTTATATATTATTAAACAAACTTTAAGAAAAAATAATAAAATATGCATTTTGTCACACACAAAAAATCTACTGAAAAAATCTTAGGCCACCTGTTATTTTTTTACCATAGCAACTAAAATTAATGTACTCATCAATTGTTGTTACACCTGACGGACATACCTTGTGTACCAACTTTCAATAAAATCGCAAAAGTCTTTTGGAAGAAAATAATAGAAGTACGTTTTTACAAACTATCATAAAACACCTCGTATCTTTTTAATTAAGCATTTTTAGACACATTTACATAGAATATCCGGCCTAAAATGAAGTAATCTACCTCCCATATCAATTTGGCACCATCATTTAGAAACACTCTGTATATTGGATGACAATTTTTTCGATAAATGTTCCCAGGATCACAATACTGTTTTTGAGGTGCCTCAGTGGTTTTTTTTTTGGATTTGGTCAGACCTGTAGTCACTATAGTTGGAAACCTATTGAGGTGTGTACATACAATTTTCAAAAATATTTTGCAGATTTTTTTAAATCTGGAAAATATCCTTCAGTCTACGAGCAACATTAAAAAGAAGTTAATTGAAGCAGTAGTGGGCCTACCTGCTTTTAAAACAAAGACAAAATTAGTTCATCAAGACATGTTAAATCTGTATTATTTTTCCATAACTTCTTATTAGATTTGCCCAGAAACCCAAAATTGCCCCAAAGAACCCGGAATAATAAATGTTATTTCGGATGTCAAGATTCTACCATTTTCACAGAATATTAAACTCACGAGCGGTTGATGTCTTCTTGTGCCTTTGCAATGCAAGATTCTCTGGTACGAAGTGTTTGGAATGTAATAGACCATACCGTTTAACTTGTATATTTAAACATAAACTTAACTACACAGCATCTATTGACTTTTTTATATGTCGAATGTTAGAAGTAAAAAATAAGTCTGATAACTTTCACTTGTAATATCCCTAGTGATTGGATTATTTCCGAAAATTTTCGAGTCACGAATGTTTTGAAAATTATCCCGAGTCGAAGACGCTTGAATCTCGATGGCGCAGTTGGTTAGCGCGGTACTCTAGTATTGGTCATAGGTTCAAATTCTACTCGAGGTAAATTTGATTTATGTATTTAATAAAAAAAATGTTTTAAAATAAGAATTGATCAATGTTATTTAATTCCTTCAACATTTCATTAGTGACTCAAAACTAACAGTTCCCTTTACAAAAAATATTCAGCCTTGGTTGAATACCATTTGAGGTATAAAAGTGTATAAAACTTATTTGTGTCTGAAACTCTCAGATTAAGTGCAGACCTACAGTTAAACTTTCACGTGTGACCTTCCTATGCTAGTATTTTATATATATATATATATATATATATATATATATATATATATATATATATATATATATATATATATTCCATATACTCGTTCCGGATGTTGTCTCCCGTTCTTTCTCCTCCATACTCCATTTTGGTAAATTGACGATGTTAGTTCTACTTCTCGTGATTCGAATTGAACCACCACACTACAATAATTTTACGTATGTAGTTAAAATTAAAAATTATATTAAACGTACACATCGTGTCCTCACTGTGCAATAGCAATTACAATGCTTACCCAAAAACTATTTCTTTGTTAGATTTGACTAAATCTTTTATTGGTATGTTAAGTTTCTATTTATGAATGATATTATCAATTTCAACTTAAGGTTTTTCACAACTTTACAATTAGATCACGAGTTGATTAAATTTTATTAAATTTATTATTTGATTATGACATGTTTCACTGTTGACTTTCGTCAGTTAGAAGGTGTTCTGATTTGTCATCTTCAAAGCAGTTTGATAATGTTTAATTTATTAAAGGTCTAGCTATTCTTTTCTAAAATAAAATTAAACAGAATTGGCTTCCATAGTTGGCTTTCTACGGTCATCAAACTGCTAAATTATTGGCAGGCTTATTTTGCGTCTTTAATTTTCATACTTCATAAGTTTATTTTGATATCTTAAATAATTCTTGAGGATATTAACTTTTACTGAGGACGTTAACTGTGGTTGTTACCGAAACGTAAAATTTATTTAAATATAAATAAAAATAGACAGTTTAATACCTAAATGATAATTAATTATGTTTGAGAATGGTGAAAGTTTACATTCTCACGTTAATTAATGACTAGACCATTCAGTTCAGATTTTTATATAAGATTATTTTATTTTAATGGTTAATGTTTGAACTTATGATATTTAAAAAGCGATTTTTAGAATAATTTTTGACCAGTATTTAAATGTATGTTATGATGACTTTTAACGTTTTGACGTAAAATTTTGAGGTTAGGCCTAGTACACATGAGGGCGTTAGGCGCCTCGTTTACCAAACGTTAATAAAAAGTAGTACTGTACACATGGCAGCGCTAGACGTCGCGGTTTCATCAGTCACACGATGGAGCTCGAAGAGTTAACTTGTGTTTGGTTGTTATACCGGAGATACAAAGCAAGAAGAAGAAGACAGAGAAGGTGGTGGGTACATCCTATAATAGATGACAGATTAACCATGGGTTCATTTGTGACGTTGTATCCAAAATTAAGAGAGTACCCGACAAAGTTTTTTAACTACTTTCTTATGAGTGTAACCTCTTTTCATGAGCTTTTATCTTTAGTCAAAGATGATTTATCACCTTGTGGATATGTAGTGAGGGATGGGTTTTCAGCAGAAGAAAAACTCGTCGTAACGTTGAGGTATGTATGTTTATTATTACAATAAATTTATAAAGGCAACATAACATTTAATAGCTATTACTTATTATCATAACTTTATCTGTGAATTTGTAAAAAATGGTGAATAAAAAACAATACTTAGTTATAAATGTCAGAAAAAATAGATGTCAGAAATCTCACTATCGGTGGGCGAGAGGACTGATTGATGAGATGTTCCCATTGCTGCTTGGCTACTCGAACCAAAACCCCGTTGATTCGTGCCGTGATCAAATTGATTAATGAACAAAGACGTAGAAGAGGTCTGACTCTGAGGTGGAGAATGGAAGTGTGGGTTGTTGTAGTACTCTTGAGCCCTCTGAAGTACCTCCAGCATTTGAATTTTTGTGCGAATTCGTCCATGTTCGGGTACCTTTTGGAGTTCCTTATACAATGACAAACAAAACATTTTGTCTTCGTCTTCCTTCGGGATTTCTGATGCTCTTTGTTCCCTAAGAGCAACACTTTTATTTAGAATATCAATAAATTGCTTATCAACAGGATTCATCTTTAAACGTTTGTTGCTCTCAGTTTTCCTATTGACAGCACTGGTTCCAGCTGGAGCTGACTGTAAATCCTCAAAAGCCATTTCTTCTTCTACTGGACTGTAGCTCTCTAGGTTGCTAGTTGTAGGTTTGTTCCTTAGAGTGCTTTCAAGAAACATAAGCCGTTGAAAGTAAATGTATGGGTTTGATTTACTTGCCCCGGAACCAGATTTAAGCGATTTTTGTTTCTTCAACTCCCTTGAAAAGTTGTCTCTAACGTGCTTCCATTTTTTCTGCAATGTATTTCCTAAAAATAAAAATAAAAGTTGAAACTCAAGTTAGACATTATTTTTAAACTTAGTAAGGAATGGACTGGAGGTTATTACAAAAAATACACGTTGGTCGTACTTTTTCAGGTTTTTAGCAACGGGAACTTCATTTGCTGACCTCCACTACAACTATAAATTGGGAAAATCAACTATCTCAAATATAGTGCGACAAGTTTGTTCAGCTATGTGGAGAGTTCTCAAACCTATATGTATGCCTCCAATGTCAGAAGAAAGGTGGGAAGAAATTTCCAAGGAATTCTTAAAATACACCAACTTTCCTAACTGCTTAGGAGCAGTGGACGGAAAACACATAAGAATTGTGCAACCATCTGGTACCGGATCTCTCTATCATAATTATAAACATTTCCTTTCAACTATCCTTCTAGCTGTGTGTGATACAAATTATTGCTTCCTGTATGTTGACGTTGGGGCTTACGGCAAAAGTAATGACTCGACAATTTTTAAGGAATCGTTGTTCTACAAACGCGTATCTGATGAAACATTTGACATCCCAGCACTCATGCCAATAATTGACTTGGATAACACAAGTTTACCCTTCGTATTTGTTGGTGATGACGGATTCGGTCTGTCAAAACATATAATGTGCCCTTACGTAGGACAGCAACTTCCTCATATAAAGAAGGTGTTCAACTATAGACCTTCAAGAGCTCGTCGTTACATTGAATGCACTTTTGGAATAATGGCAAATAAGTGGCGAGTATTCCATAGACCTCTACATGTCAACATAGACTTTGCTGAGGTAATTATTTTGGCTTGCTGTGTTTTACAAAATTATGTCAGATGCCGAGACGGCTTCAGGGAAGAAGATACTTACTATCAAGCACCATTTGAAACTATCGGCACAGAGCAAGTACCTCGGGCAAGTAATTATGCAAGGACTGTTAGGGACAAGTTTGCACAGAACTTTGTTCAAAAAGGGAAATTGCCATGGCAAGACCGTATGGTGTAGGTGTCAGTTGAAAATGACAATGTGTTTTTTGTGTGAACTTTGAAATTAACATAAGTGATTCTTCACAACTTTGTTAAAATATAAGTACAGTATTTTATAAACGAAAATGTACAACTTTTTCTAATTATTATGATATTTTGTAATGTATTGTTTCATGAGGAATATAGAATGTTTTGATTTTTGATTTGATTTATAACATACATCACCAATTTATTGTTACTGTAACAATGATCGAGGTTTGTGACTCACCGAAGGTTAGTTTAGTATAGTTTAGTATGAAAAATTATCAAATGTTACGTTATTGGAATTTAAATACATGTTGTAGCTTATAGTAAATTCATGTGTATAATTGCCTAATGCTGTCTTCTGTTCCAACGTACTATTTTCTCCAGCAAATATGTCAACCAACTCCTGCCAAGCAGACTTTTTTAACGCCCTGTTTTGTAATCAGCACACTTCATATCCCAAATGCATTTCCTTTTTTCAACGTCATCTATAAATAGTTCCACATCAAAACACTCAGCTTCCATGGTACACAAAACTTGATCTCAAAATCTGTACACAGGACACACAGTAGAGCAGTTGATGTCACAACAAAAGCGTGCGCTCGACTGATCATATGTACGCTCCAATGCAAACTCTAGTAACTCGAAGCGCGCTGCAAACGTCGCGGTTGTAGTGAAAACTACAAGCGCCGCGGTTGGTGAGCGCTTGACCAAAGCGCGCTTGCATGTGAACGCTCCCATTTGATCCCTTTACTTAGCTAACGTACGTTTAGACCAACGCGGCGTCTAACGCCCTCATGTGTAGTAGGCCTTAACTAATGATGGCAAAAAATGAGGTGAATGGATGCAAGGGGTTTTTTTGAAATGTGTAAATTAGTCGAATTTCTTATTTTTGAGTGAACAGTGCATTCCTGACGTATGCGTACATTGAGACCCTTTTCATGGCCCTTATTTTAAAAATTTAAATTTAAGTGGTGTTTTGGTGTCATTTTCTTACTGATTTTTACTTTGTTGAGTTGTAATGTGTGTCCTCTTTGTAGTGTGAGTAAGAACCACCACCCTACCGCTGAGCTATGTTTGCACTATGCAAATCTAGAATTATTATCTATAATTATTTCCAGATGCTTTCCAATATTTGAAAACATAAAATATATTACGCTGGATTTATTAATACTAATATTTACTCTTTTTTGCAGGTGAGTTTTATTACTTGATCATCGACACGGATTCAAATTTGTAAGTACTTTGTTTTTTCATTGCATTTAAAACATCACATACTTTTATACTTCTGATGTTTAACAAGATGTTATTAAAAATTAGGTTAAGAGGATTTCATATAAAACCACAGTTAGTTAAAGGGTCAATTTATTTAATGAAACTTTACTAAGCATACTATCCTCGCCAGCAAAAATTGACCTACGTCATAATCCACTAACGAATGGTTTAATATGAAAAATATGAGTCAACTTATATATCCATAATAATAAATGATTAAAAACCAAACTTAATAAATCTTCTCTTAGATGGCGGTAATGTAATGTTTTCAAATCTCAATGTCAAAGCACTTCGTAAAGAAACTTAAAAAATGAAATATTTTGGTAATTGAATCGTAATTTTGTTAAAACCGTTTAGAAACGTTTATCGTAACGTAAAAATTAAAGGCCATGGTAAGTGTTCGACGTTATTATACATACAAAGGTATTTAATCTTAATTACAATTGCAGCAGATAATATGAAATATGGTTTCAAAAATACCACCTTGACCCATAGGTGGATGAAAGTTGAAAATGAGATTAATATAAAATGCTGATTTTTACAAGGGTATATGTCAAACATTTACATGTGATTAGTATTATTACAACATTACTAGGTTATGTAATTACAAGCTTCGTAGATCTTCAAATATGTACAACTGTAATTGTAATAGCTAGCAATTCTGTGGCCTTCCGGATGATTAAATAAATTTTAATTCAATTAATTAGAAAAATTGAAGCCTTTAAATGTGGTTATACCGGAGAATATTGCGGATATCATGGAAGGCACGAGTAACAAACATTGAACTTCTCCAGAGAACGAACAAAAACAAAGAGATCCTGGACACAATCAAAATACGAAAACTCCAATATCTAGGGCATATAATGAGAAATGAAAATAGATACGCCCTACTACAAGCAATTATACAAGGCAAGATATATGACAAACGTGGACCAGGGCGGAGAAGGATATCTTGGTTACAGAATCTAAGGTCGTGGTGTGGGAAAACATCTAAGGAACTATTCAGAATTTCAGTAAATACAGTGAGGATAGCCGGGCTGATCGCGAATATTCGAAACGGATAAGCATATGAAGAAGAAGAATTAGTATATATTTGTGAAATACATAATTATGTTGTAGTAACGCATTGATTAAAGGAAAGATAATATACGATTAACCTGTATCCAAACGATCACAATCACTTGTAACGTTAATAATCATTTCGGCTACTGTAAAATCTAGCACTTCCTCACGTTTATACCACTATTTTATAATCTCCTCTGTATGGCGCACACAATCGGCCAAAATATGTTGATTACATTGTTGTAAAGCTTCATTACACATGCTAATTACATTTTCGTTTTTCAATTCATCTGTTCCTACGCGCTTGTCATAGTATCCGTTAGCATGTGCCCATATTAGTTCAATTGCATTCAATTCAAAATGATAAGGTGGCAATCTTAATACGCCATGTCTCTTTATTATTTCGTCTACCTCATATCGTTTTACTATTCGTTATGATTTTATTAACGAATAGAGAGAGCTCGGTATTGAATGAGGTGGAATCAAAATTAATGTTATTTTTATTAACCATGAAATAAGTGATGTTACCTTTCGTCCAAAACGATGTTGGTAGTTTTTCCACTAACATGGAATGGTAAGGAGCACTATCCATTATAATTAATAAAGATGCTTAAAAATTGTTTAGGAGATTCTCAGTGAGCTATTTTTTAAACATATCCCCATTCACTTCACCATGGTAATCTTCTTTCAATGACTTCGACGCAAATAGCAAAGAAGCATTCTGTTCAAATCTTGCGGCAGTTCTAGCATGAATAACTATAATAACTATAACAATTATACCCTTGAGGTTTCCGTACACTCTTTTGGGTAGATCCACGTTTCGTCAATAAATACTGCTTGCCTACGAATTGATGCATTGATTTCTCGAATGTATTGTTTCAAAAACTATGTGACTCATTTCAGATATATTTCTTTTTTCTATCAAAGCTCTTTGATTACACCCTTTCCGGAACTTAAACTCCATTGAATGTAAGACACGATTTAAACTTCTATCGCTTAACAGAAAATGGGTGTTACGAATTTCTGCATTTAAAGTTGCAACTGCGACATGTTTTTCTGTAAATGAACAATTTAGATTAATGTAGAAGCTATATATAATTATAATACACTCACTTTGTTCCTACATATTATATAAGGTATTCCTGATGGACATTTTCGAGGTATCTGCAAGATCTTCGGATTTAAGTTTCTTACGTGACCGTTTTATACCCGGACTAGATAGAATTGGGTTGGATTTTGCCCGAGACTTGATATTTTTCACTGTTGTGACAGATATACCCAAGTCATTTGCCACACGCTGTAAATATGACATCAGTATTGATTCATCTTAAGACAATTTTAGAAACACCTACCTCTTGGACTCTAGAAAGTGATATTAAAGGGCCTTTGTTTTCTTTCTCCTTTTCAAAATAGTGTAATAAATTCAGCACGAACTGTTGTGCTTGCGTATGCAAGGTTTTACCTTGTACAGACATGAGGTTTCGGAAAATCTAACAAAGATGTCGGAATAGACGTAAATGATCGGACTAAGTTCTGAAAAGAACTGTTTTGATAATGTAGAATGAAAAATGTTATACGAAAACGTAGAAAATATGTAATAAAGTAACTAGTGGTAACAAACCAAAGGAGGTTATGTCATAAGAATAACAAACTAGGTTAGTCAAAGGAGCATTTTCAGATTCATATTAAGACCAAAATTACAACAAGCATTTATATGTCATCTCTTTTCATTGTGTTTAAACAGTCGATAACATACGTTGGTTGCTCAAAATGCACTTGAAATTTTAACTATCCTTTTTTTATGTATACATAAATGTGTGATGGCGAAATAAACGTTTTATTTAGTTAGGTACATGTATCGATGACGTAGGTCAATTCTTTGGTGGCAAAGATAATATATCATTAGCACTGTTTCTAGATAAGATCACGGTAAGAATTTGTATGATTTGATTAGTAGGACCCTTTGGTCGCATAAGTTATTAGTAAAACAAAATAAACTGATTTCATTTTAATTCCTTGGTTAGAGGAGAATCATAAAAGAATTCCTCTTAAGCCGTCGTTAAACTAAAATTACTACATACTGTTAACTTATTCTGTGTACATACACAAAGTTATAAGATGTTCTTACACAAATACAGATTATTTATTTAAGTATAACTGTAATAGTGTTCATATATACTTCATTATTTGAAAGCTGATAAACTTCATCTCATATATCTTATTGGCGATTATGACAATTTAGTATTTAGCAATATTTATGGCTATAGAAACACACAATTTCCTCTGTTGATGGATAGCTTATGAGAGCTGTCTGGCTTCAAGCAGTTAATTTTGGCACTGTTTGTGTGCTCATACCTATATGTAATAAGTAGGTAATAAATTTGTAATTATCATTTCGTAATGCTTCTATTAGAACAAGTTTCGTTAATTTTGCTGCTTTTTCTGATGACTGATATTTATTAATCAGTTTATGTTGAATAAGGAGCTTAATATACAAAATATGTACAATCACTCCTACTATATGCTTTTTAACAATGTGGCTTTAACTGGCACCTTTACATCATCCAGCTACGTATTATCACACTTTTCACATTTTAATTATTTTCGTTTTTCTAATACATATATTCGTAGGTGAACATTCGTAGTTACTTTTTACTTTACATCATTTTCATACATGTTTTGTTTGAATAACTTTTTAGTAGAAAATATGTAAATATGTAAAAATATGTAAATTTAAATAAAAAAGCAAAATTTGTTAATTATAAGAAACTCACTATATGAAAAACACTAATAAATTATTAGCGTACTGTTTCAAATAAATACAGTGTGCTAAAAAAAGCCATACCAAGCATTATAAAACGGTATAATAAATATTTAAATGGTCTAATGTATATGATATTGAGTGCATTTTCTTTGAGTATATTATCATTATTATTATATTTATTTATATTATTATACAATAATAAGTAAGGAGTAAATTTGAGTATAGGGTCTGAAACTGGAGCGATAATTTAAAAAAATAAAAAGGCGTAAGCTTGTGTCGGCATTTTCCTACCTTTGCTTGTCTAAAAGGTGTACGCCTGTTCAGTCTAGCGCCCTTCTAATTAACCAAAACTAATTAATTAATACTATCCTACCACCAAGTACCTAACATATACACGACCGAGCTGGGAGACCCTTTAAAACCAGCAGACAGATAATCGCATAATGGTCTCCAGAACATCTCGTTTCTGTCAGATTATCCTGTTAAAACCGTTATACCGGTGACCGTAAATCAATGCTGTATGCCAGTCATTAAATACGAAACCCCTTCCTTTCGTATTCAGAATACCCAATAAAGTATTAGAACCTGTTTCCTGGAGGGATAAATCAATTTCGTTAATTTAAACCAATTCCTATAAAGTAGAAATTGCGTTTTAATTCTTAAAAGTACTCCCGTTCCTGTATATTTTCTTCGAATCGATAAGATTAATTCGCAAATTGAAAATAAAATATAAAACCTTTATTATACGTTTTAAAAATTGTTGCATTTCATAGAAGTGGTGAGAAAACCATCAACTGTTTCTTATTTTGTTCATATTTTCTATAGTTTACGATCCTGTTATTTGATATTCCTATCTTCTGGCATAATTAAAATAAGTAAATCAAAGTCCAGAAGTTGAATTACCAGCTACTTAAATGAAAGTAACACTTTCATTTATTTTTGAACGAAAATCGATAAAGCACAGGTTGACCTAGCACCATGGAAAATAAAACCCATTGCCCTCGTTATCAGTCCTATTGTGCTCCTCTCGGAATACCTTTATATCAAATTTGCTTCGTATATCTAGATGTGAACTACTTTAGTCGTTAATATAAATTCTTCGAATTTATAGTAAAAAGAGAATATTCATTTCTTTCCGTTTTAAGTTTTCTGTAGTAATTAATACCGGATTGGCATGCTTTAATTATACAAATAGATAAAGAGGATTACGTGAATATTATTAAACATCACATTATCACACATAATAAAATACTTATCTTTTTTGGGTTTTTTAATGATGTAAAAACCCAAAAGTATCTTATCATATTACATATTTTGAATGACAAAATAAATTACAATGTGTTCTCATTGTGCTGTACTGCTAATTATCCGATCCGATTAGTCATTCGCTAGGATGATCCTAGGCCGCCTGCAACCGCTCGAGCCTTCCGGGTAGGAACCAACTGGAGGTTCCGTTCTTTTGTGATTATTATTGTTTGTTTTATTGATTTATTGAGTTAGAATATTTTATTTAGAAAGAATTGTACAAATAAGAAATAAATCGTGTGTTTGTTAAGATCAGGTAGTTGTCATAATTATTCTACGAATCAATCTTCTCTGAAAAAGCTAACGCCGGACAAAGCAAATATAACTAAAACCGCTTAAAAGTAAAGGTTCGCAGACGTTACAATGTCAACTCTATTATTTATTGAATATTTATTATTTATATGGCACATTTCGAGGAACAGGCGTTTTGTAAGATTTCTTCCTTTAGCTAATATTTTTGATTTATGGATCTCTTATTTTCAAACAATGCATGCGCGGTAAATTGCACAACACTCTCTAGGACCTGCATCGGACAAACTTCTAAAAGGTAGCATTTGTCGCCATAAATCTGACGTAAAATATAAAAGGTAGAGAATAATCTTCCTTTCGATTCTATGACGTTTCGTCTAGGACTGTTCGTCCTCGGATTATTCGTCCAACGGATGGTTCGTCCTGCGAACGGTTCACCCAGTGGACGGTTCGTCTAGCGAAAAGTATTTTTTTAGTAAAAGTATTTTATTAACCCTGCTGTTCTCCTCGACAAGACTATACACTTGTGCTCCTTCGGGTCATAATGACCCGAACTCCTGAAATATGAATTAAAATCAAAATAACAACAAATTTTATACATTTATTAACTTTGTTATCTAATGCAATGTTTTTTGTATGAAACCTGAAACTTACAATAAATTCAACCAAATTTAAATGAAAAAAAAAGAAAACGGAATAAAAAATGTCTAATAATTGATATGATCCACTACTTCTTACAGTCTGGACCATAATAGGTCACGTGTTCTTTACACAAATATTTTTACACTTAATACAGGTCATATTAGTTTTGTTATCACATTTAGAAGGGCAAAATTTGCAGCGTGCTCGTTTGTTTTTGTTGATATTTCCAGGAAGGACTGCTGTAGAATTTTCCATCAATGGTTGTTGAATAGCTGTTACAATTACAGCTGCTTGTTCATTACGGGGAAGATGTTTTCTGGACAAAATGTAAGGATTTACCTATTGTTTTTGCCCAGTTGTTCCAAAAACAGTCTTCTTTTGAACAAAACATTTTTATTTCAGTCTGGATTTATTTCGCGCCATAAGACGAAAGCATTATAGGCACTGGTATCTAAAATGTTGTAAAATAAGATTATGGGCCATCGATTTGTTTTTCGTTTGCATGTGTATGCACCGATTAGCTGATCTAATGTATCAACTGCTCCCTTTGTAGAATTATAGTATAATATAAATATAGTATAAAATATAAGTATAATTTGTGGTTTTTTTGTCTTCTCTGTCGTTTATTTGTTTCTGGTTATGAAACGTACTCATTAGAATGATCTTCTTGTATTTTTTTGGAATATAAGACACAACTGCGGTATCCTTAGTAAAATAAAATTTGGAACTATGCACAACGTTATTTACTTCCATGATAGGTAGCTCAGGCTTTCTTTTCCTGACAGTCCCTAACATAGTAAGATTTCTTTTGAGAAGCATTTGCCCCAAATTTGTACGATGTAAAGAAATTGTCACAAGTTACGTTCTGACCTCTTAGTCCATAAGTAAGGTCTAAAACTACTCTCAGCCCCTGATCCTTCTCAGGTTTTCCCCCAGGTGGTTTTCCCGTATGTACTTGAACTGCAAAAGTATAAGAACTTGCACTATCACAAAGCGTCCATATTTTCATGTCATATTTTGCTGGCTTGCTTGGTGTATACTGCTTGAATGGACGACGACCTCTAAATGCAACCAGCTGCTCGTCTACAGTTACGTTTTGCCCAGGATTGTACAGTTTTGGTAGTATTTCAGCCCATTTGCCCCAAAATTCTCTAATAGGAGCCAACTTATCCCGTAGCGTTCGTTCTTGACGATCTTCTTTATTATCAAACCGTAACACGCGTGATATATAATAAAATCGTTTCAATGACATTGTGTTACACGTCCAAACCGCACTAGGCGTCGTGTAGGCTTACTAATGTAAGCGGGTTGCCAAGCCAGCTAACAGGGAGATGGGCGTGGTCGAAATAATAAGTAAAATGAATGATTAATAAGCTCAAACACCTTACACTTATACTCAAATAGCTCAATTCGGGAAAATATGTCTCTAGGCGCCACCACAATCGAAACTTTGTTAATATAATTGTCTTAAGCTGGGTGTTAATTAACCCTACTTGATTGTGGAAAGTAGGATTGTGCTTACTCGGTAAACTCATATACGAAGGTTCTAAAACAAACACTCGTCCCAAACAATTCAACTCAAATAAATTTAGTACTACCCAGGTTATTAAAAACTTTTTGAATACACCTCGTATACCAAAACTTCCAAAATAAAATTTATCACTCAAATTCATTCAATGAACGGTAATCAATTTTTAAAATTCTTAACATGAACGATATCTTTTAAATTTACTTTACTTTTGAATCGTAGTTGATATTCGTAAACTGTATAATTTCCCAAAACTTTTGTTATACTTAATGAAATTTTTAAGACAACAGCTGATCTGTTAATAGTGCATTGCTCTAATGAAACTGACATAAAAATTGTGTAATCAACCTGGCTAATATAAACTTTCAGGTTGTTCCTTAAATCTGAAAAATTAAAATCTGCAAAGCTTACTTTTAAAATTGTCAAAACAAGATCACCAATTAGGTAAATGTTACATCTGTGTTTCATACCTGTTTAAATAAACAACAAAGTAAAAATTTAACGATAAGTATATATTGTCCTGCATAAAATAATTAAAAAACACAAATATTTACATAAATTACATCAGCGTGGTTGAAAGTTAAACCACCAAGTACCACTTTGCAATCTTACTACTAAAACAAACCATACAATACGACTCAAGAACGATTATCTTTTCCTTTCAAAACTATTTAATAATTTAAACAACTATAAGCAAATAAACTAACAAAAAGATAATCGGGCTTAAATGCGTTCATAAAATTCCTTAATCTAATTTCTTACTTAACAAATTTGTCCATAAATCCTTGGCTTTTCTTTCTTCTTTCTTCCGTACACCAATTATATGTAGTCCATTGGTAATTCCTTAAAATTGCCTGAAGCACATTACAAATGCTCAACAAACTTATTCCTCTGCGCACTCGCGATTAGTTCACAATGCAAGGTTATTACTCCCACAAATAGTCTAATAACACGTAATAACGGTAAACCTTTGGTTGCCTAATAAAATTTCTAGCAACCTTTACACCAAAATTAGTCCCTTATACAAATAAAACTTTCAATGTCATATAACGTTATTTAAACATTGGTTTAATATACAACGAACGCTTCGTTCACTTAACAGGTGGTCTCATAAATACTTTTAGCCGAATCTCGTTACAAAGACACGCGCTGCCCTTCACACTTTAACATAACAACTGTTATCTTTATTCAAATCTGCTTACGCACTATTATTTTCTTGAAAATAAACAAACTAATTTTTACCTTCAACTTCAATTTTAATTAATGTATTGTTTATGAATGTCTTTTTCAATTTATCCCCGGTTCGGGTAACGCAATTAATTAAACAATTACTGCCTCATTAAAATTCACAAACATACTCCAACATCATCCCATTCTAAACCACACTAACTCGCACGCGCCTTCCGCCAACAGCCAAAAACGGAAAAGGCTTAACTGCCTACCTCTAACTTCAACTAACTAACTCGTCAATCTCTGACTTCCCTATTTATAACTTCAGTCATCCATCTTTAAACATGTCTTCCTTCCGCGTTATATTCTCCAATAATATTCACTCAAAATGTCATCGTTCTGACAGCTGCTTCCCTCTATACAAGCACGCGTGTAATTACAATACATCGCCATATTTGTTTTCACTTACAAATTTTTCAATTACTTCACGAAGAAATCATCTTTCGTCATTACATTCATTCAATAGCCCCTCTGGACCATTACGCAACTTTTAACCGTTATCTCCAACCTGCGCTCGATCTCGTTCCGCAACATTTGCAAAAATCAGTACAGTCTAATGTCCCAAATTCCATATACACACATTTATTCTCAACACAATTGCACAACATTACAAAACTTTCTGAAATTATCACTTAAACACACCCAATCTTTCTCTACATATTTTCTAAAACATTCTACACTTATTCTTCACATTTTCTAACCAAGATTACTCATTTTATCTTCAAACATTCCTTTCTTTATCATCAGCAAAACAGAAGCAATCCAGTGGAAAGCATTATCGTCCCATAGACAAATTTCTCTTCACATTTACATTCATCAAAATCTAATTATTCCAACACTAAAGTCTCTATAACATTCAGATACACGTATCTACATACATAATTATATTTCTCCTAAATTTCCAGTGGCGTATCATACACCCACATACTTTATGCATTCACACAAAAAAAATTTTTTTTTCCTTCAAACTCAATACACTCGTGCTCAAAACACGTAATACACGTCATTATAACATCCTACATACAGGGTGCGTCATCGCAACCTGACAATTGTTGCTCAAAAAAAGAGGTCTGCCTGTTTCTGCATTCCACAAACTTCTGGTAGATTCATCATGCGATCTGTAAACTCCTCCTAACAGTAGCAAACCTATGTACGCCTGCAACGTAATGTCATTTAATTCTTGCCACTTGTCACCGTACACTCTATGACCTTCGATGTTAGTCATTTTCAAAATTATATTTTCCAGAGAACTATTGAAAAATAGCTGAAATGTAGATTTTACATCCTGGACTCGTGCATTGCTGTATCTAGTTGGACCTTAAGCGACTTTTATGATATTTGCACTAGTTGCACGCCCTGATTGAGGAAATGGACCTAACATCCAAGTTATGACATTATCTTTAGATTGAGCCGATTGAGCAGGTGACATCAATTGCGTAGGATTTGTCCGTCCAGCATCGTCGAAAAAATCATCGTCTGACTGTTCATAATCACTATCTTCACTGATATGATCTTCCTCCTCAGAAGCTTCATCGTCACTAATGTCACTCAGATTATCAATAAGTTTTTCTAAGTCTTCAGCACTAAGATATTTTTTTGCCATTATTGTTATTTCAGCACTTTAGAAGAACTAGTAGTACGTACAACAAACCGCACTTTACTCTGCAACGTAACAAACAAAATTGTCGGTTGCATACTGCGATATGATATTTATACCTGCTACAAGTTGCAAGTCTGTTCCTGTTTCGACTTGCACACGCGGCTACAGACCTGCCGAAAATACTGTAGTAACTCGCATAGGTAGGTACATTTTTGAACAAGCATGTTGATATGCATATTAACTATCCTCAAATTTCAATATAAAATAATTGGAAATACACATTTATACGTCCTACTAATGTATTACAGCCTCGGGTCATAATGACCCGAGGAACATCAATGTAACAATCATGTTTAAAAAAATAAGGAAAAAAAAATTATTAAAACAAACAAACCACCTCATTCTTCAATGGATTAGAAATAAAGTCATTAACTACGAAGTTGAGACATTAATAAACAAAAAATTTATCTAAACAACAATTAGATTTCGGGTCATATAGACCCGAAGGTAACAGCAGGGCTAAAATACTTAAAATATACCTAACCTAACTTACCGGCGAGTAGTAGCCGGCTATGGCAATGCCGAAGTATTACTTTATCTAAGGAAGTTGCACATTTAACGCAAGGATAATAAAGTTTATATTGAATTTGTTTTTTAATCAAACATTTTGTTAGAAATGACCATAAAAAATTTTTAGTTGGACGAGTCGTCCTCAGGGCAAACCGTCCTAAGGACGAACCGTCCGGGGAACAACATAATAACATAATAATAAATATTCAACAAATAATAGAGTTGACATTAGTAATCTGAGCATAATATATAATTATTTATTAACCATAGATGTTATTCCATAAAACGGCATATTTTAACACCTCTTTTATTCATGGGAATACTTTTAAATTTCTATTCTATGTTGGTGCTTCTATCCTTTTCTACATAATAACTTCCCTTATCATAACACATTTGTCACATTCAAATTCAAGGACGTTTCGTGTGTTTTCCTTCTTGTCCAATCTTATATTAATGTAAGTTTTTCTATTTATAATATTTTAAATTACTCTAATTTATACTAATTTTAGCTTATCCAGTTTTTTTATCTTTTAACTCAATTGGTCATTTCATACACATGATGTTACATTTTCACACCTTGTATTGTAAGTTTCTAAACTTTTCATTATTTATATACCTGGTTTCAATAGTGTTTTAGATTTAGTCCCGATGAAGAAATAAACTTATTCCAAAACAGTAACTATAATAATGGAATTTTAAGTTTTTAAAATTATCAGTCCAGTTTCAGACCCTATATCGAAATTTTCTGTTATTATATTTCGAACGAAGTGGATCAAATTGCTTCTTGCTGCTCTTATACAGAGTGTGGCAACTGTCTGTATTTGGTGGGTAATGGCTCGAATATTGAAAATAAATAAAAATTGTTTATATAAAAGTTATTCATGGTCAAGTTTTCTACCACGTAAAAATATTTTTGAGCATACAAGGTGTTTCGTTCAGCTCAGGCGCAACCAAACTTTTTTATTTTAAATGGAACACCCTGTATATTATTGCATATTCTGATTATTCGTTTCATTTTAGATCAACTTTATGTATCACGTGTAAGGTCTAAAATGGACTGAAAAAATTTTGGTCACAAAGAGATTTGCCAATTGAAAACCCTTATAACGTATTAAAACCTGACAGTTACTTTTATGTGTTTTTCATTTGTTTAAACGTCTTATACAGGAAGAATTGTTAAAATAATATTAAAACTTAAAATAACAATAAAACGGAGTAACGTTTGTTTGAAAATTTTAAAATTCGGCGCCCTCTATTTGACACCCCCTGTCTTCGGTACTATTTTCCGCTGATGGAAAAGTTTCGCCAATTCATGCTTAATCTGGTAGTTCAAACCGCGCCCTTCTAAGTTACACAGTTCCTGAGGTATTCGATTTTTTAAAGACTGCAGCAGACGTCAATTTTTACAAAAAAGGTCTAATTACTCGGAAACAGCCCATTTTAGACCATACGTGTGATACATAAAGTTCTAAAATGAAACGAAAAATCAGAATATGCAATAATATACAGGGTGTTCCATTTGAAATAAAAAAGTTTGGTCACACCTGGGCCTGTATAATATTTTTACGTGATAGAAAACTTGACTGAGCAACTTATATAAACAAATTTTATTAATTTTCAATATCCGAGCCATTATCCACCAAATATAGACAGTTGCCACACCCTGCATATTATTATATATCTTATATTAAAAAATCTTCGAAAATATTTTAAATATTTTTTATGTATTCGGTAACAAACTTTCATTCGACTGTCAACTAACTTAACTCATTACCATGTAAATCAATACAATAATGTAACAATTCGACTACAACAATTTAACCAACCTGAAAATTATTACGTCCTCGTCATATGCAAATAAAAAAATTAAAAGCAAATTAAATTTTAATAATTGTTACATCCTATCAACTAACTTAATCTGTTCTCACCAACCACTCCTTCAATACAACCTACTTATTTACTGCTCGCCATCTACATCCGTCACTCTAAACCTCTCTCTGCTTAAAATGTTTACAGGGGTTCACGATATTTTGGTTCTAATTTATGGCTAACACCAGTCGTGGTATCAAGGCCATAACGAACTAACACCAAATCCTTTACTTTATAATTCTCTTCTTCTTCCTCAGGCACAAGTTCATGACCCATTGCATTTGTTTCTACAGTTGAAGTATTTTCATAAAGCCCCACTACACAACGTCGAAAGATTATCTCACTCGGCTTCTTTTTGTTACCTTGTGATGGCTGTTGTTTGAGGCCCACTGAAAATCTAACAATCTAGAATACCAATTCGAGGATGCATGACTCCTTGAGGAAGTTGCAAAACGTAAAATGATAGCACTAATTGCCTTCTCTAACTATCCATTTGCGCGAGGAAACGATATGCCCTTTGCTAAATTGTTGACGTAATGCTATCTATAAACTTTTCGGATGTAAAGACTCCAACAATTGTAGAAGGCCGTCCATAATTTATCATAAACTCGTACATAAATTTAAGTGTCGAATCAGCACGAACATCTTACTAAATCTATCTTCAATTGCTGCTACGTACTTATTCCCTTAATTTTATCGAATAAAAGGACCCAAATGATAGATGTGAAAGGTTTTGAGCCTTTTTCCATTGGATAAAAATAAATACAGTGAATAATGCAACGTGCGTAGTACCCTTAGATACTAGTTTTGTTTGTTTAACCCGCTACAAAGAATAAGATTTAAGTTCTTTTAAACTTTTTTATTATATGAACATTATTGAAGAAAATTTTATATCTGAGATTATTTTTTATTACGCTTTATTAAAACTGAATTTACGAGGGATACTATTTATGTATTGAGAATTGGCAACACTGGTATTTTCAGGTGAAATTTGTCACTGTCATCTTAAAGTTTGACATTTTTGAGGTTATACGTACTCAGAACGTTTTGTCGTACGAGCACTATTTATGTTGTTTACAGTAAGTTGAAAATTTCATCTCGTGAAAATTTTCGTGCTATGATTTATTATGACTTTCGACGTGGTCTAACTCAAGAACAATGCCTCAATCAACTGAATTCAACTTTTGGCGATGAAGCGCCATCCACAGCCACTGTATATCACTGGTACACTGAATTCAAACGTGGACGTAGTTCGCTCACGGATGAAGTTAAAGAAGGTCGTCCAAAATCACTCGTTGTGCCGGAAAATACCGATGCTGTGCGAAAACTAATTGAAGAAGATCGTCATGTGACATATCACGAAATCGAGAGATGTTTAAGCATTAGTATGACCAGAATACATTTTGCACGAACATTTGTGTGTTCGAAAGCTGTGTGCACGTTGGATTCCACATTTGTTGACAGATGCTCAAAAAAATGCTCGTGTCGATTGGTGCCGTAAAATGATTTCAAAATACAACTGTGGTGCATCCCAAGCGGTATACAACATCGTCACAGGTGACGAGTCGTGGATTTATGCGTATGAGCCAGAAAGAATAGGCCAGTCCACAGTTTTGGTGTTTCAATGTGAAGCACCAAAAGTTGTTCGTTCTCGAAGCGTTAAGAAGCAAATGGTGGCGTTTTCTTCACGAAAACCGGTCCTGTGGTAACTGTGGCTCTCGAAAATCAAAAGACCGTTAATTCAGCGTGGTATACGACCATTTGTTTGCCTGAAGTTTTCGGTAAATTGAGAGAAACCAACCCAAAACGACGAATCATTTTGCATCACGACAATGCCAGCTCACACACATCACATGCAACAAACGAGTATTTGGACACACAAAAGATCGAATTGATGGGTCATCCGCCTTACAGCCCCGACTTGGCACCCAATGACTTCTTCTTGTTCCCACTAATTAAATAAATAAACTGCGTGGACAACGATTTTCATCGCCCGAAGAAGCAGTTGAGGCCTTCAAAACGCATGTTTTAGAGCTACCATCTTTTGACTGGACAAAGTGCTTTGAAGGGTGGTTCAATTGCATGAAAAAGTGTATAGATCTTAAAGGCGATTATTTTGAAAAGCAATAAAAAAATTTTTCATCAAATTCATTTGTTTATTCTTTCTATTCTCAATACATAAATAGCAACCCTCGTATAAAGATATCAAGGACTAGTTAATTTTTACTTTGCTTGCTAATTAATCTCAGTTTGCGTAAATGAATTTTAAGCTTTATGTTTACTAACTCCTTTCTTAATTCGTTGCAAAGGCTAACTCAAGTTAAGATAAAGAAACGATTTCTGTTATCATTGCCCAGAATTATATTCATTTCGATTTATTTATTTATCTGGATGCCTATTGAGTTGACTTCTTTCTGCATTGATATATTCAATAATTGTGTAAGCTTGTGATATTAATAATCTTTAGCAATAAAAGTAAATCAAACGTTATACTCATTTAATTAAATTCCAAATCTGAACGAAAATGCATTCTTTATCAGAATTTTGTGTTCGTTTAATTGTGACAGTCAATTGTAAAGTTTCGCGAAATCAAACAAAAAAAAGTTTTATTTATAAACATAAACAAAAAAGGTTCTTACTTACTTTCGTTGCAACTGATGATGTAATGCTGGCATTTCTTTGTTCGTTGATAAGGGGCCTCAGAAAGGTTAGAGCCTGCTGGCACCCTGGGACCGCTTCTCTATTGTCCTTTATCTTTCCTGATACTGTTGTGAAGCTAAATACGCTTCTAATTTTCTTTCATCAATTAATGATTAAAGTAAATAATTGTTCGATATGTTCCCACTCTACAGTTTTTACACAATTGTTCAAATTTAATCACAAACGGCGTACGCAACAAACTGCAGGCGCACTACGGAAAGCCATACTTTCTTTATCAATGTTTTTTAGTTATTACTCTTTGGGTCGATTGTCTTATTGTATGTTTATCACTCTCTATTAAACTATCAACTTGGTGCACTTTCAGTGAGCACTTAAAACTCTATTGTAAACTATTACGCAATCTTTCTATTACACTCAAATTGCCCATTTTTGCACTTTTTATTATTTTAATATAGAACGTAATTTTCTATTTCTTCTCTATCACCGTTAATTAATTCTTATTTGTAATTTTAACACTATAGGGCAACGTGACTATACAATGCCGCTTAGACTGCGAATACTGATCGCTTATTTTTTATGCAATCCTTTATGTTCGATTACTTATCGCGACTGTTTGTGATCGCTCACTGTATGCGACTGACTTAAAAACTGAATATCATTATTATAACAGCGTCATTCCTTCCCAACACATTAATGCACTCGCAATACCGCGTATTTTAAATATTTTCACATTGGATATATAGATAACTTATTAAAATAAACTCAAGCTTTTCATCTTAATATTAATTACATTCAAATACAAATGAACATTAACCGTTTCTGTGTCCAGGAAAATAATATATAAATATCTAATCTCGTATAATTTAGCGCGAAATTTTGATTTTTTCTAAAGCTCCCGTTACAATACTCCAGTTAATATAATTGTCACACACTCTTTCACTTTTGGAAGTTATCGGTATACCTAACTGAGATACATTTTTATGCGTCTCGGCCACTAAATTTAACATTAACGATTCGGGTACATACCGTAAAAATCAATTATTTTTAAGCGTATATATGCGATAATCAACTGAACAAAACTATTTTTGTACTTTTTGATTACTGCATTGCCGCATTCCAATTTATTACGAATTTGTGGAATTTCATCACACTATGTTACATATACGCTAGCAAACCCGACGTTAACTGAATACCCATCATCGGAAAACAATCATTTCAGCTTCTTGTAGTTAACGGGATTTCTACTCAACCCTCTGCCTCCCTACTATTAGATCCAGTATGATAATCAATCGTATAATCAAACTCTAACAACTTCACGAAACAGCGTCCAATACGTTGACTCAAATCTCCTTTTTCAGCCAACATCTTTAAGCTATTACAACCAGTTCCAATTACAACGTCTATTCTGATTAAATACACACAAAATCTGTTTAAAGATGCAATAATAGCAAGTGCTTCTAGTTCATACGAGTGATAGTTTGATTCATCCTTAGTAATTTTTCAACTATAATACGCAACAGTATGTAACTAATTGTTCTTGGAATACTGACATAAGACACTAGAGACTCCAATTAAAGAGACATCGGTATGCACTTCCGTTCTAGAATTAGGATCATAAATCACTGGGTCTGGTCGATTGCGTAATTTTTTTTATCGCCTTAAAAGCTTCATTTTCACTATCTTTCCATAAAAACGTATTGTTCTTAGAAATCAAATCCGTCAATGGTTTAATAATTAATCCAAAATCTCGAAGGAAACGGCGAAAATGAAATGCTAAACCAACAAAGCTCGAAGAGTCTTTACATCGCCTGAAGTTGTAAAGTTTTGAATACATTTTACTTTTCTAAAATACCTGGTAGAATACCATCAACTGAAATTTAAAATCCCATTTATTCAATTTTTTTCATAAAGAAAAAAAGATAACTTAATACTTAAATTAGCATCGCGCAAAGTGGCAAACACTTAATATAACCGTCACGCCATTCCCTTGCGGGGTAGGCAAAACAATCCCTGCCTCTTATTTATTTTTCATTCACAATCTTTCCCCATGCTTTCCTATCTCCGCATATCTCCCTAGCTTCCGAAAGATTCATACATTGTCTCTGACATGCACTTTTATTTTTAAAACTCCTTATCTTTCTTTCCTTTATCATACATTCTACTGCATTCGGCCATGTTTTACGCGACCTACCAGGCCACCAAATTCACCCACATATATTTGCTTTGTTAATCTTGGATTGTTCATTCTCTCGATGTGATCAAACCAACGTACTTTACTACGTTTACACATATTGTCTTTTCTTCGTCACGCTCCTTCATACAATTTTCTTAAATTGATCAGTCCTTCTTCGAATGATTCCAAGTACGCTACCACAAAGTCTCAATGATTTTAAAATAATGTTCATTAACCGTTGTAAAACCAAAGGCGTGTTGCATAATCCAAAACTAACTTATTTAAATTGATATTGACCGTCCGGAGAAGGTCTAGAATTCGTACTCACCGGTACTTGATAATATCCACTATATAAATTGGTGGAAAAATATTTTTTTTTCATCTGATCAAGACTATCTTCAATTCTAGGCAACTAAAAATATTCTTTTACAATGATTTTATTTTAATACCGATAGTCAACACACATTCGAAACTCACCGGTACGTGATCGGTGAAGCATATGTCGAGCTGCTATATTCTATAATGTCGGCTTCTTCTGGCTCTCTTATAATGGAGCGGACCTGACCATGCTCGTACTGTGCTTATAATAAACTACTTCAGAGTTTAATTTAGTGTTTATTTCTAATCTGTTTGTTAAACCCATCCATTTCACACTTTTAGAAATTAAATCCTTATACTCTTTCAAAAGATTCATCAACCGTTCTTTTTCGTCACCGTTAACTTCTGTGTTCACTTGATCTATCTTAATTTCTTCAAAATAAATCTCACGCGTAAATCTTGATTCAATACAATCTTCTCCGCGAGCCCTTTTGTCAGGTTTTAATATTTAATTCCTTACCGGAAATGGTTAAAACAGTTATAAATTACCATTAAAGTCAGTTTGAACGATTAGTCCTGAAATCTCACAGCCTGTATCACGTATACTACCTTATAAAAAAAGTTCTGAGTTAGGAAGTTCATCAATTACTTACTTATCTGGAATTACTATTGCTTTCTTCGTCCACAGCGGCGTTTTTGCAAATTGATCTACAACAGAATTTTCAATTTTCGATTTAACTGGTGCTGGTGCTCGTTAAATCGTGCGTTGGTAGGACATTCACGTCGGTTTTTACGTAGGCACCATCAATACAAATATTGGCTGTAAACAACCCTAAAGGACGAACACGTCCATTTCCATAACCATGAGTTCGATCGTAGTCTCGTGATGTGAAAAACCAATATACTTTACGGCTGCCTCTATTAAACTACGCAGCTACTTCCTAAATCATCACATCTTTGTTATTTATAAGTGGGGTTTTAAAATATTTGTTGTGGTTGTTTAATTTTTTAACTTCTACAACTGAGTACTCATATGTATCTTTTTCAGCAGTCAGATTAATTGTTCTTGTAGTTGAAGGTACTACTGGTGAATTAACAGGCAATTTGTTTTTCTCGGGACAATTTCTGCCATAATAACCTTTCTTTCTGCCCTTAAAACAAACTGATTTTATCTTTCATGCATTAGTTTTATATTTGTGATACTGTCCATTACCTTTTTCCTGAAAATAACAACTGTCCTGAACGAAAACTTTTATAGGTTCGATTTGTAATGAATTACCTTTTTATACTTTGTTAGTGGACCCAAGTAATCTCTAAATCTATTATCATCAAGTCCATGCACTGTCCTTCTTTTTCGTTCATTTGCACTTATTGCATTTAGCTAATCTTTCAAAAAAATATTCTTCGACGTCTTGACCAACTATCCATTTATAAGTTTGGGATTTTATACGTTGTACTTCAATTGAAAAAGTTTCAGCTAGCACTTCTTTCCAATCTTTCCAAGTTTTTGGAGTGCTACTTAAACTATCACGCCATATTTTAGCTACCCCTACCAATTTGGAAAGGCTTAAATGTTTAATAGCTGTTACATCTCAATCGTGCAAGTCACCGAACTCTTTAATTTTCTTCGTTCCACTTTTCAATTTTGATATTGATTGTGACAGAATCGAATTATGGCAACACTCGGCCTATGTTGGGAAATAATCTAGAAAGTGTAGTTTCAATCTCAAAACCAGTAACAGCACCACCATTAGAGCCACATCCCACAAACATGCTTGAATTCTTACTTACCTTTGATCCAATTTAAATCTCTTAATGCTGCTAAATCTTGGCACACATTTACGTGTTTGGTTTCCGAAAACCTTTACTTTTTGAATGTAACCCACGCAACTACACAAGACGGGAATAATATTTGTATACCCATATCTGAACTGTTATATTATATATATATATATATATATATATATATATATATATATATATATATATAAGCATTTAAATATTGAGATGGTGATGCACTACAAAATGGATAATTATAGAATCAACTTTAGTGTGATGTTTATAACCGAGTTTGGTGTGCAGAAGTTGACTGACAATCTCCAACTTTAGAGGAATCATAAATTTCTAAATCTCTTTGTAAACCTATTAGAAAAGAATTAATTAGTGACTTATAAGCCAATATTGTTTTAGAATAATTTTTCTTTAACGTCACTTGAGGTAATTTTTTTTATAGGAATGATAACTATTTGTACAAAGATGTTCCTGATACCGGTAACACTGCTCTATGCCAGTTTTCCACTGCAAGTCTTCGATGATAACTCGTAAGTGGGGGACATACTCTACCTCCAGTATCTTATTTGTGTCCTCTTCTATGGACAGCTGAACCAGTTCAAGGGGGATCGAGCGTCCTTGCTGTATCATCTTGAAACAAGAAATAACATTAATCTCCTTTAGTACTAACTCTGAGCTGTACTGTCACGCCAACCGTCTTAGCAAACTCTTGCTCATGACTATTGGGAGATTTGATTTATTCCCCAACCCGCTCCATAATCTATTTATAAATGTTAAGTGCGATGGTATACATTATTTTCAACAAGACTTTCTTGAATATTACGGTTTAGATGTTCATTTTGTAAACCCTGCCCAGAATACATACACACCACCCTCAACCCTCCAGCACATTGTAAACGTTAAATGAAATTATCAATTTCAATTAGATTTTCCGGTAAAAGACGTGGTTTATATTTAAAAGACAATTTGTTAAATGATATTTACTTCAGAAGTAGAAATTGAAGCTGACCATCTTCATGGTTGTTTCAGAAAGATTTCTTAATTTTCCTGTAGAGACAATACGGTAGTATCGAATTTTACATTATTACGAAATAAGCCTTTTAGGTATGGGGAAAATGATAAAATTTACCGAGATACCAAATAAGCTTAGCTTTTTGAGTAAAATTATAGTTCTGTGTTAAATTTCGAGATGCATAGACGTTATGTACTGACACACACAGTCACACGCTCACGCACACGCACATACACATGCACACACAGGCACACGCTCACGCACACGCACATGCACACACAGACACGCTCGCGCACACTCACATGCACATGCACACGCACACACGCGCACATGCACGCGCACATGCTCATGAACACGAACATGCACGCACACGTACGCACACAAACGCACGCACACGTACACGCGTACACACACGCGCGCATGCGCACACGAACACGCACACGCACGCAAACTCACGCACACGCACACACATGCAAACGCACGCACACGCACGCACACACATGCACACGCACGCACACGCACTCACTCGCACGTACACGTACACGCGTACAAACACGCACGAATACGCACACGTGCTGGTATACGCACACGCAGCCGCACGCGAACATGTACACGCACCCGCAGAAACAAGGCCACATCCACATGCACACGCACACGCATACTCACCCACTACGCTCACTCACTCGCACATGCATACGCCACACGCGCGTACGTATGCACACACGGACAACCGGGCATCATAGCCGATCTCGCCAAAACGCCGTAAAATGAGGTAATAAGTGGATTTACCGTAATGAAGAAAATGTTGATTGCATAACCTTTATATCTACATATATATATATATATATATATATATATATATATATATATATTGTGTGTGTGTGTGTGTGTATATATATATATATATATATATATATATATATATATATATATTGAGATGTTTAGAAATTACTTGAAACAAAGTAAATAATTCACGTAGTAAGAAAATCCATTTTTATGAGTATAAATGGTACTTTATATATAAGATTATGTAGGGATGTTTAATTAGCATTGAGTTGGACCAATGATATATAATTATTAACAAAAATGTAAAAAATAATGATAAATCGCAACATATTGCAAGTGAGTGTGGTGTACGTTTGGTATCGTAATGAAATAAATCAGTTTCCTTATTAGTTAGTAAGTTTATTTAAGTATAATTTTCCCTTGACATGAGTTATAGGTTTTAGATAACAAACGTAATGTTAGATGTAGTGTGGGACAGATATCAATGTCACATGTAGGGTGTACGCAGGCAGGTTTGGTGCAAACATTCGTGTTAGTGAAAAAACGTAATATGAGTGCTAAAACTGAATGGAAAACAGAATGAATACATTGGTTATTAACAATGAAACATAAATAGTACAGCAGTTCTGAAGTTATTGTGCATAATTAACATTTACAGACTTAAAAATTAGTGACAATTAACAATTCTATACAAGTCTTATTAAAACTTATGGATGGCCAGAAGAGTGAAAATAAATTATAATAAGTCATAAACAATAAGAATTTACACTTTCACAAACATTTAAAGTGCTAAAGTATGTAAAATCTAACTTGAAAAATTACTGTATGGAAGTAAGGTTATGTCATTTCTTCCTATACAAAACTTATATAAAAATGTTATAAAATGGGACAAATTGACCAAAATAAATTATAAGAGGTAAAAATAATAAAGTAGCCTCAATTTCGAGTCACAGAACATTATATTAATGACAATTTTACCAAAATTAGTTTTTAAGGGTGTATAAAAATTTCAGATAATTTTCCTCTCAAATTGGGTTTAGACATATAAAGGATGTGTATGTACATGTAGTAGCATCCGATATTCATGTGGAAATCAATTCCAGGCCTGTAAAGCATAAAAAATTAGTAAAAATTAAGAAATCAATGTAAAAAATCAACATGTTTAATAAGTTGAGTAAGTAGGTCGTGTTTGGACTTATTTTATACGAAAAATTATGGATATTTCAAAAATGTTTATAGGTTTAAGATAGATTAAGGGGTATAGCAGTTATAAGCTTTTTAAGTTAAATTTCAAATTGTGAAAATTATTAGCTAATCCGATTTAAGATAAAATACGATGTGGTTGTTGATAACAATTGATAATTTTGGTTTTTAACCAGTTTCATATAAATAGAAGTGCTTTGAAAGCAATTTCGCTCTTCCTATTCTTAAATTTTGTGGGCCAACACCTTGAGTATACAAGATGTTGCCATTTAAAATAAAATAAGGCCGCTACGATAAAATTCAAGTGCAATCTTAGTATCGGTAGTTTTTATAAACAAGTGATATTCATTTGTCGGTAAAACAAGTAACGTTAGTTTACCTAATAAAATTTGATGGTTATCGACAGCTACGATTATAAAATTATTTCCGAAGTTCGATCGTGTACAAGTTGTTTTTCTTTTGTTATTATTTTGTTACTTGTTTTTCGTTTTTCCATTAATATAAAAGTATTATCGGAAGTGTGTTTAATTTAAAAATTAACCTCAATCATATGGTGCATTTCAAAATTTATTTTGAAATAAAAATTTTAATAAATTGTGGTGATCCTAAAAATAAAGAGTCAACGTATGAGAAGAAATATTAGTAACTTACTGGAAGGAATTAGAGTCATCATAGAAGGAGATTTGGATATTTATGGAGCTGTTTTTCAACGGTCAACTTCTGCTTCAACAAGAAAAAGAGGCCATATTTATGTGAGTGTACCAATTTGTATAAGTAACCATTGACATTGATATCATATTTGTGTGTTAATTATGTCCATATTTTGTAATAAGCTTAATGTGAGACAACGAGTAACAATGTCCAACGGGAACATTAATTGAGCTATAAAATAAATGGTTAATAATATATTTAAAGTTAGGTGTAATTATACTTACTTCTTGATGTTGTGTTTTTTCAGTATACGTTATTGAAAGAGTAAATGAATGCGTATTCTTAGCGCATGCTCAGACTACACATTTTGAGATTTATTTTATGTATAGGGAGGTGCACACATTTAGTGATGCAATTCAAAATATTTCACAGTTCAGTATTTTTAAAAGAATTCAATTAAAAAGAAAATAAGTTGCTACAACTCAATGAAAATTATTCAGAATGTTTTTAAAATTACTTTCATTCACTTTAATTATAATTATCTTATTTTCCAATTTGGATGCACGCATTAACCACATCAATCATCATTAAATTAAAATTGTTTTTCTAAATTTGATCCCTATCCCCTGTGAAGAGTCTTAATGCTCCGACTGTATTTTACAGTTAGTTAGGTGATATAATATATATATATATATATATATATATATATATATATATATATATATATATATATATATCAACATAAACAACAATATAATGTAATATACATTAGCTATAATTAGTTATAGTTATAAAATTATAGTAATATATATATATATATATATATATATATATATATATATATATATATATATATATATATATATATATATATATTGAGATTATTAGAATTAGGCATAATAAAGGGGCTAGAGTTTATTGAGTTTGAAATTCTCTATAGTAGGCAAGTTAGATAAATTTCAGGAAGTGTGCAGTTCATTTTCAAAGAAAAAATAGTATAGGACTGCAAGATTATGGTTTTGATGTAACAAAACAGGCTTTGTTGGGTTTGCACAAGGTTGTTATATTCATAAGATCATTGAGCTATACCAGTAGCATGTGAGAAAGGTCAACACGATTCATATTAGTGGGTACGATTTGTTTCGTGTAGCATATTTATGTAATTTTGCATTTTATTCAATGAATTTTAGCATTTTGAATACATATCAGATATTGATCACATGGAGCATGATAATTATAATATGTAGAATGTATAGTATTAGGCACAATGCATAAACTATTTGAAATATGAAAGAAAGGGTTATGGTACGAACACAGTATATTACTAATTCAAAGACAAAGTATATAAAACGTGCATAAGAAGTGGCAGTGACTTAAAAACATAATTAAGAACATGAACAACAATTTTGCAGTGTGATATTGAATATATAATTGCAAATTTAATACAAAAATTGACAATATAGTTAAACAATGTGAAAATGTCAAATGACAAAATTAAGAACTATGGAGTACAAGTGAACAGTATTTGTGTTAGAGACAGATGTGGGAACACATTCTATGAACATTTCAAGTGTTATAGACATTTATTACACAAATTAAAAGTAAATTTATGTTAAGTTAGGTTAAGTATTATATGTAAGAATTTAAAAAAATTATAGTTTGTATAGGGTAAGATAAGTTTAGAATAAATTATAAAAACATTTAATAGTAGGTTTCCGTCATTTCTACAAGGAATTTAACTATAAATATGTAATCTAAACATAAAATTAGAAAAGTTGCGTTAACTACCTAAATTTTAGATGTGAAAGTGGAAATTTTGTAAAAAATAGTTAGATGGCGCAGTTGGTTAGCGCGGTACTCTAGCGAAGTACAGGTCGTAGGTTCAAATCCTAGTCGAGGTAAACTTTTTATTTATGTATTTAATAAAATTAATAATAATTTTTATTAATAAGTTTCTCGTGCGCAATCTTTAAAAGCTGGTACCGACCTATAATTTCCATATTTTTAATTTTTCAATTATATCTAAGTAAATTTTATTATGTCATAATTAATTTGTGATAAAATGTTTAGTTTATTGAGTGTTTAATGTTGTTTGTCATTTTTTGTCCAGCTATAGTAATAAAACATCAAATAAGTTCAGTTCAGTAATTACTTAACAAATAAATTTTACTTAGAAAAACCCACTATAATATATTACTTGTAACGCTACGCTCGTTCAACAATATTCACCACTCACAAAATAAAAGGTCACGTTTATTTGTGTCATAAATAACTATTATTACCAAAATTGTATTATTGGTATCAAATAATAAAAATATAAAATAATGAGAAGCCAGGCGAAAAACTTTCGTAAAAGCACCACACGAGTTAAACCACTTGAAGACTGTTTTCGCTTGTTAACAACGAAATATGTTTATTTTAGATTGCACCCATATCACATAGTCTTACACCAAGATTTAAATGGTGGAGATTCCAATAACAGACTGGATTATTGTAACTGGCTAGTAAATATGATAGGAGAAAATCCTGAAATTATGTTGTCAGATGAAGCAACATTTCGGAGTGATGGTAGTGTAAATGGCCATAACATGCACTATTGGTCAGAAACAAATCCCCACTGGATGCGGGAGGTCCAACATCAGAGTCGTTCGTCTGTAAACGTGTGGTGCGGTATTCTAGGTAGACAAATAACTGGACCATATTTTTTTAATGAAGGTCTTAATGGAGAAAAATATTTAGAATTTTCGTCGTGATATGTTTTTCCAACATGGTGGGTACCCGGTACATTACTCTAGGGATGTTTGGAATCTTCTCAATCAACATATCCTGACAGATGAATAGGATGTGGAAGTTTATTTCACTGGCCAGCTAGATCCCCAGACCTGACGTGTTTAAATTTTTATTTGTGTGGGGTGATTAAAAGAACTTGTTTTTGCCAACAGACCCACAACAAGTTCTGACATGATCGCAAGGATACGAAATGCAGTACAAAGCGTTTCAGCGGCAGAAATTGAAACTGCCTTCTTATCCACCCGACAGAGACTCGAATGTTGTATTAAAAATGTTGGACGACAGTTTGAACATCTGGGGCGACATTAATCACATTCTTAGAGTTTTTGTAATTTTTTTTAATTGTTGATGTTTAGATTGATTAAATTGTTTTCAGATTTGTTTGCTAATATATATTGTTTGATAAAAATGATCGAATGGCGCAATTTACCTAGACCTACCCTTTTTTGTTTACTTTTGGTGTGGGGCATTTTGGTTTACGTTTACAATCAAATTATTTTTAATTGTAGGTACGCCAATCGAAAAGTTCACAAACAGTACTTTTTAGATACCGCCCTCTAGCGGGGACGGTAACATTAGTATGACAACATTTTTAACTATTGCAGATATACCAATGTAAGGACTGTCTAACAAGACTAAAATTGTAGTTCTCCGTTAAGATTAACCAGCCTAGTTGAAGTTTGACAAAAAATGTTCACCGTTTACACGTTTCTTAATATATTTCAGGATAGAAAAAAAGTATCGACATTCAGTTTTTCACCATTTTGTTGCTAATTTGGTCTACTTTCATAATCCATTGTTAAAACTGCATGATTCCATTTAATATTTTGCAAAGAGAACTAGATTTATAAAAAAAAAAATAAATACCGCCCTCTAATCTGCATGTTACTTATTAAGTTGCGTTGAGTATGTAATACTTACATTGGTGGAAAAATGCTCTTTGCAACAAGTGTAAGTTTGCGAAGATCGATCAAGCAGAACCGGACAGGCGTTTTTTCATCACTAGGTTCTCACTCTCCCCCATCTCTTATTTGAAAAGATATACTAAAACTTGTTTAGTTTAATAAAAAGTACGCAGAATTTTCAGTAGAATTTAATTACCGTACTAATAATGCCCTTTAATTAGGAAAATTTTGTAAAATTTGGCTTTTTAAAATTTTAGTATTCAATTACGCCCTCTAGCGGTGGACCTACAATTCTATAAATAATTTTCAGGTGTTTCTCGAGACCACTTTTGTTATAAAAAATTCTTTCCAAAGCTATACTACAATCAGATTTGAAGATATGGCGGACGGCCGTTCGTATTTGCTCACCCGGTACACTTTTAAGTATTAAAAATTAAATATGATTAATCTATATACATTAGTAAATTTTTTGCTAATATTTAAAAAGCTTATTGTATGCTGTGAATAATTTGGAAACCCAACGCACAATGGTTGTAAAATACGCGAGAATGATAAAATATTAGGTTGGATTTGGAAACAAAAATTCTCTGAAGGTTGGGCTTCACTTTGACAGTTCAGTTTTAGAAATCAGTTGTACTAAAATGGCTTACACATTAGATCTTCGTAAAAGTATTTACAGTCTAGTTGGTAAATGCCAAAGCGTGAAATAGTTCGCATATTCGAAAATCTAAATATTTCCCGCAGAACTATTTATCGCACAATAGCGCATTGTGAACAAGGTATACCATGTATAAATTTCCTAAAAAGTGGAACACCCAGATCTTTTACCCTAGCCAGAGCAGACAGTTTAGTAAGAAGAGCAAAAAATAGAGTTGGAATGTCGGTCAGGGAATTGGCAAGGGATTGTAGAACTTCTGAGGACACAGTTAGGAGGGAATTGATTAGGAATGGCCAAGAATATCGAAAAAGAAGAAAATGTCCAAAATATACGCCAAATCAGTTGGCACGGATACCACGATGTTGTCGGGAATTAAGGCGGATACATTTTGCCAACAACAAAGTCATTGTTATTGTGATGAAAAATATTTCACTCTAAGTAACTCAGAAATTAGGGGTAACGATGGTTTCTGTACTGATAACATAGAAAACTGCCCATAGCATTTTAAATGTAACGAAAATGCAAAACTTGTTAATATAATTTTAGTCTGGTGTGCGGGATATCGAGGCCTTATGTGGGGCGTGTAAGAGGCGAAGCACTGGATAGTCGACGTTATATTCATAATTGTCTGGTCGCACTGAATGATTTCATTAATGAACATAATGTTGGAGACGTTATAATGTTTTGGCCAGACTTAGGGCTGGGGAATTAGCTTCACGCTCATTCATACCACGAAACGACAATCCCTCTAATCTACCTCAGGCCCGCGAAATAGAAGAATTTTGGACACTTTTGAGTAGACAAGTGTATAATGGAGGATGGCAAGTCGAAAATGAAGAACAGTTATACTGGGGATGCACAGAAAAATTCGAGAGATAGATATTATAGACGCCCAAGACCTTATGCGAGATGTGTAAAAAATTACGTCTTGTTGAAAAGCTCGGACCACTTCATTTAATTCTCAATTTTGTTAATTATACGTCTATTAATTGTTTGATAGCTATAAGTTTAAATAAAACGTATTTGTTTATTAAAACTTAATATAATATTTTGTGCCAAAACTTTTATAATTCTATAATTATGGTACAGAATGTTTATATGTTTTCCAATATATGTCCGTGATTTGTATGCATTAAAGTTTTTAGATGCCTTTATACGCAGCCAACAGTTTTATTTCATCAAATTGAGCAATCGTTGTGTATCCTGAAATAAAACTGACGGTTTATACTGTTTTTTTTATTTATCTCAATATACCAATGTGGGAATAAATGCAATTGTAAAAAGTGAAAACTTATTTCCAAAATGTTACTGCTCTAAGAAGGGAATCATTTGATTTTATATGAAAATTAATCTGTGCACTTTTCATGTTAATGAATTGTCTGAAATAGAAAGGCCTGAAATGGAAAGACTAAGATACACAGTTTAAATATGACATTTTATCGAATCACATTGTTACGGTTATGAAAATATGTACCAAGACCTATTAGATGACAAGATAGCAAACATATTAAATTCTTTGACGTTTATAAGATATAAGTTACACTTTATATCGATTTATCAAAATCTGTCGCATCTATCAATCATACCAATTTTCTAGATGACAGGCTCTAAATTTTTACGTTGGAAATTACGGTACCTTTTGTTCATTTTTATAACCTTACATATAAACTTTTGGGATAAATTTTACTTACACCTAAAGAAAAATATTTTTGGGAATTGCGTAGCATATAAAAGCAGTTTTAGGCGGCGATATATCAAACCACAGTTGCACTCAAGGGTGAATATTTTAAAATACATTTTGATATAATAAATAAGTTGAAGTGGTTTTTTTTTCTTTTTCTTGTCTAAAGGTGAAGCAGGAATAGAAAAATAGTAGATCAGTTACCGTTCAATTTTGTTTTTAAACTTTTATATTATTCCTTGGACGCCGTTTATATTCTTGTCTACTAGAATTTTTATTTATATAATCGCTATTTACTCATGTGAACTTGGTGGTAACGATTGTTTATGTCAACATGTGGTTCCTCTCTGTAACTCAAAGAAAAGAAAAAGAGCTAATTGACGACTATTTGTCAATGTTGCCTATTTTACGTTTTACGTATATAGCTCACATAAATATTGAAATATGTTAAAATAAATGAACTGCTTTAAAACGAAATATTATGATTCAGGGAATAATGCATTTTGTGCGTAGGTTGGAAAATTCTCTTTATAAAGCCGAAACCAAACTTTCAAGGTGTAACCGAGAATTCTCTATAATTTTCTTTACGAAAATGTGTAAGTGTAAATAAGTCGACTAAAAGAGAATCCAGTTTTTTAGTTACGCAGGTTCTAAACAAGATATTAATGAAAAGCGTTGCGAAATGAGGCAGTACAATCGCATTTAGACTAAACGCCAAATACGAAGACACCAAGCTGCGCGAAAAAAATCACGTGACCGTGTACTATTCAACTGGAAAGTATTAGTTTTTGTAAGAAAAGTAAAAGTTACATTTTGTCCATTTTTTAGTTAATAACCTCTTAATTATGATGTTTATATTTTATAATTAGGGCAATTTAAACAAAAAAAAACATTTATTTAATTGTGAAAGGTGAAATATAAGGTTATGTTACTTGTTCATAAATTTCGCATTTTAATTATTAACCACAGTTTTAAGGGTAAATAATTCGTGTCTAAACAGATTTATACTGCGATGGTTATAAATATGTGTAATAGAGGGGGTAGAGTTTTATCGAATTTAAATATTAGATAGTATGCAAGTTCAAATAAAGTTGAAGAAGTTATATAACTTGTTATGAGGAAAATATAGTATACGAATATACACAGATGATTTTTATACAACAAAACAGGTTTTATGGGGTTTGCACTATGATGTTGTATTCATAAAAGCATTGAGCTATGGCAGTAGCATGTTAAAAAGGTCTACACGATACATATTAGTGTGTTAAAGATAAATAAGAAATTTCACATATAAATCAATATAATTAAGCAATTAAACACATAACAGATATTGATTACATAAAGTACAATATCCTAATGTGTAGAACATGTATAATTGGTACAATGCATAAAAAATCTGCGAACTATAAAAAGGGTTATGGTACGAAGACGTTATGTTGGTAGATCATAGACTAAGTGTTAGAAAGTGCTTAAGACGTTAAAGTGCCTTAGAAACATATCTAAGAACATGAACAACACATGTGCAATGTGAAATTAACAATATAAATACAATAAAATATTACACAATTACTCTACACTTATTTCTTCGTTATCATAATCTGATATAAAATCAGATTCATCCGATGAGTCTCCACTCCTACGTATAATCAATTCCTCACAAACGACATCCATAATATGCTCTCTATTAATGTATTCCTCTTCAATTTCTTTAACATGACGGCACACTTCTTGCCAGTGGTTCTCCAAATCCATCGAACACTTTTCACTAGTTAGTTTTTCAACATCGGCTAATTTAAAAGTTGTTTCTCGATGCCACCCAATCTTTTACAATGGCCCATATTTTTTCTATTGGATTTAGCCCCGGGTGGTATAGAGGTAGTTGACATACAGAGTGACCATGTTTCGCAAATATAGCATCAATTGAATATTCGGTGTAGCTCGCTTTATTACATTTTATTAAATCATACAGCTCCACTTTTGTTTGGGATTCATCATGTACGATCCCCCGTTCTTGTAACCAAGTTATCATTTCCATTTTTTACTGCTAAAAGTTGGATGTTTAACTGCTAACGTGTTGTGATAACTTGCATTATCCATAACAATAACTGACTTTTCGAGCAAATTCGGTATTAACTGGTGCTCAATCCATCTTTTATAATTAATAAAGTTCATATCGTCGTGATCATCACCTGTTTTTGAGCCCGATTTAAAGGTAAGAGGGCATTATTGATAAATCCCATTTCACCACCAGCATGTACTATTATAAGACGTTGACCTCTGCCGATTGGACATTTTAAACCTTCGTTGGAATCATCTACCCATGTATATATGTTTCATCTGTATACACAATGGGTCGCCCTGCTCTTCGATACTTTGTTATTGCTCGTATATAAGCACAACGTAAAGATCGTATCGTTCCATTAAACATTTACGATTGTCAACGGTTTTCGTCCATTTAAAACGTATTTTATTTAATAATCTTCTTAAAGACGTTTCCTTCCCAGAGAAACCAATGGATTCGTCATCTTTAATAATATTATAGGTAGCATTGACGATTGGTCGTCGTTTCTCTGTGACATGAAAATTGTGTACAATGCGTCGAATGACTTGTTCCCCACAATTATCGACAGATGATCTTGTTGCGGTTTTCATTCTTTTATTAGAAGTCTTGAACGATTCTATTTCACCACGTTGAATTGCACCCCCTTCTATAATAATTCTAACGACGGTACTTGTAGATACTCCAGTTGCTTTCACAACGATATCAAGAACGTTAACTGTAAAGAAATGTAATCGTGAAAAAACTGACAGATGTTAATCGTACAATAATGACATACCTTCATTCATATTTTTATGAAACTGATAAACATTCCAAATAATTTCGCGGGCATCTTGCGATAAGACACGCCGCTTCTTTGCTGGAATGTTTGATGTACTATCAGACAATGTACTCGCATCACCCATTATAAACAACGAACTAAATCAATATATTATATTAATGCATATTACTGTGGATTACAAATACAACTTATTAGTAGTTGATCGGTATTTACAGTTTATGCTAGATTTGATCTGTTATCATTAGTCCGAGATTTTCATGAATCATTGTTATATCTAATTCAACTACTAGATTCGAACTGTACTTTACTAGTCTGACACCTTTACCGCTGAGCCACTGAGTAATCCAATATATATTTGTTAGAACTTATATATATATTAAACTATTTTTCGTGGTTGCGCAGAAGTTTATTGCGCATGTTGCGCCGTAACCTCTGCTGCGCAGGTGTATTGGCGCTTAAGCTCTTCGCGCATTATTGAATCCATATGGGTTTCATTTCTACACTAGCTTGGCTTATTGGATTTTCTGCTAATGCGATGAATGTGGCTTCTTTGAGTTTCCGACGAGTTGTATTCTCGTCTTTGCCACTATCTGTATGTTATCCCATTGATGCGGTGGTCTTCGTTCCAAGGTTACGGCGCAACATGCGCAATAATATATTCTGCGCAACCACGAAAAAATAGTTTATATATATATAGTGCTGCGCAAAGGTTACGGCGCAACATGGCAATAAACTTCGCAACCACGGAAAAATAGTTTAAATATATATAGTTCTAACAAATATATATTGGATTACTCAGTGAAAGTCTTCTAGGTAAGTCCAGTATACGGAAGTCAGAATCCGAATTCGAAACGTCGCGCTAAAAAGCTAAACTGTGAAATAGGTCCGATCAAACTTCCATAATAGTGAAACCACAGTTACAAAACACTTATAATACAGAATTAGTAACTCGGTACGGCCCCGAAGTCAAACAACTTTTCAGAAAGCTTGAAACATCAATGAACAAGCTAGCACTAGAGGAGAACCATCTAACCTTCCTCTGCAAAGCCCGTGATAACAACTTAATACCCACTGGGCTTAACATCAAAACTCCGATACACAGCCGAAAATATCACTAATCGCAAAGAGAGCTAGCGAAGCGTTAGTCAAAGAACGAATCAAACATCACCGTTTCAGAAAGTACCAGCTCGAACACCAATCCAACGAGATTAGAGAAACCATTCGAAATCGAGTGAACGAGCAAGACTTTGATAGGATAAATACGGCTACCAGAAGTAAATACTCGAAGACCAAGGCAATTCACAAGGAAACTCAGCAGAATAAACTCGAAAAGCTAATGAAGGAGAAGAAAGAACCAACTAACATCAATCGAAAAACACTGTAATAAACATCTCTAAACGACAGTTGAACGAAAATGAAATTAAGGTTCTGGACAAAGGCTTGAACTATGCGATAACACCGAGGTATATTCCGAAAGTAGATTTAATAACCGCAGTAGAAGCGACAGCTATGAAATTAGATCCTGAAGAAGCCGAAGAATACAGAAGTAAGGTTAGATCAGTCCTGGTTTCATCTATGAGAACTAAACCTAACCTCTATAACCTAGAAAGGAGAGCGGTCATTTCCCTTACAAATGACCCAACGATCAAAGTTCTCCCGGCAGATAAAGGAAATGCGACTGTGGTAATGGATATGGACACTTACAACAGTAAGGTCCAAGAACTACTAGACGTGGGCGAGTACAAACAAATACCCAAAGACCCCACACCATCAATCGAAAGACGGATATACCTGACGCTGGCAAAACATAAGGGGAGTTCTCCGATTACCAGAGAACTAGACTTACCCACACTACAGCAAACCTCCGCATCTGTACGGCCTACCAAAGATCCACAAGGAAGGAATTCCTCTGAGACCAATTGTGAGCTCGAGAAATTCACCTTGTCACCCATTAGCACACTATCTGCTAGATATCATCACACCCTTATCGGGAAAAACCGAGTCTATGGTCAAGAATACGCAGCACTTCGTGGAAACCATCAGAAACTTCCAACCAAACCACGAAGAAATACTGGTAAGCTTTGACATTGTGAGTCTATTCACAAATGTGCCTACCGATAAGGCACTAACTATCATAAGGGACAAGCTGGAAAAGGATGAAACGTTAGACGAACGCACGCAACTCTCGGTAAACACAATAATGGAACTTCTGGCAATATGCATTAGAACTACATATTTCCAGGTAGAAGACAAATTCTACCAACAAGAGTTTGGGACGGCAATGGGTTCCTCACTATCACTCATATTGAGCAATGTATATGGAAGACTTTGAAGACCAAGCGATATCCGAATTCACAGAAAAATCAAGGATGTGGCTTAGATACGTGGACGATACCTTCGTAGTTTGGCAACACGGCAAGCATAAGCTAGATGAATTCCTAGATCATCTAAATAGCCGCGCACCCACCATCAAATTCACAATGGAATTGAGTCGGAAAAAACTGCCATTCCTGGATGTACTTGTACACAGGAATGACAACACTTTCACGACAAGTGTATACAGGAAACCTACCCACAGGGAGGTACCTACACTACAACTCCAATCACCACAAAAACGTGAAGTTAGGCGTAGCAAAATGCTTGTACGATAGAGCAAAAACAATATGCTCAGAACAAGAGGACCTGAACAGAGAAAAAGAAAATATCGCTAGAACACTCAAAGAAAATGGCTACCCCGATCTAACACCTAACCTTAACAGAGAAAGGGTAACCGAAAAAGAAGAACCTAAATATACAGCGATAATACCATATATACAAGGTACCTCAGACAAAATACGAAGGATAGGCAGCAAATACAAGATACGCACTGCCTTCAAATCGACCAGAACGCTCAGGGGAATACTAACCAAAACCAAACCATACAATGAAGATCAGAATTCCAAGAACTGTGTATACAACCTACCTTGCGAATGCGGCAGAGCATACATAGGAGAGAGCAGTAGACCACTCAAAGTGAGAACTCAGGAACACAAGAACAACGTCCGCAAGGGCGAAACTGAAAGATCAAGAATCGCTGAACATGTCTGGAACGAAGACCACCGCATCCAATGGGATAACATACAGATAGTGGCAAAAGACGAGAATACAACTCGTCGGAAACTCAAAGAAGCCACATTCATCGCACTAGCAGAAAATCCAATAAGCCAAGCTAGTGTAGAAATGAAACCCATATGGATTCCAATAATGCGCGAAGAGCTTAAGCGCAATACACCTGCGCAAGAGGTTACGGCGCAACATGCGCAATAAACTTCTGCGCAACCACGAAAAATAGTTTAATATATATATAAGTTCTAACAAATATATATTGGATTACTCAGTGGCTCAGCGGTAAAGGTGTCAGACTAGTAAGTGAAAGGTACCAAGTTCGAATCTGAGAGTAGTCCAGTGCTTGAGAAAAATTAGATATAACAAATGAATTCGACTCAAGTGCGAAAACAGTCCTTCTCAGGACTAAGCCTGATGACGGAAGCAGAGTCCGCTTCCGAAACGTCGCGCTCAAAAAGCATAAACTGTGGAAATAGGCCGATCAACTCCACTAATAGGAAACCACAGTTACAAAACACTTATAATACAGAAATACAACTTACTTGTAAATAAAAGATGCCGAAAAAGTAGTTTTAAAAAAAACTGTTTACAATTAATAAAAACGTGCACGAAAAATGAGGTTAGAAAACAATAAACAACACTACATTTTGTGGACGGAACATAATATCTACTTCTCACTCATATCATTACTCCATTTCTTTTTAATGCAATATTCGGTTTCTGCGCACGTGTCTGCGTATTTGGCGTTTGCTCTAATATTGATAAATACAAAAATATTTATTTTGTGACATATTTTTTCGGAGTATGGGTGCATACAAATTTTTATTAAAAATATCTCTGATGACTAATATAGTTTTTCTGTGTTTGTTTACGTAACACCTATCTGTAGCCACACACCTTGTGAGTCAGTAACCCAAGTTTGTGGTTATGTTTATTAAGTTAGCAATTTTTTATCTGAGCGTAAAATCAACAGTAAATATGAGCCCAAATTTAAATTAATTAGTTGTAATAAAATATTTTAGGTGTAATGATGATGTGGTTTATAAAGTTAATAATGGTTATCAACTTTAAAGAAATGTTCCGATACTCCTTACGATAGTTGATTTCAATTCTACGTGATGTCGTTATATGTGTATGTAAATATGTGGATTAAATGAAAATCTTTACTCATTATTTACTGTATTTTAGATGAATTGATCTCATTTACATGCATATTTGAGAACTAAAAAAAACAATGTATCATATCGTAGAAGCAGATGTTTCGATAGTTTCCTGTAATGTTTATTGACATCGTTGCGTGTGTATGCATTGAATGACGATCTTTATCATTATTCGCTGTGCTTTAGATGAATATACAGTGTCCATATTTCGATTGCTCACCATTGGTATCTCGGTTACCTATTAGAAAAGATAGAGGAACGGTTAAATGCGGAATGTTTTACAGAATTCAGTACTCACAACAAATCTCATTCAAATTCACCCTAACTTTTTTAAATTTTAAGACCTTTTGGAAAAACCAAAATTTGTCAATTTCGATTTTCCTCAATCACTAGATCACGCCTAACGCGACCGCTATTGAACCTTTACATTAGTCAGACAGTTTTTTAAGATACATTTTTCGGTGTAAACAGAAACCCCCCATTTTTTATTGTTTCCAGGTTATTAGCGCTATCTTTTGTTTTTCTTATGGTGGCCATATTGGATGTTTAGTTAGTTAGGTATTCCCTAAAAAGAGCTTTTCAATGATGTATAACATGTTTGGAAAATCCTTATTTGTAGGGGAAATATTAATAAAAAAATTAAAAATAAAAGTAGGCTTTGAAATTATACACCACTGACAAATGAAAGCGAAAAAGGTGTGTAATAATGTCAAATGTCAAATAACGAAAAGAAAAAAGGTCAACAAAGCAAAGAGTGAAGAAACAGTACTAAAAGTTCCACAGCCAACAACTACATGTCTTTTTCACGTGAACCAGTCGTCTCTGTTCACGTTGAAGGAACCAAAAGTTCAACGTACATTTCACGTCAATATGTCACATCCAATCGACGACATTAAATGACGTAAAATCACGACGTAATAAGACGTTATAATCACATCTGTTTGTTATCCAGTTATGCACCTATTAGGTGCCCGGCGAATGAATATATTAATACCGAGTTACAGAATAAATGAAAAGCATATAAATAGTATATGATATTTATTAAAAATCGTAATATAAATGTAAAATAAAAAGTACCATAATACCTAATAATATAAGCATTGAAAACTTATTTTTAAAATATTGCTAACAAAACTATATTTCAGTCAAAAAGCTATACACTTTAAAAGAATAACTGGCTGAATAATTAACCAAAACAATGTAAGTGAATAAAACAGAAATGTTATTTCTTAAAAAAAAGTAAAAATAACATCAAAATTGCCTTTGAGAACTGAATTCAGAAAACATTCCCTATTTAACCGTTGCCCTATCTCTTCTACTAACCGAGATACCAACGGTGAGCATCGAAATGTAGACACAGTGTATACAGATTTGAGTTATCTACATTCATTTTTGGATAATTGTAGTATGTATTCCTTATTGCTCTATAAAATGACATGGTGAGTGGTTTCATATGAAAAGGACTAATTCGGTGATATATAATCTAAAATAAGTTTCTATTCTGAAATTGGAACGCAATACAAAAGTGATAAAATAAGTTCTTTTTTTCCATTATAACGTATTTGTGATGTTCTATCAAAGTGTACATTCAAAGATAGCAGCAGCTTACGGCAAAAATTGTGTAAGTGACTTACTTGTGCTGAATATGTTACACGTACGTATTCATAATAATAATAAACTATGCAGTCATACATGTAATTTGTTTTCACTAACATTATTTAACAAATATACCATACATCGATTTCTGATTGATGACAAATTGTTTTTAAAAATTCATTTCAATATTTTATGTTTTAATGTCATTGTAAAGGTTTCCAAATATGTTTTAATGTCATTGTAAAGGTTTCCAAATCTAAATCGTCATCGTCAGATGAAAATGTCAAATCAGATTCGTCACTGCATTATTAACATTTATTATCAGTTCGGTAACATCATCCAATATCACTTCTTTTTTAAAATATTCACTCTCCGCTTGTTCTACATGTTTACACACTTTCTTCCAGTTCTCAGCTGTAATTTTTTCAAATTATTCATTTGCCAATTGCCTAACGTCTTTCATTTTAAACGTCACATTGCTTGCTGCTATCCGATTTTTGACAAATCCCCGTATTTTTTCAGTGGGATTTTAATTCAGGGTGGTACGGAGGGAGACGAAGGACAGCCTGACCTTTTTGAGCTAGGCTTATCTGGAATATATGTTCTATTTTGTGGTTTTTGCTCTTTAATTTTCTCGTATAGCTTGACTTTCAATTCAGTAGCTTCATAAATTATTCCTCTCTCAGACAGCCAAGCCCGCATGTCACCATTTTTCCAAACTGATGTGTGTGCAGCTTCTGTACTTACATTATGATATGATGCATTGTCAATCACAAAAACTGAATTTCTGGGTAATTTTGGTATTACTTTTTCTTTTACCCATTTAATGTAATTTCTGTGGTTCATGTCATCATGTTTTCTGTCCTGACATACATTAAAAGAACATTTGTAATGAAGCCATTTTTTTCCTCCACAATGAGCGTTGACCTTTAGTAACAGGAGCTTTCAAACATCGGTTTCTTCCATCGCCCCATGTTTTCAGTACAGTATGGCCACTGTGTGAGTAAGTTTTTATTACTATACACCAAATTTCTTCCCTCTACTTCGATGAAACTCGATTCGTTTAGTTGTAATGTCCATTTTTTCCACTAATACTTTTCCATTATGCTCGGTCTGTTTCCAGCAAAATCCTAGAGTTCTTAAACGTTGCCAGGGTGACTTGGTCCGGGTATACTTCTTTAATAATTCTTCTCACAGTATTTAGAGCCACACTGTAAGGTTGTGTTGACGCACCCTGTATGTAAGATGTTATAATGACGTGTATTACGTGTTTTGAGTACGGGAGTTGGAACAAAAAAATTTTGTGTATATGCATAATGTATGTGGGTGGGTGATACGCCACTGGCAATTTAGGAGAAATATCATTCAGTATGCAGATACGTGTATTTGAATATTATACAGACATTGGTGTTGGAATAAACAGATTCCGATGAATGTAAATGTGAAGAGAAATTTGTCGATGGGACGATAATGGTTGCTACTGTTGACTACTTAATAAGAAATGGAATGTTGGAGGATAAAGGAGTAATCTTGGCCGGAAGATGTGAGTGTATAAGTGTAGAATGTTTTAGAAAATATGTAGAGAAAGATTTGGTATGTTTAATTGTTAATTATAGAAAGTTCTCGTAATGTTGTGCAATCAGTTTTGAGAATACATGTAAGTATATGGGATTTGAGACCTTAGACTGTACTTATTTTTGCAAATGTTGCGGAAGGAGGACGAGCGCATGTGAGAGATAAACGTTGAAAGTTGTGTAATGGTCCAGAGTGGCCACTGAATGAATGTGATGACGAGAAATGGCTTCTCCATAAAGTAATTGTAAAATTTGCAGGTAAAAACAAACATGGCGATGTATAATAGTTATAAGCGTGTTTGTACAGAGGGTAGCATCAGTCGGCACTAAGAAAGTTTGAGTGAATACCATTGGTGAATATAGCGAGGAAGTCAGACATGTTTAAAGATGGATGGCTTAAGGTATAAATAGGAAAGTCAGAGATTGACGTTTGGTTGTTGTTGGTTGTTGCTTTTGGTGAGAGCTCGGTGAGACGCGCGCGAGGTGATGTGTGAAATCAGAATGGGTTGAGTTGGAGTTATATTTGTGAATAATATTGAAGGCAGTCATTGTTTAAACAACTGCGTAACCCGAAAGGGGATGAATCGTATAAGACATTCATAAATAAAACAATTAATAAAATTGAGATTGAAGATAAAATCAGTTTATTTTTCTTCAAGAAAAAGTGCGTAAGCAGATTTATAAAAAAAAAACATAACAGTTGTTACGTTATAGTGTTGAGTGCGGCGCGTGAGCTTGTACTGATCTTTAGTATAAATTATTTATGGGACCACCTTTAAGTGAACGAAATTTTCGTAGTAAATTGAGCCAATGTTAAAGTAATTTTGTATGACATTAAAAGTTTATTTGTGTTAAGGAAGGGCTAAATTGTCCTAAAGGTTGCGAGAAACTTTTAAGAGGCAACCAAATGTGTACAGATTATTACGGTTTATTGGAGTAATAACCTCGTATAGTTAGACGCGATTACCGAAAGGAATAATTGTTTGTGGAAGTGTGCAGTACTTGTAATGTGCCTTCAGGCAATCTAAGGAATACAAATGGACTACAAATAATTGGTTTACGGGAAGAAAGAAAGAAAAGCGAAGGATGAATGGACAGTCTTTAAGTAAGAATTACATTTAAGAACCTTGAAAATTCAGTAAGCACGATTATCTTTCTTTGGTTAGTTTATTTGCGTATTGTTGTGTAATTTTATTTAATTAATTAGTGTTGAAGGAAAAAAGATAATCGATCTCGAGTTATGTTGTATTGGCTGTTTTAGTAGTAAGAATTTTGCAGAAACGCAAATTTGTATTGACAGTGGTTTTCAACCACGCTGTGTAGTGTATGTAAACATTTGTTTATTATTTTGTGCAGGACAATATATATTTATCGTTAACTTTTATTTTGTTGTTTATTTAGCCAGTTATGAGATACATTTGTGACGTTTACTTAATTGGTGACCTAGTGTTTGACAAGTTAAATGTAGACTTTGCATATTTTGATTTTAAGATTAATGAACAACCTGAAAGGTTATATTTGCCAGGTTAATTTCAAAAGAAAATTTTCATGTTAGTTTCGTTTAACGCAGTACACTAATGACGGATCAGCTGTTGATTAAAAATTTCATTAAGTATAACTAAGAGAGGACTTTTAGAACTTACATATTTACGAATGTCACATACGATTCAGAGGTATTATAAAGGAACAATTATTAAGCCGATGACATTGTTTTCTTTTGATTAGGAATTTTAAAATTAATTATCGACCATTGAATGAAGAACTATTTTATTCATTAATAAGTAGAAATTTAACTTTATATGTATACGAGGGATACGTAGAAAATATTCAGTTAATGTGTTATAACTTTGGTATTCTGGATGTACAGGGTACAATCAGGAAGTTTGTGACGACCCGTGTATTTCAGTTTTTTTTTTATAACTGTTGGTTACAGATAAAATTTGAGTGATAAATTTTGGTATACGAGGTGTATTCAAAAAGTTTCTAATAACCTGGGTAGTACTAAATATATTTGAGTTTGAGTTGAATTGTTTGGGACGAGTGTTTGTTTTAGGACCCTCGTGTGAGAGTTTACTGAGTAAGCACAATCCTACTTTCCACAATCAAGTAGGGTTAATTAACACCCAGCTTAAGACAATTATTTTAGCAAAGTTTCGATTGTGGTGGCGCCTGGAGACATATTTTCCCGGACTGAGCTGTTTGAATATCGCTGTAAGGTGTTTGAGCGTATTAATCATTCATTTTACTTTATTTCGACCACGCCCATCTCCCTGTTAGCTGGCTTAGCAACCCGCTTACATTAGTAAGCATACACGACGCCTAGTGCGGTTTGGACGTGTAACAACACCTGTAGCTTCAGCAACACGTTCTTGTAATTGGGATAATGGAATTGTCATCGTTCCTTCTTTCTGTTTTTTCATAAATTGGTAAGTATTGTAGATAATTTGCCTCTATTGGCTATGAATTACCTTTCGTTTATTCATTTTCTACCTGACAACAAAATTAATACATTATTGCCTATCTCAAACCACTCAATGTCAATACAAACAAAAAGATCATTAAACGCTCAACATAAACAGTGTTTCGTTTCTAAACTGTAAGTTATTCTCGTAACCAAATTGAGATTAAAGAAGCAACATTTTTTAAACATCATTTTTAGTGTAGAAAAGCACTTACAAATCTTGAATTTGGCGAGAAAATACAATGTATTGGTTTAATACACCAGAAATCCGCCTTGGAAACCCAGAAAAATATGTAATTTCAATTAACCCTCCTAATGTGTTCGGGTCAATATGATCCAATCGAGTTCCTCTAATGAGATTAATTCGTTAATTTATTTAAATGTTTCGTTGCCACTGCATGACTTTTATTTCATTACTCTAATAACGGTGTACCTAGATTGATATTAAAAAATTATAAATAGATTTTTTTTAATCCATTTGTTACACTCACTGTGTATAATCCGGTGATTTGTGTGGTTCAAATTAGAAGAACGCATCCAGTGAGCATCTGTGTGTTAGTTTCGTAGTAAATATCAAACGTAATGCTATACTCTAATAAGAAACACCTAACAATTGAAATTTATTATTGAAAATGTGTAGTGCTTACGGATAGTGAACCTGATAAACTTTTGTGTGTTTCTGATAGTGATTCTAATGCTTCTGACGAAGAAGACCATTTGTCCGAAACCGAGATATATAATAGCGAATCAGATGATGAAGTGGAAGCTACGATTTCAAAGTTGATACGGGTAATCACGTAACTTCAAAATATCGCAAAATAGTATGGAATGAAAAGACGCATCCGTCGGGAAGGTTGTCAGCGGCAAATATTATTTCTTTGATTCCTATGCCAGCAAGGTATGCTACGTCGCGAATAATTGATATAAAATCTGCGTACTTCTTATATTTCACTCCCAAAACTGTAAACCTAATTTTGAAAATGTCAAATTTAGATGGCAAAAGTCTTTGTGGCGACACGTTTCAAGAACTAACATTAGTTGAACTATAAGCATATTTTGGCGTACTGTTTCTAGCTGGAGTGTATAAATCTCATGGAGAGGCAACGGACAGTCTATGGGATGAAAATGTAGGTAGTCCAATATTCAGAGCAAATCAAGGATGTCCTTACAACGATTGTATGTAATTGCACGAAGAATTCGCTTTGACGATAAAAAACTCGACCACAACGACCCCAAACTGATAAATTAGCTGCCATACGGGACTTGTGGGACAAATGCGTTGCCATTCTACCTAAGCTGTATAATGTTCACGAAAATGTAATAGTAGATGAGCAACTAGTACATTTTAGAGGCCGTTGACCTTTTAGACAGTATACCGCGAATAAACTTGCTAAATACGGAGTCAAGATTTGGACTGAATTGCCAGCCGCATTGGTCTGCAACAGGAAAGAAGTTCTTTCTTCAAAATTTAACTTTACCAAGGACAAATCGATAGTTTCCTATATTCCGAAACGGAATAAAAATGTTACGGTCATGAGCATCATGCACCACGATAACGGAGTGTGTAACAAGATCATCTAAACCTGTTACGTGCACAAAAGGATATTGGTAGAAATTGGTGACCAAGGTGCAGTAACAAGGAAAAGAGGAATTAGCCGAAGCTCAGTCGGTCGGTTCAGCACTTGGATGCATGGGCGTTTTGGCAGGAGAAAGGAAATACATAAAGTTTAAAAAGGCACCACTTGATTGACTTCTTTATCGCCCTCTATCAAGAAAAGGGCTACGGCCACCTAGGACAAAAGACACAGCTAAAAGAAAGTGGTGAACTAAGTCCACACTGAGGAGGAACTGGTTAGGAATGGAGTCGTAGATCACAGGATTAATGAACAACATACAAAGTGAGTCGTAACTTAAAGACCATAAATTCATCAACCGAGTTTTACACGTATCAAATCCCCCCCTAGCAAAATTAAAAACCCCACCCAGAATTTCGAAACCCCGTACAAAAGATTTAAAAACCCAAGAGATCCAACCCCAGCACACAGAGACAGACGTGCTATGAAACCCACCGAAAGAAATAAAAGAAGGAAGTGAAGGGCTCTGATGTTCGAGCAGGGAGACACTCGAAGAACGAAAAGACAGAAGTGAGTGTAACCCTAAATATAGCCACCCCTACGAAGATAACCCAACCAACCACCCGAAAGAAGTAGCGTAGCGACTACTTGTGCCGCTTGCGGCGTTTAGGACTCCCTACAAGAGTACCTTTGGTCCTCGAACCCACAGTATCAATAGCATCCTCGTCCGATGACGTAATAGAAGGCGCAGAGAGCAAAGGTGTGTGCGGTTTAATATCTTTAGCGTGATAGACGCCCAAAGACTTCCCCGTTGCATCGTCTAACGCGTACGTCCACGGAGACACCACTCGTGCTATACGGCACGGACCCACGAATTTCGGTGCGAGCTTGGCATTGAAATACCGAGACGCATCGGAGAGAACGAAATTTCTTTTCCAAACCAGATCGCCGATTTGATAACGAACGTGACGGCGACGAAAGTTATACCGCTGTTGGACTCGTTTAGTAGAACGTTTCATACGTTTAAGAATGTCCAAGCGAAGTGAGTTGTAGAACTGGTCGGATCGTATCGGAGGAGTATTTTCACTAGGGTTCAGGATAGGAGAGTCAGAGTCAAGAGGTTCAGGAAAAGATCACCATAAAGTACGTGTTCGCGTCCACAGAAAGCAAAATACGGAGAGTAACCGGTAATCTCATGTTTAGCTGAGCGAATAGCGCATCCGATCTTGGATAAATTTACATCCCAGGTTCGCTGATTAGAGCTAATATAAGAAGAGAGCATTGTTTTACAACTCTGTTAATTCGTTCAGCAGGATTCGACCTAGGGTGATATTTTGGAGTATAAAGAATATTTGTACGATAGCGAGAACACAGGTTTGTAAATTCCTTGCTGCGAAATTGTACCCCATTATCAGTGATTATGTATTGTGGAGTACCAAACATTAAAAGATTTGTTCTTCTAGAATTCGAGTAGCTGTTGCAGTACGTAAAGGAAAGAAGCATGGAAATTTAGTGAAATAATCTGCTACCACAAGTATAAAACAATGACCTTTTGAGGATCGTGGCAGAGGTCCTACGAGATCTGCGCAAAGTACTTGCCATGGCCTGGTAGGCACAATAGCAGGAGCAAAGAATCCTGGCGGTGTCTGTTGTTCCACCTTATGAGCAGCACAGGTATTGCAGCGTCGAATGTAACGCGAGACGTCGGCCCGTAAGGCTGGCCAATAATAATGAAGTGAGATACGAGCTACAGTTTTAGTTACCCACAATGTCCTGCAGTAGGAGAATCATGTAATTCGAAGAATTTCTGAACGTTGGTTCTTTGGAACCACCATTTTCCAATCACCTAAGTCGTCAGAAGTTGAAGTAGCTTTAGTACGCTTGAAGAGCAATTCATTTTTAACAAACCAGGAAGGAAATTTCCTTGAGAAGAATTTACGCGTTCGCGCATAGAAATATACCATTGATCAGTAATAGGTAGTGAGATACGTGAAGTAGTTGGTTCAGTGACGAGAGTATCAAGTTTTGGCACAGAACGAGAAAGAGCATCAGGTACTACATGTTCTTTACCTTTTCGGTGTATGATGTCGAAGTCGTATTGTTGAAGCCTAATAGCCCAACGAGCTAATCTTCCCGAAGGATTTTGAAGTTTATTTAGCCATACTAAAGAATGATGATCAGTAATTACAGAAAAGTGTGCAGCCTCGACATAAGGACGAAATTTTCAATGGCCCATAAGACCGCTAAACATTCTTTCTCGGTCGTTGAGTAATGACGTTCCGTTTTAGTTAAGGAGCGACTGATGTAACTAATGACTTGTTCACCAGCCGTAGTAGTCTGACTTAAAACAGCACCTAAGCCAAAATCTGAAGCATCTGTTTGTATAGTAAGAGGACAAGAAAAACCAGGACATGAAAGAATAGGAGCAGATACGAGACATTTTTTTAAAGCGTTAAAAGAATCTTGACATTGATTTGACCAAACGAAAGGAGTGTTTTTCCTAGTAAGCGTACTTAAAGGAGCAGTAAGCGTAGCAAAATTTGGAACAAAACGTCGATACCAACTACAATTCCGAGTAATCTACGAATTTCCGTTACTGAGGTAGGAACAGGTATAGAAGTAATTGCAGCGATCTTATCCGGATCAACCAATAAGCCATCTTTGTTGACCACATAACCAAGATATTTCAATTCGGGACGACAAAATTGACATTTGTCGCGTCTTAAAGTTAACCCTGCTTCCGTAAACGATTGAAAATTTGCGTCAGCACCTCTAAATGTTTCTCGAAAGTAGGAGTAGCAATGACAATATCATCCAGATAAGCGAAACAGTAGGTTCGAGATCAGCACCGAGAACACGATCAATTAATCTTTGAAAAGTAGCAGGAGAATTATGTGCCGAAAGGCATTCTAGTAAATTGAAATAAGCCTCTATGAGGTACAGTAAAAGCAGTGAGCGGTTTAGAATTTTGAGAAAGAGGTATTTGCCAATAAGCAGAACGAATATCCAAACTGGATAAGAAGCGAGCGTCACGTAACCGATCCAAAATCGAAGTTATATAAGGCAAAGGGTAAGCATCCTTTTGTGTCACAGCGTTGACTTTGCGAAAATCGATACAAAATCTGTAGGAGTTGTCTTTTTTTCGTACCATAACTACTGGACTAGACCATGGACTATTTGAAGGCTCTACAACACCCATAGCCAACATGTCATCAAGCTCTTTATCTACAATAATTTGTAAAGTAGGAGATAACGGATAATATCTTTGCTTAATAGGTTCTGCGTCTGTAATAATTTTGTGCTCTATTAGAGAAGTGCAGCCAAGTGTATCGGAAGCCAAAGGAAAAGCTGTATTCAGAAGATTTTGTAGTGAGTTTTGTTCAAAAGAAGATAATTCGGAGAAAGAGTTTAAATGTTCGGTATTTATGGCGTCAAGTAATGGAGTAGGTCCAAAAGACCAATGACCTTTCGGAAATCCGGGACGAAATCAATCGCCCTCCAAAAATCTATACCCAAAAGAAGTGGTTGAGAAACTTCTGGTACTACTAACACATCAATAACTACAGTTTTATCTTCCACCGTGATCGGAAGAGGAACATGACCAAGAATTTGACATTTGCCACCATTAGCCACTGAACAAAATAAAGGAGATTTGTCTGTCAAAAGTGAAATATGTAAACGTCGTAAAGAATTCCATCCATCCTGCCAAGTATGGTCCGTGAGGATCCACTATCCAGAAGACCTTTAAACATTTGTCCAAGAATGGAGACATTAAGGTAAGATCGTTCGTCGTTACGAACACTAGAGAATATAAAGTCAAGAAGAAAACGTTGTTGGTCAGTAAGACCCGAAAAGGAGTATCCGAAATTGTAGGTATAAGAGAGTCTTCTACTCGGTCAGAAGCCTCTAATATTAGTTTCCTGACGAGAATTACATTTAGGACAATTTGGTCTGGTAACCCCTGGTTTACCGCAACCATAACAATGCTTATTCTGTGGTTCTGAACATTTAGGAGAAGTATGTCCTCGTTTTGACAATTCCAGCAACGTAAATTAGGAGATGAAGGAGTAGATAAGGTATGGACAACGTAAGGAGTAGGTTTACGAATATTAGACGAAGTTGATGCATCACTAGCAGAATCTACATATGCTAAATTAGTTGTGCCAAAGAAGTTATATCTGTTAAAGCTAAAGAAGTTTGATAGAACGGAGAAATATTACGTCGGACAATCTCAAGTTGTCGTTCCGGAGAAAGAGGTAGAAGTAATCGTTGAAATAAACTTTGCATAGTAGCTACATATATACCAATCGATTCTAAAGGACCCATAGTACGAGCTTTAATTTCTTCCAACAGTCGTTCGTCATAGTTAATAGGAATAAATTCTGACTTCAAAGAGTTACTACGTCTTCCCAAGAGGTTAAGGATTCTTTATGTGCCCTGTATAGTAATAATGCCTTGCCCGTCAAAAGTTCTGGACAAGCAGCGTAAAGGTATGAATGAGTAAGTCCCCTAGCAGAAGCGAGTTCTTCCACCCGTGTCAAAAATTCAAGAAGTGACGAAGAAGTTTCCCAGAAAAGGTTAAGTTTAATTTCGCAACCGCATAGTATTTCCGCGAAGCTACTGGTGTAGACGTATTAACGCCTGGAATAGGTAACGCATCCAAGTCATCCGAATCGAAGAAATAAAATCAGGTTCACCTTCCGAACTACTAATTGGTGTAACCTTTGGACTAGAAGAAGGTACTTGTGTGAAACTAACCGTAGCAGGATGTTTCCACCTGCGATACATAGCCTCTACTTCAGCGCGATAATTTTGAAGTGAGAGAAGAAATTCATTTTTTACCGTTACTTCATCCGGAGTATCCACTTTCGTCAGAGTACAACGACGATGAGTATGTACCCAAAGTGTAATCAAACGTTTAGCAACCGGTGTAGCAATGTCACCCGAAAAAGAGGTTAGAATAGTAGAAAGCTCTTCATTAGCTTTTCGTATAGCCGATAGATCAACATCACACGCAATAGTATAATCTACAGTCGAAAGAGTTTGATCCCCGTCTAGTACTAATGCACTACGAACTGATTTACGTAACTGTTCTACAGAAACATCGCATGAAAACCCCCTTGAAGATAATTCGTATTGAAGCTCCGCTTTTAGTAATCGATTAACATCTATTTTCCAAATAATAGCCATGTTAAAGTCTAACTTATATGAACGTGAGTCTAAATTTATTAAAGTAAATACCAATTAAAGCTACAGCGTTAAATTGATCAATTAAATTTTAAACTAAGTTGTGTTAAACTATCGTAGAGAAAAGGAGTAAGGATACAAAAATCTTAAAGTATAAGGACAAAATCTTAAAGTATAAGGTACTGATTAAAAGTATGTGTACTGGTACACATAAAGAATATTCACAAAACAAATCGCCCCAAAGTTGGGTGCCAATCTTTCTTTGTTACGTGCACAAAAGGATATTGGTAGAAATTGGTGACCAAGGTGCAGTAACAAGGAAAGAGGAATTAGCCGGAAGCTCAGTCGGTCGGTTCAGCACTTGGATGCATGGGCGTTTTGGCAGGAGAAAGGAAATACATAAAGTTTAAAAAGGGCACCACTTGATTGACTTCTTTATCGCCCTCTATCAAGAAAAGGGCTACGGCCACCTAGGACAAAAGACACAGCTAAAAGAAATGGTGAACTAAGTCCACACTGAGGAGGAACTGGTTAGGAATGATCGTAGATCACAGGATTAATGAAAGAACATACAATCGTTTAACACCACTTATTTAATATACCCTAACGTTAAATAGCATAAATGTTACAATAACAATCAAATGTTCATAAATATCGAACACAAATATAATCAGAGACCATGTCTCCATGAAATAAACCACCAGCAATCAACTTACCTTTCCGACAGCACTGAAAACAAACTATAAAATTTACTTGAACTTTACCTACTCAGCCACAATACGGTTCGGCATCTAGTGTTGACCCTAAAGAAAAATAATACCCAAAACATATATTTATAATTATCCGAAATTGACTTCTTGTTTGTTTCCGAAATTCACGAAGAGCTCTCCGTTGGATTAACTTATCAGTTTCAATCAACCGGACGCAAATAAACCCCAAATATAAACAAAAATTAGCACTAGATGTCTACCCTGTTGTTTACTTATGTAAGCACAAAATATTATTAAATTTAGTTAACATGAGCATTACAGAAAAATCAATAAGCATAAAGCATTTAGATAAATTTTGAAAGGCCAAGTTGATTAGCAAGTTGGCAAGTAAGCATAAAGCTACAAAAAATTTCGATTAGTAACTCCTACTTCAGACAGTTTTAGAATAAACAAATATTAAAATTGTAATCTGAAAGAAAAATTATAAATGTTATACAACCCCAAAGCTAGTAAATAAATATTCCGTTTAATTACCAGTAATTGAAACCCCAACAGTTAGCATAATTTATGACATACCTTGTATATTTAAACTCAACAAGCAGCATTCAGTGAACAAAAAAAACAGCTGATTGCATGTACAGTAAACACAGGTAATTCTAACCGTTTTACATACGGTGGTTTAGCAGAACAAAGCCAGCATACAAGAAAAGTAAATAGATGATATATAAATTCTATTGCAAAGTTAAATGTAAGTATAAGCGAAACTTTGAATAACCCAATTTATCTTTTACAGGTACAATTGTATAGTATTACTCTCGATTATTCAGAAAAAAATTGTTTATCAATAAAGCATAAGCATTAATTTCAGGATTAAAATAATTGCGGAAACACACTAATACAAGTAGCAAGCACAGTAATGTAATGGTTAAGACTTTCAGTAAAGTACAGATAACGAGAGCCTCGTTATATAGAAAAGCATTAAAAGTCACTCACCATAGGTAAATTTTGTATGTATGTAACAATAATACTTATCGGAAACTAAACGTAGGTGTACTGTATGTTTCTTCTGTTAATCGGAAGATATTAGGAGAAGGAGTAATCGTAGATGGTTTCCATTCAGGCTTGAAGACCGCTAACTAATATTTCATCCTCGGACGAGTGATATCCAAATGTGTTGTCAGGAACGGTTTAATTATTCCTTATGGAAGCACGAAATATGTTAATCTTGAGTGAATGTGTAAAGAACCAAAAGAACCTATATAAGATAAATGTGTTAGAATTTAAGTCGATACCCAATTTTAAAATATGATCTTTAGCTGTAGTAACAATTTCAAAACATGTACGCATGCATTTCAAAACTAATGTCTTGTAAATAAGTAACGAAAGTGAGTAGCTTACCTCTTGATCGAAGCCAATGTGTAGCAGAAGCAACCAAAAAATTAAAGCCGAACTAAATTCGAAGTCCCCAACAGGACTTATTTATATGGAAAAGAATAAAACCAGCAACAGGCTGAATTAAAATTTTCTTGAACAATTCAATCCAATTTTTAGGAACACTTTTCCAAATTTTACATGTGCTTCACACTACGCATTTTTCCCAAAATGGCGTTTTCCTTCTTATCTGAAGGTACCAGAAAACCAAAAGAACAATAGCCTGATTATTTTCACCAATCCAAAATTTTAAAGTAATCACATGTTTGCAACAGTTTAAATTTAACACGATTTTTAGTGCAATGTTGCCATTTTCCAACAACATACAAAGTGAGTCGTAACTTAAAGACCATAAATTCATCAACCGAGTTTTACACGTATCAAATCGTTTATGATTTTAGATTACAACAAAACTAAAGGTACTGTAGGCACGTTAGACAAGTTAATAACAACATACACATGCAGACGGCAAACTAAAAGATGGCCAGTGACTATCTTTTACAATATCACGGACGTTTCAGCTTACAACGCTTATGTTCTGTGGTGCGAAGTAACTCCAGTAATGGTGGAAAACTTACAAAAAAACGGCGACTATTTCTTGAAGAACTGGGTAATTCCTTGATCACTCCATTGTTGCACGAAAGAAAACGTCTCCCTCGAAGTATTCCTGCAGCTGAAATGGTTATAAAGTCACATTCTTCAACCAGTAATGCCGAAGTAAGGGAACAATCAACCACAACCAAGAGTAAAATATGTAATTTTTGTCCCTCTTCAAACGATAATAAAACTAATATGGTTGTAATTGCTCAAAATATGTATGTAAAGCTTACTGTCAAGACTGTAACAAATAAATGTATATACCTAACTACTACGTTTTACAGAAGTTCTTTATATAACATTTATAATAATATGCAATAAAAATAAAATAACGTAATAAAATGTAATAAATAATAAATACTACATCTATTTCTTATTATTATTTAAAACGACAACTATAGACTCCCGCGTCATAATGATCCGAACACAATAAGCGAAACCAAAATGTTAACACAATAGGAGGGTTAAAAATACCTTGTTAGTAATTGATCATTTTTAACCCACTTTGTACATACCTAATAACAATTTCTCCTTGGAGGAGTCTTAAAAAATACTGTTTTTTAAAATGGCAATCCACACACATAGAGTATATCAAATAAAAAGTACCAAAGCGTAGGCAGTTGTTAAATAGATATGAACAGGTAAAACACAAAATAACGTTGATACAGTCGAAATTATGCAATTATGAAATCTTTGGTAAATAAATATTTTCTGTCAGGTTTTATCCTCTTCTAGAAAATTTTCTTCGTGGTGTGTTAAGGATATTCTTCTATTTAAGCGTATGTGTGTTTCTTCTCATTCGAAATTCTTCTATGATGACTAACGTTCCTAAATTACAACAAGATCTAGTCACCGCAGAACATTGTGATCATCCTAGGCATTTTGGCGTGAAGAAAATCGTTACTAGGAATACTATTAGAACTACTATTAACCCATCTTACCTACAAATACTGCTTGCCATGTTCATAAAGGTGCTATTTGTTCTGTACGGAAATCCTAACAATTTGCTCGTTCTGGTTTTCTAGCTTCAAGAGTCAAAGTCACTCGCCCTAGCAAGTGTTATGTATAGACATATTTTGTCCTCTTACTAAATCAGCTAAGACATTATTTTATTTTAATTCTTGATGATCGTTTTTCTTAATTTCCATATTTCTTCACTCTTCATACTTCTAGTGCTACTCCTTTCTAGTTGAATATAGTATCTTTCACACATTCGGTACTCCTCAGTATATTATTAGTGAGAATGGCGTACAATTTCGCTCAAATTTGTGACGAATACCACACTACTATCTTCTCTATTGCTATGTACTATTCGCGGGCAAATCCTGATAAACGAATCAATCGAAATTATATAGTGTGGGATGTAAACTTGGTATACGCTAAATATGAAATAATTAGTTATTCTTCTTACGTCTCGTTGTTTGGAATTGAACATGTACTTTTTGGACTCTTGATTCAGCTATGCCTGATCTGGATTGTACGATACCTCTGATACCAAACTTACTCGTCAATTTGAGTCAATAAGAGACCGTCTAAAGTTTATGAATGTCAATCTGTTCGGTACGATCTTCTAGGAAGGTTAGCAAAATTCTCCTTGATCGTGTGTTGAAACATAAGTGTACCCTCAGATGTTTGATATCAATCGTGTTTGAATTCACAATTATTCCGTGAATAGTAACAACACGTGTACTTATAGATTTGTAATACTCGGTAGTAACGGAATTGTACTACAGTGTGGTACATAATTGCCATTTTATTTGTTTGCACACAGCTTTTAAAATAGCTTTTGCCAAAATTCAATTCCAAGACTTGAATAAATGCTCACCACGTTACAACAAAAATCAAGAAAATATGAAGTTCTTTACACCTAGTCTTATAGATGTCATGACTTGTAAGTGACACATATGAAAGAAAATTTCGTTTAATTGTGGGTATTGATAAAAATTTCAAATTGAAGTTTTAAATAAAATGTAACTGTTGTATTTTAAGGTTTAAGCATTACAAAGGTTTTATGTGGAAAAGATTAGTGACTTTTAGGATCGGTTGCGGACAGTTTTGATAGTGAATAAATAGAAAGAAGTTTGTTTATTTAAACTTAACGGGCGTATTAGCTTTAAACAAACATATTTTAGTGGTTTGTGAAAGTGTAACAGCAGAATTTCATTGAGCGTTTAGACACCTTTCTCCAGTGGACCACCGCTTTTTATCGCTATTAACGTATAATATTATTGAATATTTGATTTTCAAAACGAGGTGAACCTTTAGTTTTAAAAATTTGCTATTTGTTGAACTATTTTCAGGATGTGATAATTTAGTTAATATCGTTTGTTACAGACGAAAATGGTAGTAGAACGGAAGTAACAGATAAGCGTTTAAGATAGCTCGTAAAACGTATGTTACAATAGGGATTTATCACAAATCATTTGGGCGCCAAGATGTTTGTGAATGTCAATAAAAGGTTCGTAGTACCTAAGTACAAAAAGTTCACAGTTACGTTCCCAAACAAACAAAAAAATTTGCTTACCTTTTGACACAAATCCAGGTGAATCAGTGAATTACCAGACGGTCAGTTGGTTCCTATAGATCTTCAAAACATCTGCAAATACCCGCAAAATAATGACGTGCTAAAAGCCAGCCGATTGGTTAACGATCTAACTACTTTATGTTTACGTTACATTATGTCTCAAAACTTATCTGTTCGTATTAAATTATATTAACAAAACCGAAAAAAGCAAATACTCCAATAGCGGAGTACGGTAAAGCTTTTACTAAAGTAATGACAAATAAATGAACGTTGGTGCTATTTATAAATAAAAATTTCCCATAAAATAAATAAACCACTCGGTAACTTGCACGTACAAAAAAATATTTAATCTCTTAAATTTGTTTTTACGTAATTAATAAAGCAGTAATAGGAATGGAGTCACAACAATATTATAACTGTAAAAAAATAATCCCCAATTTATAAACACTTCATATATCATGATCAAATTTAAACAATATATACCTATAACGTCACTCACATGAATTTGACACATTATGCCATACGCAGGTTTATATAGCATAAACGGAATAAAATAAACAATAAAATTAAAATAATATGGTTAATATACAGGCGAATATACTTTTACAACATTAATTAAATCGCCTGAAGGATTTCTATGCAAAATTTGTAAACAAAGAAAGCGTATTTATCCGCTCCACGATTATAATTAAACAAAAAACATTCTTTATTCAAATTGTCCACAGAACTCAATCTTTGTATTGTATTGTATGTTTATTGGACTAAAACCATAAGTACAGTTGTTGCCAGGTGTAAGTAACATAGTAAATATAGAATTATATAGACGTAACAGTACAGCAATAAAATATCTACAATAATAACATATAAATTCTAATTAAATTAAGGGAATAACATCTATTTAACTTAATGACTAGATTAATCTAAAGTAACTGTATTTAGGTATTCCGTTATACTGTTTGTTTAGAGTACATTTAACTAAACGGCAGTATTCTTTGTAGGAAGGGTCACGCGGTCGAGTATGCAAAAGTAAATGATTATATAAAGTTGGTGATATGTACGAATGAGAATTACTAATTATTTAATTTTTTGTGTTTAATGATCTTATATTATTTTTTTGTCTTGTGTGGTGTTCGTGAAAATCGCAGTTAAAATTAAAAAGGTAAATATTTTGCCTTATATACAGTACGCTCTGCAAAATGTATAAGTTTACAACTGTTGGAATATTTAATTTTAAAAGGTAAACTCGACAGGGCGCTCTTCTGGCAAGGCCAAGTATTATTCTTATTACCTTTTTCTGTAATTTTAATGTCTTGTATATATGCGAAGTTTCCCCCTAGTAATATCTAATATGTGACTCTATTAGTGAAGAGTACATTATTCGCATTACTGATTTTGTGACAAAACCTTTCATTTTCCGTAAAGCAAATAAACCCTTATTTGTTTTATTTTTTAAATTTCCATAGTGTAAAAACCGGAGAGAGACCCTGTACTGCTGGAACCAGAGAGAAGCACAGAGAAAACAAACAACAAAATTAAGAAACATCAGTTCCCAAAACAATCTTGTATTAAATTAATATGAATTAATTTTCCCCAAACTGATTATACACAATATATATATATATATATATATATATATATATATATATATATATATATATTAATTGTCAAGTAGAGCGATTAGTTGCCCTTAATTATCCCATAGGCATATATTAGTACTACTTAATGTAAAACAAATATAAGTTCCCACAGTTAAATATCACATTAAATATCCCCAAATTTTATGTAAGATCGGAGGAAGGCAAATTGAACCACCTAAATGTTCACGGCCGACAAAGTTAACTTTAATGATTATTTAAATAACCTATTGGGTTCTTGAAAGATCTTTCAAGATTACCTGAAAAGGAAAATTTTTCTCACAGCCAAGCAGGCTAAAGATCAATTCAAAATTCGAAACTTGCCGTTGTTTTACAATCTTAACCCCAACCAGTTACCTACAAAGAATATATTCGGTCAGGTATTATTCAGTGCACAGATTGACCTAACAATTTAAATAACAATAACTCAGACAAGTAACAGGATGTCATTTATTCACTGATAGTATAAAACACTTCTTAAAGCTAAAGTATGAATTTAAACAAGAACAATTATGATATCCCGCTACTCTATATATTCAATTATACAAAACAGAACCGGTATAACATACAATGCTACTGCGCAAAAAAAAAACGTCAGCGCACGCAGTAAATAATTAGCCAAGCAAAGATAATGGCAGCCTAACGTTAATGTAATTGCTTGTTGCGGAGTATATAGGCCAGTAAATCCAAACTCCACACAATTATTAACGTTAGCCCTAATTTACCTATATATTTCAAGATAGTGAGTGGCCTAAGAGTGATTTATAGAATATGATGTTTAAACAAACCAACGAAAACTGAAGAAGACAGCTTTCAACAAAAGGTAATTATTATATTGACACTTCATCGCTCTCATTACTTCACACCCACATTTTAGTTTGTACAATAATTCGTATCGACCCTGCAGAAGGCAGTGCACAACGCGAGAAAGTTCATACTACGATTGAGTGTACATAATCTCATAGCATGCTAGAATGGAATGTTCTGACCTGGTTTTGCCGAGGAGTTACGATTAATACCCTGTACGATAATTCTGGACTAACACAGGTTGTACACGGTTCGGTAAAGTCTCTACTTGGAAACGTACGGGTTCAGACTGTCTTCATAATAATGGTCATTGCCACAACGATTCAGGAGAAATATATCATCCCAACAGCATAAGGATAATTACTGATAGACGAAAACACACAGACGTAGCAGCTGATAGTTATCGACAGAGACAAAAATCCAACAAGAAAATAAAAGCTACAATAAAATAATATAAGTAAGTGCGAAATAACTATAATCCATTGTTACCTCTTGTTTTTAGGTGAGCATAATGACGAGAATTCTTAACTATTCGCCTGGGGAATAGCGATTGCTTTTAATTAACATGTTTCGAGTGCTAAAAGAAATTGTATGATTGCCAAAAATTTAAAGAAAGAAACGATCTTACCCTTTCCTAGAGGTAATATCCTTGCTATATCTGCTATATACAGTTAGTCATAATTCCTATTCAAGCAAGTACAGACTACAATAAGGAATTACTCCAATTAAAGTTTCTCTTATAGAACTGCCGATCGCAATAAGAATACTTAATTTATGACTTAGTACTTGTACTGCCCTCTAGCGGCACTTCCACGAAAGCAACAGATGCCTTTAAAGAACCGGTTCTGAAACCAACAAGAAAATCGTAGAAATCCCTAGCTGACACTACTTATATCAATTTAGAACTTTTATTTTATTATTAAAGCAGATATAGAGTAAAATCTTAAATGTAAATCCTTGAATTGTCAACACAGCGGTAATTTTTGAATATAGTAAGTACAGTAAATGGGAAAGTCGATATGAATAGATCAAATATTTACTACGAAGAAGCTATGAAATTGATGCGAAAAAAATCCAATATCGATTTGTACATGTTACAAAGACTTCCTTAAGAGAAAAATATTTAAACACTCATATAAAAAAAATCAGTTCTATACACAAAGATAAAATTTACGATTGAGGCTTGTATATCGATAGCTCAGTTGGCTAGCAAAGTACATGTCGCAGGTTCAGATCCTACCCGAGGTAAACTTTTTATTTATGTATTTAACAAAATTAATAATCATTTTTAATTACATATTGTAAGGTTACGTTGACGCACCCTGTATGGGAGATGTTATAATGACGTGTATTACGTGTTTTGGGTACAGGTGTATTGAGTTTGAACGAGAAAAAATTTTTGTGTATATGCATAATGTATGTGGGTGGGTGATACGCCACTGGAAATTTAGGAGAAATATTATTCAGTATGTAGATACGTGTATTTGAATGTTATAGAGACATTGGTGTTGGAATAAATAGATTCTGATGAATGTAAATGTGAAAAGAAATTTGTCGATGGGACGATAATGTGTTGCTACTGTTGACTACTTGATAAGAAATGGAATGTTGGAGGATAAGGAGTAATCTTTGCCAGAAGATGTGAGTGTATAAGTGTAGAATGTTTTAGAAAATATGTAGAGAAAGATTTGGGTATGTTTAATTGTTAATTATAGAAAGTTCTCGTAATGTTGTGCAATCAGTTTTAAGAATACGTGTATGTATATGGGATTTGAGACCTTAGAGTGTACTTATTTTTGCAAATGTTGCGGAAGGAGGACGAGCGCATGTGGGAGACAAACGTTGAAAGTTGTGTAATGGTCCAGAGTGGCTACTGAGTGAATTTGCAGGTAAAACAAATATGGCGATGTATTGTAGTTATAAGCGTGGTTGTACAGAGGGTAGCATCAGTCGGGACTAAGAAAGTTTGAATGAATACCATTGGAGAATATCGCGAGGAAGTCAGACATGTTTAAAGATGGATGGCTGAAGGTATAAATAGGAAAGTCAGAGATTGACGGGGCTTTTGGTTGTTAGTTGTTGCTTTTGGTGAGAGCTCGGTGAGACGCGCGCGCGAAGTGAAGTGTGAAATTAGAATGGGTTGAGTTGGAGTTATATTTGTGAATAATATTGAAGGCAGTCATTGTTTAAACAACTGCGTAACCCGAAAGGGGATGAATCGTATAAGACATTCATAAATAAAACAATTAATAAAAATTGAGATTGAAGATAAAATCAGTTTGTTTATTTTCAAGAAAGTAAAAAGTGCGTAAGCAGATTTATAAAAGATAACAGTTATTACGTTAGTGTTGAGTGCGGCGCGTGTTCTTGTACCGATATTTAGTCAAAATTATTTATGGAACCACCTTTAAGTAAACGAAATTTTCGTAATAAATTGAACCAATGTTAAGGTAATTTTATGTGACATTAAAAGTTTATTTGTGTTAAGGAAGGACTAAATTGTCCTAAAGGTTGCGAGAAACTTTATAGAGGCAACCAAACGTGTATAGATTATTACGTTATTGGAGTAATAACCTCGCATAGTTGGACTAATCGCGAGTGCAGAAAGGAATAAGTGTTGTGAAATTGTGAGTACTTGTTATGTGCCTTCAGGCAATCTAAGGAATACAAATGGACTACAAATAATTGATTTACGGGAAGAAAGAAAAGCGTAGGATTAATGGACAATTTTAAGTAAGAATTACATTTAGGAACCTTGAAAAATTCACTTGAGCACGATTATCTTTTGTTTAGTCGTAATTTGCGTATTGTTGTGTAATTTTTAATTAGTGTTGAAGAAAAAGATAATCGGTCTCGAGTTATGTTGTATTGGATGTTTTAGTAGTAAGAATTTTTGTAGAAACGCAAGTTTGTTTTGACAGTAACGTGGTGGAGTGGTTTATCAACCACGCTGTTGTTTGTTGTTTATTTAGCCAGTTATGAGATACATTTGTGACGTTTACTTAATTTTTGACCTAGTTTTCGACAAGTTAAATGTAAACTTTGCATATTTTGGATTTTAAGATTAATGAACAACCTGAAAGGTTATATTTGCCAGGTTGATTGCAAAATTTTCATGTTAGTTTCATTAACGCAGTACACTAATGACGGATCAGCTGTTAATTAAAATTTCATTAAGTATAACTAAGAGATGAGTTTTGAGAACTTACATATTTACGAATGTCCAATACGATTCAGAAGTATTATAAAATTAAATTAAATTTAAAAGATATCGTTCATGTTGGAATATTAAACCTTAAAGGATTATTCTCGTTTGACTGTTTTGCAGCACTTTATCACTATTATATTGGAGTAACAATTATTAAGCCGATGACATTGCTTTGTTTTGGTTAGGAATTTTAAAATTAATTATCGATCATTGAATGAAGAACTATTTATTCATTAATAAGTAGAGATTTAACTTTATATGTATACGAGGGATACGTAGAAAATATTCAGTTAACGTGTTATAAGTTTGGTATTCTAGATGTACAGGGTACAATCAGGAAGTTTGTGACGACCCGTGTATTTCAGTTTTATTTATAACTGTTGGTTACGTGAAGCAGTTACATCTGAGTGATAAATTTTGTTGTGGAAATTTTGTATACGAGGTGTATTCAAAAGTTTCAATAACCTGGGTAGTACTAAATATATTTGAGTTTGAGTTGAATTGTTTGGGACGAGTGTTGTTTTAGAACCCTCGTGTGAGAGTTTACTGAATAAGCACAATCCTACTTTCCACAATCAAGTAGGGTTAATTAACACCCAGCTTAAGACAATTATTTTAGCAAAGTTTCGATTGTGGTGGCGCCTAGAGACATATTTTCCCGGACTGAGCTGTTTGAATTTAGGTGTAAGGTGTTTGAGCGTATTAATCATTCATTTTACTTATTATTTCGACCACGCCCATCTCCCTGTTAGCTGGCTTGGCAACCCGCTTACATTAGTAAGCATACATGACACCTAGTGCGGTTTGGACGTGTAACAATATTTACTTTTGAACGTTTTCGTTCATAACAAAACTTATAATAATTTAATATTAGTAAAGTTGCTTTGGTAAGTGTGAATCCTTGCGGGACATTATATTTAGAATTTACATCAGATCTACACATAATGTACATTGATTGGGGCTTGTATCTCGATACCTCAGTTGGTTAGGGCGGTACTCTAGCGAATTACATGTCGTAGGTTCAAATTCTACTCGAGGCAAACTTTTTATTTATGTATTGAATAAAATTAATAATCATTTTTAATTACATATTTACTTTTGAACTTTTTCGTTCATAACAAAACTTTAATTTAATATTAGTCAAGTTGCTTTGGTATGTGTGAATCCTTGCGATATTGCAGGCTCACATTTCATTAATATAAGTTATTTGACTATAATTTCATTATATTTAGAATTTAGATCTGTTCTACATACATAATTTACATCGATTGGGGCTTGTATCTCGATAGCTCAGTTGATTAGAGCGGTACTCGAGCAAAGTTCATGTCGTAGGTTCAAATCCAACTCGAGGTAAACTTTTTAATTATGTATTTAATAAAATTAATAATCATTTTGAATTACATATTCACGTTTGAATTTATTCGTTCATAACAAAACTTATAACTCATATAAAAACCTCAATATTTTTTTCCAGACGTAAAATGATCACTACCTTAGATAGCTACAATCAGAATTTATTCCATTTTATGTAAGTTGAGGTAGACTAACGATGCTCCAGTTAACTCTAACATGATTTTTTCGACGTACTACCAATTTCAATTAAAACGGCGTTATTTTATGTTATAATTAATTGTATTTTATTTTTAATATTTTCTGTTTACCTCCTTTTTTGTTATTATTAATACAAATATTTTAATAAAATTACAAATTATCTCGTGATTTCTCTTGAATGATTAATTGTTCGTTGTTCTGCTTATTTAGATAAGATAATTTGAGTTAAAAAAAATTAAATTACAATACGCGGCAACATATAAAAAAACTGTATCATGTTGTTCTATAATTATATAATACAATTGTATCGATCCGAGTTTAATGGAATTATTTTATACTTTTTTTTTATAAACTTTAATCAAAGTCTTCTTAATCTTATATTATGGCTCTTGATGCTCTTAGGAACATTTCACGCGTAAAACTAGGAAATTGTTTAGTGTTAAAACGTTAAATTTTTAGTCCGATGTTTGGTTATAATACCATGTTGCATGTTTTAATTAAAAGCTTGTTTGCACTCGCCTTTTATCTGTTTCATTTAAACGAATTCCTGTTTTAATTAAAAATTTGTTCGTAATTAGTTGGCTTTAATTTAAGTTTAAGAGGATTTATTCGTGGAAAAATCTATTTTATAGGTCACACAATTATGTACATATTTTTTAACTTAACCGTTAGGAACACCTAGCGGAAATGAAATTTATAATTTGGTTAATGGCATTCTCTGTAATTGTTCAGGTTATATGTATATCAACTCACTATCTATGCTAATTAAAACATTTTATCTATGCTAATAGTAAATTACTTTAATAGTTTTCTTCTTTAAAATCAAGACCTGTTTTAAATGCTGTCATTAAGTTTAGAGGGTATTTAACGATTTGAATTAAATTAAATTAATTTATTGCCTACTACAGAACTTGACTTGCATCTTATATGCTTAGAAGAACAATGGCAACACTTCATCATTGATTGTATAGACGCTATATAGAAAAAGTTTTAAATTTTTTAGATATAAGCTATCAAAGTTGGCACTGTGTTAAGAAACCGTAGAGTGTATTCACATGCGCCAATCCTGGACCTGCTGTATCACAGTATCCAAACCACTAATTACTATTAAGTACTAAAGAAGATGGGAAATCTACCACACTATTGAATTAATGAGATCTAAGCGTATGTCAGATCCCGCAATATAACGTTGTACAAAATAATCAATGATATAGTCATAGAATCAATAGAATTTATACTCCTGTACTATAACGGTATAGTACACCATGAATTACTAATAAGTAAGACAAAACTAGCGATTTATATCCAGGACATCGGCTGTCAACGATAACGATTAGCGACGTGAACCTTAAACATCCTGTCAATGGCATACGTTTTAGATGACACTCACCTATTAAACAAAACTTTCTGTCTCCTTGAAAGTACAGTGTCGATCTCTGAACTAAGTTCAGTACTAGTTTCGTATTATGAAACAAAAAAAAATCCTTTGGTGAAATTAGAACAATTTTTAAAGCTTACTAAATTGTACTTAACACAATTTCGAAATGTTATGCTTAGATGTGGGATAAATGTAACATATCTTAATAATTTTGTGGTCTCAGTATGGTGCGACATTTTGACCTTGTTCTGTGTCTGAGTCAAAAGGTGAATATCAACGAAATTTGATAACCTAACGCAATACAAATATGATACAACGGAATTTTTTATCGTGATTTTAAATACATATTTTATTAACCTCAATAAATTACCTATTTCTCATAAATTTAAGTGAAAGGTCCAATATTCGTGTCCACAATTGCCGGATAAATTGTTCAGCTTTCGTTAATTGATAACATACCCACTAAATATGTGCACCTGCTTCTGAGACCTCGATTACGTATATCCTATATATATATATATATATATATATATATATATATATATATATATATATATATATATATATATATATATATATATATTCAAATTCGTCAGACACACTAGATGGGCGATGATCATTATTTTGTAGCGATTTCGGTGCAATCGGTATACCAGGTAATATTTGTTGTGGAGTCACGCACCTTTCTACCAATTTAAATTTTTTTGTGTTACGCCACTAATCAAATTCGGTCTTAGGGTGCTTCTTTACCAGCAAATTTTTATTTTTGTGCATTTTCTATTTTGCAACTTATTTTTGATTTTTTGGCCAAAATTAGCAACGACCTAGTTATACCGCTTGCAGTGGAGTAATAAACTGACGTCTAGCAAAATTGTAGGGTCATATAGGACTATCAATAGTCAAGAACATCAAACATTTAATTAACAAACAAAAGTATGTAACAAATTAACCATTAGGTATTACTGCAACTGTTCGAAATCCTTACCTCCTGCTTCTATGCACTTGCGACATCGACGAATTAAATGCTTAATCGCAGCCGCAATTTGTACACGATTATTATTTAGTTTACGACGTCCAATCCGTATTGCTTCAATTATTTCATCACGGATATTTCATGGTGCATGAAACACTATGCCTTTGAGATGACCCAAACAAAACAGTCCAATGGATTCAAATCGGACGACCGTGGTATCCTAGCAACTAGTCCTTTACCGGGAATTCAATTTAAGTTGTTGTTTTTCGACACATCCGACCCATCGACCATGATAACTTTGATCCAACCACTGCCAAACGTGTGGTCCTTAATGCGCTCGAGCACCATCTAACTGGATTCAACTTTCTTGACACAAATTTAAAAGGACATCTTCAAGAAAGTCTCAAAATACGGAATAGACGTTCATTTAAGTGAGGAGGTTAAAAATGCGACACACAAAGGGTATTTCCTATAACACTAACCCACACATTTACGTTGAATTAATACTGTAACGAAGATTCTCTAATACACTGAAGATTTTCATGGACTCATTTGTAAAACTCCATTGTATGTAAAATTGCTTTCATCAGTCAACAAAATGTTATGCGGAAATTGTGGATTTATTTCTGCTGATTGTAAAACACATTTACAACAGTCTAGGCGCTTTTGAGCGACGCAAACTTTGGACAAGTTGCTGATGAAAAGCTCGCCCATAATCATGTTTGAGCGCCCTGAAGACTCGCAATTTAGAGATTTGGAGCTGCTGCTGTGCTTGAATGGTTGGTCACATCAATAATTCGAAGAATTCGGGTATTATTTGTTAGATTTTTTGGATTTCGATCTTGTTCGTTGAAGCGGCGCAAACCACATTCAGAAAATCGACGATGTACGTCTATAAACACTTGTGCACTTGGAGTTCTTCTGTTAGGGTCGGTTTGCCGCGCTAGAATTGCCGTCGCATAATCCAATGGAAAGTGGCATATTCTTCATCTAAAAACGTTCTTGTCATTGTAGCCTCTAATTGTTGATCGATCGACAACTGATTGCTATCCTGATGTTGTGCAAGAATGGTACATAATTTTTGCCACTTTGGAAATTAGCGTAAGCTGTAAAATATTTTTAGTAGTTTTATCTGATAGAGAATTCCATTGTTTAAAGAACAGTTCATGTAGATCTTTTACCTAAAATAATTAGGGAAGCAGGAATTCGAGAGTTTGTGATTTCCCATTGGGTTACCTTTGGTTCGTCCAACCATTCACCACACTGTACATAACTTCACTGGTACCATTAATTGCTTGTTTTTTTTTTAATTTTGGGGTACGACTAATAAATATATACAGAGTGTCTCAAAAGTATGAAATATTATATGTATATATATATATATATATATATATATATATATATATATATATCTCGGTAAGAATTTATTTTATCAAAAAATATCTGAAGTAGAATGTCTAGTATTTAGTTTTTCGTTACAGGAAGATATTTAATTAGTGGTTTCTTGAAAAACAAAGGAGCAACGAATAAGGTACCCTTATATTGTATTCATTTGATAAATATGTTTTTTCTCTTTTCAATGACAAAACTTTAATACTTTTACCGAACTAGTTTTTGAGAAAAAAGCGAAAAAGTGATGGGAGATTGATTTTAAGTTTATTACACAAGCTACAGTGTTAATATAATAACTGAACTAACCTGAAATAATTCTAAGAAGTTTATTTTAACTTAATAGTAATCTGGACACAACAAAAAAAAAAAGGAAATTACAATCAATATTCTAATTCATCACCGTTCACAGCCCGGCAGTGATTAAATTCTTCATTGAGCTTCATCAATAACATTCGAAACAGCTTCAGGTGTGATAGCCCTCATATCTGTACGAATTTGATTTGTTAAGCTTTCAATGTCTCCCGACCTATTTACGTAAACCTTTCATTAAGGTCACCCCGAAGGAAGAAATCCAGCGGACTTAAATCTGATGGTCGAAGTGCCCATTCTACTGGACCTGCCTATCCAACGATTTGGAAATGTATCATTAAGGTACTGGCGGACATTAATCCAAAAATCTGGAGAAACCCCATCTTGCTGGAACCATATTCCGTTGTGGGATATATCTGGATCGTCTTCATTTGGGTATAAAACAGCTACTGTAGCAACTACCTCAAATCGTAGAAAATTTATATAAACCTCGGCCGTTAAATTACCCTAAAAAAATAAGGTCCGAAAATCTGGTTTCCCATCATTCCTGCCCACGCATTAACTTTCTGTTGGTACTGGGTGTGTCCTTCTAGATACGTTAGGATTTGTTGAAGACCAGTATCGTCTGTTTTGCTTATTAACCGTGCCGTTTAAGCAAAACGTTGCCTCGTCAGTAAACAGAATATTTTTGTGAAAATTTGCATTTCCTTCAAGTTGGTGGATTATTTCTTCACCAAATTCCAATCTGCGATCCAAGTGGTCTGCAAATAATACCTGAACTACACACACTTTGTATGGGTGCCACTCTTCCTTCTTTTAGGACGCTGTGTAATACAGGGTGACCAAATTTTGACGAAAAAGTAAACCTCGCATCCTCGATCTGTTTTTTTAGAGAAAAACTCAATGGTACATTTCAAATTCGGCTAACGACTTTTGTTTTCGAATTAAGGTCAAAACTTCAGATTTGCGAGTTATCATTTTATGGTCAAACTTCTTTCTGATTCCAACGATATATATCATGTGAAATTATTCATTTTACTGCTTTTAGCAATAAATATTTTTAGGACACAACGGATACATTATGTGACTTATTTAAAACCAAAATGCTGTTAAAAACTACGATACTTAATAATTATATATAAAGCTAAATTTACTACATTTTCAGATTAATGACCATTATTTGCAACACATAGTTCACATGGCTTTAAAACATTCCAGAATGCATTATAAATATGAATATTAGCGACAGAATTATAAGTATAAAATTTTGTCGTAGTTCTTTATATTATTATTTTCATTAACGTATCCTCATAAGACGTGTCTTATGAGGATATGTTTAAAATCCGGCATTGCTAATGTTTCATTGGTCCAAACAATATTTGTTGAGAATAATGGATTTGCTCTATTTACTGAAAATACCAATTACAAACTTCTAGGCGTCGTGCAGGATCGGTTGGTTGGAGATGCTGTTTTCTTATTTTATATGATCTAAATCTTTTTAGAATTGACAATGCTCGACTTCGTCGTATACCAGACTCGGCCTCAATTCGACTACTTAAAATTGAAGGATTTGCAGCTACCATTCCTATAACATTGTCTGGATCTTGTTATCCACAGTTTTACCACCGATTGTAGTTCTGGGTGGTGATGAGATTCTGCATTGAGGTATCTATTTATTCCGGGTCAAATATGAAAGGACGCCGATCCTATCTCAGAAACGGCTTAAACTCCAGTTTCAGGAAAACTAAAAAATATGCTAAGTTAGCGACAAAGCAGCGAAAACCGGATGTCGATACCTTTTTCCTAGCCTGTGATAGCTTAAGATATAATCGGATGTGTAACAACAATATCGCATTATCACTAAATAGAGTACCTATAAGGTATCCATATCCATGCTTTTGATGAAAACGCGTATAGAAACAATTATTTCAAGAAACAATGTTTGTATACGACTTGATAATTCATAATTTGGAAGCGATATTTTCTATAAATCGTCGTAATATCGTTGGCTATGAGACAAATGAATACGTTGACATGACAACAAGCGTTAAACGTCAACCTACCAAATAGATTTAGTGTTCGCAGTACATTTTTATAAGTTATCTATTCAAAAATTGGTTCTAGGGTATATACCACAGATTACCCGCAGAGAAGGGCTTATGAAACAAAGTTTTTTAAGAGATAGGCTACAGTGAAAACCGGATGGCAATATCTTTTTCCGGGCCCGAGATATCTTAAGAAATGGTCGAGTGATGTAGGTGGACTTACCTACCATCTACCTCCTACTCTCCCTATCCATTTAGCAGGAAACGTTGTATTTAAATATTCCTTTACATTCATCGAGAAATGCGCCATCAGGTGTGTTGGTAAAACATATCTCTTCTTGTTTCTAATGATACATCCTCCAAAAGCAACGGGAGTTCGTGCCTTAAAAAATGTAAATAGGTATCCCTATCAAGGTTTCTGTCAAAGAAATATCGTCCTATAATTGTTCCTTCTACTTATACCACACCAAACATTTAATGACCGTCGATCTTGATGCTGTACCTCTTGCATCTAGTATGGGTTTTCCTCAGACCAATAGTGCACGTTATGCAAGTTAGCTTGTCCTGCGCTGTTAAATGATGCCTCATCTGTCTACAGAATGTTTGAGAGAATCCGAGGATTTTTACGCGCATGTTTTGTAACCAGTAATCTAACCTTTGATCAAAATCTCTTTCCAACAGTGACTAATGAAGGACTATGTGTTATGGATGCAATATCTAACATGAAATATTTATGAAGAATATTTAATACCTATGCGTTGCTAATAAACTTCAGTAGGTAAGTATAGTACTGTATTATTACAAACCTGTGTTCCGATATATGTTGTGTATAGTACCTATGGAAAGGCACAACTCTCTTGCGAATGTGCGGATCAATGGATGTTAACGAAAGAACATTCACTTTATTTTCTTCAGTGCGACCTTTCCAATTTCTTTTATATTTGGGTCGATGAATTGATCCAGTTTGTCTTAACCTTGTTGCCAATCTCTCAACAATTTTTTTTCTATAAGCTCTTCTCTGTGGGTAGTATGTGGCATATACCCTCGAAGTAGTTGTTGCATTTTCATGACATTGAAAATAAGCAGCTTACCTGTCGTACCTTCGACATTCGAAATAGGCATTTTGTAAGAATAAGTAACGTATAAAAATGTACTGCAAACACTAAATCCTTAGTAGGTTGACGTTTAACACTTGTTGCCGTGGCAACGCATTTATTTGTTTCATAGCCAACGACGATCGCTTCCAAATTATAATTATTATAATTTTAAACGTTTATCTCTTATTCGTGGTATACGGTGTTGTTGCTAACTTAGCATATTTTTTAAAGCCGTGTAGTCAAACTTACATGTTTCCATTTAATATTTTCAAGACAAACTCATTTTCACAAAAAAATTAGATAATGCCCTCTACCATTCGCCATACTGGTTAGATTGATTAGAGTTAATGAACATTCCATTGGTGGGGAAAATCTCTTCAACTGCATCAATTTTGCAAAATTTGGTGGAACAGAACCGGACTTTTTGTTCAAAACAGGAGTCCCACTCTCCCCTACCTCTTATTTGGAAAAATAGAAAAAAACCGTTTAACCAAAAATGTACAGAAAGTTCTGAATATTCTATTGTTCATACTTCTAATGTATCTTAATTTGGAAAATTTTTAAAGAAGTAAGATTTCTAATATTTGATATTCAGTTACGCTCTCTGGTGGTCGACCTACAATCCTAGAAATAGTATAAGCCGTTTCTGAGATATATCCGACGTCCTTTCTTATTTGAACTCACGGTATGTGTACTTTTTCTATATACTGTATGTCCCAGGTTTCCTTTGCACACAAGCATGTTTAGGAGTGGTAGTTTCTTTTCTTTCTCCATTTCATACTTGTAATGCACCTTCTTTTGTAATTATGGTAGGATTGTTTTTAGCGGACCACAGGGTATAGGTTCACACGTGAGTACTAGTATCTGTCATATATCCACGTAATTACAAACAAAAGTAGTCATTTGTTCTTGTCAATCCAATTTTATTTTAATTATCTTAAATAATTTTGTGAAGTATGAATATTTTTCCCAAGTCAAGATAGAAAGTTTAGTCCTTTGTTACGGTTTAACGAAAGGGTGAAGGCGGTTTTTAAGATATTAACTTGTACGTGCAGTTTTCCTATAGGTTTGATCACGTAGGGTAATAGAATTAAAAAAGCAATCGGTTCAACAGCATCTATAAATCTATATCTACCATCTATAAATTTAAAAATGCAAAGATTATATTAGAAAAGAAAAAATAGGTACGCAAAGATTAAGAAAGATTCATTTACATGCAAAATATTTCATACTGCATGTTGAAGAAATAATCTCCAACCCGGTATATACATTGATACACACACACACACACACACACACACACACACACACACACACACACACACACACACACACACACACACACACACACACACACACACACACACACACACACACACACACACACACACACACACACACACACACATATATATATAGGGTGTCCACAAACTATTTTCACAAAAGAAAACTATCGATTAGAGAGCTGATTTTATGTCGATTTAACGTAAATTACCTTAATACAACAATACTTCCTAAGAGAGCCGGAGCTCTTGAAAGATGGCGCCCTAACATCGGTTTAATTCAAATATCTTCAAAATGGTTTCTCTTTAAATGATAGCGTTCTGTACATTTATTTAGTGGAATATGCCCAATCGTATGGCGTGAATATGATTTTTTAGTTGTACTCATAAGCGGCTCATTTGGCGGGCATTGGACATTGTTATTTATAGGTTTTTTGTTTTTCAAAATTTCGAAATTTTAACACAAAATTTAAAAAATTTCGATTTTTTATAAAAGAATGATGCTCTTGTCTGAAGTCGCTACGACGCACCGTTTTCGAACTTTTCATACTCTTATAAAATTAACTAACGAATTCATTTACAATTAAGAAAGATGGCTATGGAAAAGAAAAAATCTTTTACTTAAAACTTATTTGACACTTTAACCTCAACTAGTATCTGTAATACTAGTTATTTTGACGTTCACATAATTGTTATTTTGTTTATTTTCCATAGCCATCTTTCATAATTGCAAATGAATTCGTTAGCTAATTTTATAAAACTATGATTAACACATGAAAAGTTCAAATCGATTTATTTCATTCTGTTATGAAAAAATCGAAATTTTTTAAATTTTATGTTAAAATTGCGAAATTTTGAACAACAAAAAACTTATGAATAACAAGGTTCCAATGCCCCGCCCGAACGAGCCCCTTATGAGTACAACTAAAAAATCATATTCATGCCATACGATTGGGCATATTCCACTAAATAAATGTACAGAACCATTTTGAAGATATTTGAATTAAACGGATGTTAGGGCGCCGTCTTCCAAGTGCTCCAGCTCTCTTAGGAAGTATTTTTGTATTACGGTAATTTACGTTAAATGCATAATAATTATTTATTTTAGAAATAGGAAAATCCATACAAAAAATATTTAGTAAACAAACATCATTAATACAGAAACAAACATAATTACATTTTCATTCATTCTACTAAAGCCTCGACATATCCACCTTCTCTTTGTAAACATTTAATCGTTCTTTTGCCAAACTCCTATAATTCTTTCCGTATCACATCTGGAGTAATTATTTGGCATTCTTCAGAAATAATCCTCTCCATATGATTTACATTTTCAAACAGTCTTTGCTGATAAACTTGCTATTTTAAGTAACAGTCAAGAGGAGTTAAATCAGGAGACCTGGGAAGCCAAGAAATCTCTGAATATCTGTGAATCACCTTTCCATTTACTGTACTGTGGATGGAGGCACCGTCTTGTTGGATCCAAATTTTCAGACGTTCTTGTAATGGAAGTTCGTCCATAAAGTCACTAACTTGATTTTGTAATAATTGAAAGTAATCTGCGGCATTCATGGAATGTCGAAAAACAGGTCCAATTAATTTATTTTTGTACATACCACACCACACGTTCGTTTTAAACCAATATTGGTTACCACATTTTATTACAAAGTTTGGATTAATGTTAGGCCACCAGCGACAATTTTGTGATGAGACAGTTCCGTTGGAAGAAAATTTTGCCTCATCGGAAAAAACTATACGTTTTGTTAAAAACGAGTCTTCTTCTAACTTTCCTTGGATCAGAGCACAGAATTCAAATCGTCTATCGCAATCCCTTTCGTGTAATGTGTGTACGAATTGCGGTTTATATGGATACTATCTATTTCTTTTTAAAATATTTACCACTGTACCTTTACTTACTGTAGTATTTTGGTTTCTAGAGGCCTTTCTGCGCAATGATATTTTTGGTTCTTCTACAACAGAAAGCATCACTGCAAATGCAGTGTCTTTATTGGCAACCAGTTTTCGGCGTTTTTTCTTAAAACTATTTTCAATACTTCCACTAGCCTTGAATTTATTTAATATTTTTGTAACTGTTGAATGCCCAATGTTTCTATGCGGGTGTCTGTTATTAAAAATATCTGCTGCTTCTCTATGTGTTTTATAGTGGTCTCCCACAATTAAAACAATTTCTATTTTTTCTTCACAAGTTAGTAAAGCTGTCATTTCTAATGTACTTCATAAATACCAAGGCCCTCTAACATTCAGTGTCAAACATTTCATGTCAGTGCATCCTAGATTACGTTAAATTGTATAAAGCCAGAATACTTAATACGGAATATATGAAAAATTAGAAAATAGTCACAAAACCTGAATTTTCATGCTTAATGGTTGTAATAGCATATTTGAAAATAGCTTTTAATTCTAAATAACTTTTCTTTGTAACATTCTTCTGTATTGTCAAAAATAAAGGTACTTTACTCTTGAGCAAAATTCATATTTTCCGATATAGCTCGTATATGACTGGAAAATTTTGATAACTGTAGATTGCATTTTGGATTTTAGACCATGCAGAACTTTTTATAAAGAATAGCTTTTTTTCATGAAACCAATAATAAAAAAGTTTTCCATATGATTCCAACTAGTAGATACTAAGTAGATACACACATTACTATTGGTGTTTTAAAATTTTACTTCTGTCGGACGTTGTGTAGTATTAGCATAGATTGCATTGAGGTCTAGTTATGTTATTAAAGTGTTCTAAAAAATTACATTATCTTTCTTTTTCTCAACATTACATTATAATACATTATACTGTGAAATTTTGGTGAAATTAATGGAACATTGTACTTTTTACCTATATATGCTAACGCAAAAACACTGAAACTTGAGATTTTGTATTTAGGTATTTTATTGCTTATCGTAAATTGTATACTACTAGTTAGACAATTGGTTAATTAAGCGAAAGTTAGTTTTTGTATTAAACCTAATTCCTTCTAACAAACTAAATTATTACCGTTGATACAAGTTTTTATAGATGGAATAATAATTTTACGAACCAAAAATAACTTTTATTCCTTAGACGGCTACCAAGTTAAACTTTTTTCCTGAGTTAAAGTGAACGCTTACAATTTTTTTTTTCACTTCAGCAAGTTTTAGTTAATCCAATTTAATTTTAGTAGTAGTAGTAGTTTTTATGAAATAACTACAACATGGCAGGTAACAAACATTTTGTAATTAAGATGTCGAATCCAATCCCATATATTTAGATGGTTGTATTATATTAATTGTATTGAATATAATTAACCCATGTTTTGTCATGGGACTAAGCGGTTAACATGACTGAACACCGGTTTCGTGCACCGTGAGACCTACGAATTCCAATTTTGCTAATTCATGGTCAGCTGGTGTCACCGTTTCCGAGAATTCAATAACCAAGTTATATATACCACGTACACCATAATCGAACTGCCTTAATTGAAATATAGGGACGATTAAATTTGTAATCGATCATATAACGTAATTCTGCTTTATAATTTCCCTAACATTCCAGTTTTTTATATTAGGAAATTTCAAGAGCCTCCTATTTATCTTAGATAAGCTACGCCAACAATAAAACATCAGCATAATGCACCGGAATTCTGATTTCCGCATAAAGTTTGGCAACATTTCAAATCACGAGATTAGTAAAACACTCTCAGTTTGTATCTGACTTGGCTTGTCGCCATAAATTCTTTTTCCATATATGCTGAAATGCATATAAGCAAAATACAATTTCAAAATTTAATTTTATCTTTACGACACATTTTCCGTAATATTTAAACTTTTTCTAAAAGATAAATATTACCAAAATGATATATTTTGTGATTTTGGAGTGAGATGATTAAGTATGTTGAGTAAGTTTGACTTACTGAAATTTGAAATGATAGATAACTAGGAACCCTCTTTCCCTTTTAAATCTCTAATGGCAAGGTAAAGAATGTTTCTTTACAAGTAACTGTGTAATCTCTAGAGACTAAACTTCAATATGGAAATTGATCTTCGTCTATTATGTGACAGTTAAATTACTTCTCCGAATTTAGTATAAATTCTGTACAAAAGTGCGAAACTCCTTCGCAAAATTTAACTAAGCACTTTCAAAGATATTTTATGTGCAGTTGTTCCAGATCGAGTGGGATTTCATGGGTAACTTCTTATTACTGAAGATGGAGATTTTGGTTAAATGGGCAATGTTTTATAGCGTATATTATAATGTGTTGAACCCGTCAAAAATATGCATAAGAGATACGTAAAAGTTTCATATTAAAGCACCGTTTACGATAAGACAAATTTAAAATTGGTGTCAAGCAAAAGTTCAAGATGGCTGCTTTTGAGGCACTCGTATCAACTTGCTTAAGTATGACTGAATAAAGAATACCAGTAAAATTTATTGTTTTTACATTTTAATCAATAAGGTTTGCATGGATTCAAACAAATACAAATAACAAAACCTAATCATAATAATCACATGAAAGAATCAGAAATGCTGGCATTTTTAGCTAAACATGATTAACACCGTTTGACGACACTTCAGCTTACTTTACGAAACGTATTCATATTAGCTCACGCTTCTAGCAGTCCATAAACATTATTGCAGCTGTAATTACTTTCATATAAGGCTTTCGATCAGCTTGTCTGGCGGCCATCCAACATTAGTATTGGTGGCAAGGATCATATGGTCCAAAGAGTGAATTAAATATTCACGTTGCTTGTATTGCGGACTGGGTAGCCATCTTGTTGGTACCACAACCCAATTTTGTCTGCCAAAGGACATTTTCAAACTTCCATACCACTGCATATTTTGTCTAGTCTTTTAAACGTTTCTATATTTGATTGTCTTCTTTCTGGAAAATTAGTTAATTAACTTTCAGTAATTGCAAAATTTTCCATAGTTTTTAAAGTTTGTCATACACATAACTGTAGATATCATTTTAGCTTAAGTACCTGCCTTTGACGTATTGTGATAAACTTTGTTATTGTTTTCATCTACTACTTACTACTTCGAGGATACTATGTCTCCTTTTCAACATTTTATAAGTGTCAAGTATGATATTTGGTTTTAGTTTTTATTGTAATTTTAATAGCGTGTTTTAATTCGTGTAATCGCTCTATGGACTCTAGTGGTTTCTTCGTATTGAATATGGTTGTTGGTGTCCTGGATAGTAAGCTGAGCATTGTTAATATCAATATTTAAGTTCGAATGACTTCAATTTTGTTGTTTGATGATAATTTCCAAATGTGTGAAACTCTTGCATCATCTCCTGTGTTAAGTGCCAATGGACGTTTCTCTATCTCAATTGCTTCTCGGATGATACGTTTAAGTAAAGTAGAAACTGAAGCAAGTAATTTAATGCGCTAGGAAAGAAGATCTTCGTAATTGTTTTATAGCTAATTGGTGTCTTGTGCTCTTATGGTGAGTCTTCGATTTGTTTGTCTCTGAAATTTATCAAAAACTTGATCTTTAGGATGTCTAAGGGGTTGCTGTAATCATGTCATATCTGAAAAGGGCAGCCACCTCTTGACCGTGCGTGAGGATCACTCTCCACAGGTCAGTCGTAGTTCCATCCTGAAATAATTTCGCTGCCACCTTGTGGATGGGAGGTAGGATCTTTCCCATATTGAGACTTCCGTAGAAGCCCAAAACAGAGTTGAACCAAAACGTGGGTTGGATAGGTGGTTTCGGTGGTTTCGCTTCTCAATGGCGGCTCGGAAGCGAGCAACGTACTCCATTTCCCGAAACTTCTTTGAATCTTCTGTGGGCCGCTGCACCAGTACAAGGGGATCGGGCATCTTTGCAGCTTTATTCTATACCAGAAAGACCATTAATAGCTTTTTAGCTCTGAGCTAATGTCAGCCTCGCCACGCATAACTACCTTAGCCAAGCACTCGGTCTTTGTCTGATAGGTGTGGATTAAAGTATCATTATTTTTAATTTGAACCAACCTAGATTTTGTGAGTTTTATTTGCACTTATTTTATGTAAAGTTTTGATAACTGATCATTATTGTATTACTTAGTAATGATTTGTTTGTCTGATGTTTAAATTATATTGTTTAGCTTATTTTAATCTGTTGGGTACCGAATCTTCAGTATTTTAAACCATTCGGGTTTGGTAACCTTTTTCATTTGTATTATTAAGCACTTACTTTTGGTGAAATTTAATTGATAAAGTTTTGTAGTTCAGGGGAAAAGGAAAATGCAACGTGTTTTATTCCTTCCTATGGATGCTTATAACCTTAACTTAAGCCAAAGTATAACAACAATTATTAAAAGGCGTCAAATTGTAACATTAATAGCGGCTCCAAGTGTATAAACACTAAAACTGGGCCAACTTATAACATTAAATAAAAAAGCGATGATGTAATATACCATTCGTAATTGATCAAATAATTTAATTAATATAAAAAATTACCTTTTAATAATCGCTACTGCCGTCGGCTCATCGGTAGATGAATATAAGGGTGGGTTCTAATTTAGAGTTTACGCGCCAAAGTATATTATTAAATAGCTTCAAACGCAAGATTAAAATAAGGGGAATTCTAATAAATAGTTTAATTAACCTACCTGAAATGCTAGTTGTTTTTCTGCTTGATTATTTTCACTTAATTCCAAAAATGTTATCAAAAAATTATGAAAAAATAATAAATTCTCGAGCGCCATGTTATCTTTGTCAAGGAATAACAAAACCTAAATAATGAACAATAAAACTTTCTATAAATATCAAAATTAACAATGTGCATTAAGTTTATTTACCCAATATATGGATGGTTAAGGAGAGGAAAGAAAAGGTTTTAAAGCTGCTTAAAAATAAAAATTCATCACATAAATACCTCAGTATAATGATTTTCTTATAGACAGCTTCCAGTGTTTAATTATGGATGCGGAACGGTCAACCAGTATGAAAGCGTTTCTACATCTTCCTTGCGTATTCTTGTAACAACGCGATCAATTATGTATTTGAAGGATTTTCGATCCACTAAACTTATTGTATTCTTGTTTTATTGTATTAAAATTGACACATCTGTGAGATAATCGAAATTTGTACAATGTTAATATAATTTTGTTTGTTCTGTGAGAATAAGTTCTACCGTTTTGAAAAAGTAATTAACGATAGCAATTAAATTTACTTTTACTACGTTACTTTGATAGTTTTGTTTGGTGAGTTTTCTTCCTCCTTTTTCTCTTCCTTAGTTCCTTACCCATCCACTGTACCACCGTGTATCCAGGAGTCGGGATAACGGTGCGGCCTAGCGTAGAGGGGCGATTCCTGGCGCCCAAAATTACTGCAAACTTATTCCCCTACGCACGATCCGTTCTGAGCAAGCGGTAGTTAAAGACCTACGGCTGGGTAGTGAACTCTTTCTCTGTCTCCTTTGATAATAGACACACCCACGCATCCAGTGCCTCCGACGAACTGAGCTCCGGCATTCTGTAATCTGTTGCCTCTGCCTTATTGGTACGTAATAACTGAAGATGGAGATTTTGGTTAAATGGGCAATGTTTTACAGCGTATATTATAATGTGTTGAACCCGTCAAAAATATGCATAAAAGATACGTAAAAAAGTTTCATATTAAAGCACCGTTTACGATAAGACAAATTTAAAATTGGTGTCAAACAAAAGTTCAAGATGGCTGCTTTTGAGGCACTCGTATCAACTTGCTTAAGTATGACTGAATAAAGAATACCAGTAAAATTTATTGTTTTTACATTTTAATCAATAAGGTTTGCATAGATTCAAACAAATACAAATAACAAAACCTAATCATAATAATCACATGAAAGAATCAAAAATGCTGGCATTTTTTAGGTAAAGATTAACACCGTTTGACGACACTTCAGCTTACTTTACGAAACGTATTCATATTAGCTCACGCTTCTAGCAGTCCATAAACATTATTGCAGCTGTAATTACTTTCATATAAAGCTTTCGATCAGCTTGTCTGGCGGCCATCGAACATTAGTATTGGTGGCAAGGACCATATGGTCCAAAGAGTGAATTGAATATTCACGTTGCTTGTATTGCGGGCTGGGCAGCCATCTTGTTGGTACCACAAACCAATTTTGTCTGCCAAATTTTCTAACGATATTTGAAGAATAAGTTGAAGTTCCACTGAAGATGAAGGTTCCATTAAATGTCTCTCCTACTATTGTGACCAGTAGTGTCGATGAAATACTCCGCTGTTACAAAAGTAAGAGTCAGGTGTCCATAATACACAACTCGTAAAACTATTATTTGCAGTACTGTTATGGATGAATCACCTACAAAATGCGACTCCGCGATCATAAACTTCTGGTTGTAAAGTTTAGGCAATGCGTAACCTGTAAAGGTGAAACTTGTGCTTTCTTAAAGTTCTAGATGATTTTGATTTAGATATAACAACTTGTGTTTTTACTTCTCGAGTTAAAATGCTTGGATTAGTCGCGACATAAGCCATTGTTACTAACTCATCGTTGTAATTATGACCTTCCACTAATAAATCGTTTTCCCTAGTTTTTTAAAGGACTTTTTCAAACTTCAATACCACTGCATATTTTGCCTAGTCTTTTAAACCTTTCTATATTTGATTGTCTTCTTTCTGGAAAATTAATTAATTAACTTTCAGTAATTGCAAAATTTTCCATAGTTTTTAAAGTTTGTCATACACATAACCGTAGATATCATTTTAGCTTAAGTACCTGCCTTTGACGTATTGTGATACATTTTGTTATTGTTTTTCATCTACTACTTACCTAATTTTGTTTGAATTCCTGCAAACCTACTTGATTAAAATGTAAAAACAATTAATTTTACTGGTATTTTTTATTCCATCATGCGTTATTTTACATTGTCGAAAACAGAATAATAGTAGATTACATGCAGAGATGGTAAAGTCGTTCATTACTAGCACCGAAGGCGACGCGCGCAGCACGAAGGTGAGGTATAAGCTCGAGACGCGTCTGATGAACTACGTTACCATCAAGGTTTGTACACTATTTTATTCAAAATCACACTCATCGCACGTAATAAACGGACGGAATACGGTTGTATCTTTCATTGTTGATGAAATCATGAGTATAGGTTGTGAGAAAAATTGTTCAGGAAAACTTGTGTCTAGGCGCCACCGCAATCTTAAATTTTCTAGAATAATTAGTCTTAAGCGGTATGTTAAATTAATCTTGTCTGACTGTGGAAGACAGGATTGTAGCCTACAGAGCACAATCATACACCACTCCAGTTCGATCACACTTGAAAAGAAATTTATCCAAAAGCTTAAGAAATTTTTGAAATATACCTCGTATACATGTAAATTTATATTTCTAACTGTTGTCAACTCTGAATTAAATAAAAATTACCCAATTTAGAAAAAAATCAAAATAAAAAAATTAAAAGTCGGATTTTTAAATCACCACAACATTCGCTAGTTTCCGAAAAATTATAATATACGGCCAGTGCTTTCATCATAAATAACCTCTAAATATTTTACAAATCTAAACAATTTCAAAAATCATATTTAAGCAGTCATCAATAGGTTTAAATTTCAATACTTCAAATCCGTAATTTATACTTAATAAAAATATTCTGTTATTCGTGTTCTGTATTTTACTGACTGTCCAGTAGTTCAAAATACTTAAATTTTGTAATCGATCTGGCTCATTACGCAACTTCAAATCGATCATTAAGCTCAAAAATATTCAAATGTCACTTCCATTATCCTATCAAGAAGGCATATTTCTTTGCACAGTGGAATTGTGAAACTGAACCACTGCTATGTAAATTAAAAAAAAACGTAGCCATCTTGAATTACTTTGTAAATTTACTCACAAATCTCCTATTAATTGTAATTATATTCACTTTGTACATTATCCAAACCATAACTCAACTGTTTATGAAAATTTCGAATCTCTACTTCCACACAATTTAGCCAACTCTAGTACATTCTAACAACTTCAAAAACAGCATAAAATTTTTAATTATTGCATAATATTACAAAATTTCTACAAACAATATATGCGTACATTTTCGATACTGCACTTTAATACAATATCAATATATCATACTCTTACTCACTCATACATCTACAACCACTTCTTTAATCCGAATACTTTAGTGCCCAGTAGCAAAACACCAGTGGAAAACAGATAGTCTTTTACCAGTGGAGTCTCAGTAAAAATTTGCTCACACATTATTTTTTATCTAAACTTAAAGATTTTAATATACAAATATTTCTACAACATTCAAACACTCTTTCATGTGATATCTAATGCTTCATTAAAAATTCAAGTGGCATTTACACTAACTTACATTCTGTATGCACAAAAAAAATTGTTTTCGTTCACTTCACTTACATCCAAAATACTGCATATACACGATGCGTCAAAATAGCCTTACAACATAACACCAAAACTCACCAACGTAGAACATTTGTCATCCTCGACGTACGGTGGATGTTGATACTGTAAAGCTATTTGAATCTATTTGGAAAACTTAACAAAGCAAGTGATAGGACATCATACTCGATCTTCGTTTTCCAAAAAAAATTGAAGTTTCTTAAAAATGTAAAACCCAGATGCATACACCAGCATTGCTTCAGGAGAACGGGCGCAATTAACACGTTTAGAAGGATGGAAGTCGAGTACTGTTGAAGAAAACTACATCGACGATTCTGCGAACAGTCGCGGGACTACTAACTTTCTAACCAACAGCGTGACAAATCGAGCTGAAGAAAACGCTGGTTGCAAGTCCCCATCTATTAATTTCCTCCAGCTATCAACTTCAACGTCTACAGCTCAATAGAATATAAATAAACAATCAATGGAGCAAGTGCCAGTTATAATAAGTTGCCAGGATCAAGCCACTGTTTCTGTGAACATAACAAATGTTAATTCAAAAGAGTCTCATCTAATTAATTGTTAGGTCATCCGGGACGCAAACATTGTCGTTCCTCATTATTTTCTGACCATCTTCGCCAACATAAGGAAATTGTGGCGATGTGTCTCACGCTAGCGGAAAAAAACCAGTTTCTAGTAGACCGATTGTTCTGCTACATTAATATTCGTTTAACTGATGGAAATTTGCACGATGTCGTACAGGAGACATTATATCAACTTTAATGTGTTTACTTTATGCTTACAAATATGCTTAACATTGACACCTAAGTAAATAATGCCAAATGAAAAGGAAGAGTTTTTGTTTGATTGTCGATGATAACTTGATTAATCTTTATTGTATCTTGCTGAAATTTTCATCGTTTCGTAATAGGAATAAAATACGTTTTCTGAATACATCCGCACTTACAGGGTGTTCATTTATTTATGGCGCCCAGTATATGTGAGCGTCCAACGATGTTAATTAGAAAGTTGCGAACTGAATTGAGCCCATCGATTCTTTTACAACTTTAGCTGAAAAACGAATTTTCAATAATCGCTACCATTCCAGAGGAGTAATACTGCCTAAACACCCAATGTCAGTCTTAGAAACCCAGAAAGTCCTAAGAGAAACGGAAATAAATACCTTAAAGGTAGAGTGGCAAACGATATGGCAAACAACAGTATCATGTTTTCTTGTGTGTCAAATATACATTTTTTGTGCGGTGTGATAGGTAGGATTTATGTTGACGGGACTTTCTAGTACTGCCCTAAATTATTTTTGCAGCTATCTTCAATTCATAGAGTTCACAACAATCATTATGTGTTATTTTTATCATTTTCTCAAGCTTCGGGACCCTTAGTATCAGAGTGCAATAAGGTAGGCCTTTAGTGCATAACAAAACGGTTATTTACGATTACGAGCTTGCTTCCCATAAAAGTATGACGAATATTTGGCCATCGAACACTACCCTTGGATGTCGTCTCCATATGGGACAGAACTGGTGGAGGAAAATCCAAAGTCTGGAATTACCCAAGGAATACATGGAGAATGAATCTGAAATACTTGCAATATTGTTTCGGGTTACTGTTCCGGCAGCCTGGAGATGTGGTAGAATGTTTTGCGATTGAATTCGCTGAATTTCAACTACGAGACGAACGTGTCGCCTAATTTACTGATTCTGTGACAGATAACTCATATCAGAAAATTCGTCGTTTCCTCCATCCCTTTGGGTTGTAGTATCAGTTCAATTTGTAGAAATACTAATGCTTGCCTCTTTCAATCAAAATTTTTACACGCTCACCTCAGTATACACTTCAATTAAAATAAAATACCCAAGCATTATTATTTGGCAACTTGAAATACCCAAAGTTTTTAGAAATAAAAAAAACATGATCCGTAATTACAAAATTGGAATCTTTTAAAGCAGTATAGTGGTTTCAATCGTAACAATCTGTTTACTGTGTGTATCCATTTTAATTAGAATTGCTAACGTACTTTATACATTTATGCAACATTTTCTTTTGTTCTTATAGCGACAATTAAATGGGCTAATTTGGTAATTAACACTCGGATTCATCTCCAACATCGTTGGGACTCAATCAACCAACGCATGGTTTCATAGAGAGAGCAATTCCATCCTGCCCGGATCAATTAATTATTGTTTTTTTCGTATGTTGAAAGTTATAAACGTTTGGCTTCCACCAATATTATTCATGTTAGCTAAATTTATATGGATCTGGTTCGTGTTATAGTTTTATATAAAAATCTACGTTTCGAGGATACTATGTCTCCTTTTCAACATTTTATAAGTGTCAAGTATGATATTTGGTTTTAGTTTTTATTGTAATTTTAATAGCGTGTTTTAATTCGTGTAATCGCTCTATGGACTCTAGTGGTTTCTTCGTGTTGAATATGGTTGTCGGTGTCCTGGATAGTAAGCTGAGCATTGTTAATATCAATATTTAAGTTCGACTGACTTCGATTTTGTTGTTTGATGATAATTTCCAAATGTGTGAAACTCTTGCACTATCATCTCCTTTGTTAAGTGCCAATGGACGTTTCTCTATCTCAATTGCTTCTCGGATGATACGTTTATGTAAAGTAGAAACTGAAGCAAGTAATTTAATGCGCTAGGAAAGAAGATCTTCGTAATTGTTTTATAGCTAATTGGTGTCTTGTGCTCTTATGGTGAGTCTTCGATTTGTTTGTCTCTGAAATTTATCAAAAACTTGATCTTTAGGATGTCTAAGGGGTTGCTGTAATCATGTCATATCTGAAAAGGGCAGCCACCTCTTGACCGTGCGTGAGGATCACTCTCCACAGGTCAGTCGTAGTTCCATCCTGAAATAATTTCGCTGCCACCTTGTGGATGGGAGGTAGGATCTTTCCCATATTGAGACTTCCGTAGAAGCCCAAAACAGAGTTGAACCAAAACGTGGGTTGGATAGGTGGTTTCGGTGGTTTCGCTTCTCAATGGCGGCTCGGAAGCGAGCGACGTACTCCATTTCCCGAATCTTCTTTGAATCTTCTGTGGGCCGCTGCACCAGTACAAGGGGGATCGGGCGTCTTTGCAGCTTTATTCTATACCAGAAAGACCATTAATACCTTTTAGTGTTAGCTCTGAGCTAATGTCAGCCTCGCCACGCATAACTACCTTAGCCAAGCACTCGGTCTTTGTCTGATAGGTGTGGATTAAAGTATCATTATTTTTTAATTTGAACCAACCTAGATTTTGTGAGTTTTTATTTGCACTTATTTTATGTAAAGTTTTGATAACTGATCATTATTGTATTACTTAGAAATGATTTTTTTGTCTAATATTTAAATTATATTGTTTAGGTTATTTTAATCTGTTGGGTACCGAATCTTCAGTATTTTAAACCATTCGGGTTTGGTAACCTTTTTTCATTTGTATTATTAAGCACTTACTTTTGGTGAAATTTAATTGATAAAGTTTTGTAGTTCAGGGGGAAAAAGGAAAATGCAACGTGTTTTATTCCCTTCCTATGGGATGGGGGGGGGGGGGGGCTGCTTGAACTTTCCAAGCTCCTTAAGCGACATTGGTGGATTCCCAACATAGATACATTAAGTATGTGGTGGGATTAGTATTAGGTGCGGTCAGGGCACTACAAAACCTCATACACGGTGACGGTAGCGGGAATCGGGTCCATTACCTCCCGAATCTAAGCATCGTGTTTCTACTGACCTACCAACTCGGTGTTCAGGGGGGTATTTGAACTCTAATATACGACGATTTGTTTACCTTACATTGCCATCTCCGAAAAATGTTATTCTTTGCTACTGGGGACGCACAAATTCTAAATGGCGTCCTTTTGATGTATCTTTTGGTAATCAATCTCGCTTCAGCTGTGGAATCAGTCAACCTCTGCTAGACTGAACTACTGGCGACTATCTAGTGAATTTTTTAGGCTGTTAGTCGGCCATCTGTTAGTAGTGGATTTTAGATACATTTTAAGAGATTTCTACGTAACCATGATTTATATGTATGTATTTCGAAAAAGGTTTGGCGTTTTTTGAAAAAACATTATAACCTTTTTAACTTTAATTTTAGAAAATGAAATTATTAATGTAGCTATGTTATTTATAACATGGTTTAAGAAATAAATTTATATTACCTAGACAGTGCTGTTTCCAAATTATGACATAAAATTAATTTAATTAATTAATGTAAACATATTTAATTGTGATAACATAAAAGACTATTTCCTTCACAATAATATACAACTCGGAATACTGAGAAAAGATCTACGTAAAAAGTAAGCCTTTATTATACACATAAAAGTTTAAACTTAGTATAAGGATGATGACTATTTTAGGGCCGTTTAGTCGTTTTACATCATTAAATTATCCGAACTAAAGTGAAAATTAAAAACTTTTTATTCTCGAATCTTCTTTGGTATCAGTACTCGTGTATGCCTAATTGGCTGAAAGCCATTGCGAAATTTTCAAACTTATTTTAATAACTTCTACACAATTGCTTAAACCCGTATTAGTCGTTTCTAGTTTACTTTGCAATTGAGTCAACTTTTGATCGTATAAAACTTTCCTATCAGAATAGTTGATAGACTTCTCAAGGAAAGTTACCTTTGAAGTTAAAATTAGGAATATGTTACAAGTTGTAGGACATTGAAGGAGAAAGGAGAAGGCCACGTATTTGATTCCCTCCCCAATGGGAGGGCAGGCTTCTTGAGCTTTCCAAGTTCCTTCAGCCACAATCATACATACATTACGTATATATGCCTGGATTGAGGATGGGTGTTGTCAGGATAGGATCGGAAGGAACGGAGTTCGGGTTCTGAGGGGGAAAATACTGCCCCAGTATTCGCCTAATTAGCCGCACATGGTGTGAGTATACCCAGTGACCGTGCCGATACATGTGTATGAGGAAAACCCCCTGAAAAAAAACTCTCATACAGGGTAGACCTGTAACGGGAATCAAACCCACTACCTCCCGAATGCTGAGCAGGTCATGTTACCATAACTCTACTAGCTCGATGTAGTACATTGAGCTTTTGCGTAATATATAGCCCTTTAAATACACATAATTTTCTAAAACTTCTAGATATGGTAAAATATGTAAGTGTGATCACAAACCTTTATTTGTTCCTAGTACAAAACCAATATATGTGGAAGAATGTCGAATTAGGCAAGTATTTTGATTGAGTTTACTATCTTTCCACACACTCAGAAAGCTACTGTAATGTAAAAGTGTTAACTTTTACGATTTAAATTTATAACAATAAATATTTTGGATTTTTTAAATCCTGTGTTTTAATATAAATTATATAAAATGAATACGTTTCATAATCATTGCAGTTATCATCAATATTCACTGACTACGATAACTGTGATTGTTATCGAAACATACAGTTTGTATAATTTATATTAAAATACAGAACTTGAAAACCCCAAAAATTTATTATATTGAAGACTATCTAACAACAAATTTTTATACGATCGTCAATGTGTTTCAATATAAAAAAAATTCGTTTGAAAAAACTGAAGGGAAGAAGAAAAAATGCGAAAGGTAAGTTACAAGATTATAAGATTGTCCTATCCATATTTTGGTAAATTCGCTATATGAATAAAATACATGCTGCTCAGAGCACTTATTTTCCAGATTTTTAATGTCAGGTAATACTCAGGTATTATATTTACGTTTATTACAATAATCAGGAAGAAGTTCATTTATGCATTTGAAAATCTATATTTATTTTTATTCTATATGTAATTGAAAATATAGACAAAAAGAGTACCTCGAGTGAAATTTGAACACATGTCATGTGCTCTACAAACTGAGCCTTCAAGTGATAAGCCACATTCTACTTTTTCAGTTTATTAAATATTTAGTTAGTCAACAGCTCTGTAATATGTAAGCCCCGACACCGGTGACACTGCGTGAAGTCGTTTCAAGTTCTGGATGGTGCCCGGAGCTGAACGAGGTGGTTCACCTCTCTTAGCAACATGCTCGATTAGCTGCTAAAGAAACACAAGCGGGATCGAGTTTCTATGCTTCTTCAAGCAGAATTCTGTGACATCATCGTCTTTCGAGAGTTCCACGAGGATGCCCCGTTTTGATTTAGTAAACGAACGTTCCCCCTATGCCTTTTACCTGATGGGTACGATACGGAATACTACTCATATACCTTAATAATTTGTGTGGATCGAAAACCAAGGCTGGATTTCATCCGTGGTAGCATTGACAGAGGCGAATCGTATCCTTCGTCGTTCCAGTTCTCCTTCTGACTAAGGATTACCGTGGATATCTTCCCTCTGGTTTCGTTCGGGGTCGTCTGCTGCATCGTGGAGTGTTTAGTTTTCCAGAAGAATAAAGGTGTTGTCGGTCTTCGGTAACAGTGTAGCAGGGTGGTACATCGGAGTCTTCTTCGACTTCTTTTTTCTGGTGGATCCGTAGTGGGATCGAAGCAAAATTAATCTGTATAACATAGGGTTAATCAAATGTTTGCGACCATCTCGATAACCATTCGTTAAATTATTCTCAATATTCGTACAGGGTGATTTTCAAAATATGGCGGGTACGATAATGATATTTCAATGTTGGCATATTTTCAGTTTCTCTGAAATATCTGTTGTTTTCATTATTTCAAATGGAACACCATATACATTTTACAACGAGTTCATTGGTATACCGTTTGATATTTTATATTCAATAATAATGAACAAAAAAATGAACAAAATATTACTGAATAATCCAATATAACTAGTAATACAGAAGAACTACACAGGTGTTCGAATTGTTGGCCATTGACTGTCTGAGAATGTGCTAAACAGCGCATTATACAGCGCATCTACACTGTTTCTGATGTGTTATCGTCATCTATATCTTAATACGGTATATTTACGACAGTACGATGTTACCTATTATTATTGAAAAAGTTTTGTTGTATCATGATACGACCAAAGAAATTTAACTCGATTGGTCTCATCTGCTGCTGATAATGTGGTTCCTATAAGAACCTTCGTTAAATAGATGAAGCTTCATCAAAATACATTTGTCATGTTCATATCACAAATTCTACTTCTCGTTAATTAAATAGAGAAGTAGGACGACACACGGACACACGCACACACGTACCCACAAACAAACGCGCACACGCACTTATCAACTCACGTTCTCTCGCATTCTCGCATTCTCGCTTGCGCTCGCGTACGCACGTACGCACACCAACACTCACCGATACGACACACGTCAAAGATACAATACACACGAGACACTAGACCCCAGACACTAGGCACGAAACACGAGACACAATATACGAGACACAAGATGAGACACGAGACACGAGATACGAGACACGTGACGCGAGCCACGAGACACGAAACACGGGACACGAGACACGGGATACTATACACGAGGTACGAGACACGAGATACGAGATACGAGACACGAGACACGAGACACGAGACACGAGACACGAGACACGAGACACGAGACACGAGACACGAGACACGAGACACGAGACACGAGACACGAGACACTAGACACGAGATACGAGACACGAGACACGATACGCTACAAACGACATACGTCACATACATTTTTCATAGGTGTCAAGTTGGTTATATTTTATTAATTATGTTCCCGAAAAGCCACCTGCCGTTTTCTGTTATATTTAGAAATGAATCATTACAGTTTCGATTTTCCGTAACATTCCAATATAACGTTCTGTGAAAAAAATCATTAGCGTTTGTATTAAAGAACGTTCAATAAAGGCCGCAATATCGATTCCTATACTAGTCTGTAAAATTTAATTGTAATTAAATCCGTACCTCTACGTGCTGTTCGATAATTCTCGGTTTACATTTTGTTAGATTCTAATACATTTTAAAGCGATTTCTCTTATTCCACAGTGTTCTACGTTTGGCAAGTAACATTCTGCGGTAGATGGAAAACTAAGTTTTGGAAGGAGCGTCATTTGCTGTAATGAAACATATCACTAGTGAACCTTTTCAACATGAATAATTGTAGATATTGATCGAGTGAAAATACTCACGTCTCAATTACTCTGCAGCGGTAAATACCGTAAAGACGTTGTGGATTAATGCATTTTTGTTTATATTGAGCAGAAAAATAGCTTTCCATATTACAATTATCTCTTCCAGAAATAGCAGATTCTGTTCCACTCGCGAATTTGAGTAATATATGTTATAAAAAATTGGGCACATACCACTAATGCGACACGTAACTAGGGAAATGAAAATTTTTCGAATAAATGGATTGAGAAAATGGAATTATTCACTGATATGAATTCGATTCTGTGGGGATTGATCAAATATAAAATTCATAAAAATAATCTTGAGCAACTGTCAGCCATTTTAAATACATATAGCAATTGCAAAGAAGGCATCTACAGATTTTGTGCAATAGACAATTTAAGAAAACTGTGCGAAAGTTACTTGAGCTTAATGGAACAATGCTCAACGATATTTTTAATGTTATACAATATTAATTTGATATTTCTTTCACAAATGATTTTTATTGCCCATTTAAGCCATATTATTGTTATATTGAGAATTATGCTTGGCTTCGTATTCATACAGAATGAATAGTTTCGTAGTCTGCTGTGTTGATTATGACTTTGTCTATTCATTTTGAAAAGAAACCGTTTGTGATCATTTAGTATACCATTGTTAGAAAATATAGGTTTGAAAACAAACATTTTATTGCAATAGGTTTTCGTATAGCACGAAAATTTTCGTTTTAATAAAGTAAAATCCCTATTCTCAGTTGTAACTTGGCGTGGTTTGCAAAATTGCACTATTTTCATCACAATTTGTTCGCGCAATTACTTCAATTTTAGTTTAAATATAAAGAAATATTAGGGATTCTCACAATGCTATTGCGAGAAAATTCATAATTTGCTAACATTTCATCATATCCTGACTAATATCAAGTTACAATCATAATTAATATGTGCGCTTGTAGATCAATACACCCTCATATGGGAACCGTTTGCTTTGCTCAGAGGTAGAACGCTTATCTAGTTAATAAGTCATCAGGGATTTAATTCCCGCGCAAGCAACTGTGAATTGGGTAAACTCCATATTAGTCCACAGCTGTTACAGTGGAGTTCTAGTATTGTTTAAGACGCTATTTTTTTTTTTTGTAGCGCTATAATACCATTATTTGATTTTGGATTAATATCCAAAATTATGGATTAAAAATTAGCTAAATTATGATAGCGAGTTATCGCATCTGCAAAGGATCCGAAGGCTCCAAAATTATCTCCGTGTGTAATATTAAAGTTTTTATTTCACAACTGACAGTTACATAAAAATATATCCTAGAATTCAATATTTCTAAATATTGTGTAGTTATGTCTATACGTATTATAACAACTACGTGTTCCCGTATCTCTTTGTTGTGAATCTGAAATCACATACCAAATATTTCGTTATGTTAAACTTACTCTGTACTTCACAGTTAGTATTAAATTTCTACAGTTTAACACTTATTACCGTAAAAACTACCAATTTCTGTATTGCGGTTGTTTTTGTATAGGTCAACCTATTAATCTTTTTTTGTAATTATTATCACGTTGTTAGTGTTTGTATGTACCGGGTAGCCAGATAAGAATGCAAAGTGCTGTTTCTCGGAAACTATTCGTCGTAGAGGGTTGCGGTAAAAAATTTTATTACTAAAGTGGCCAAAAAAGACCGCGAAAAATATTTTCCAATTTTCAAGATAAGCGCCAGAGGGCGTAACCGCCATCCTAAACTTTTAAAGTGATTTTTACTGAAATCCACATACCAAACCAAAGAATTATGTGCCTTTTAAAGCTCAGCGTTATTTGAGTAATTTTTGTTTGACGTATCTATTAAAATAAAGTTGTGGGGGGTGATTTAGTGATTTTTAAATAAACAGCTGTAATTCCTGGACGACTGAACTGATTTTAATAAACTTCTCTCGTCTCGTTGAAAACAGCATTTATTGCTCCATCAAATCCATCTTACGTGTAATATGTCTAATTTTTAGTGATGCCACTAGAACGCGTTTGTTTATATAATATTACAAAATTCTCTACAAAATTAAATGCAACAATATGACATTTTTTTCATAAAAATGAGATGAAATCATCCCTAAATAGATTAGTGAAAACTGCATTTCGATATCTTATTCCTACCTTAAAATATCGAAGAAAGAAGATTTAGTTATTATAAAATTTGAAAAAAGTCGATATTACACCTGTATGTATTCTTATTTATTTGTCTTTTTTCAAGATTCAATGAAAAATTGCATCATTTTATAATTTTTAAATAATAACAGTTTTTATAATTTCAAAAATTTAAAAAAACATGTAGGGGGATAATAATCAATTCATAGAATGTGCAAGTGCAGAATAGGCAGAATATTAGGAGTAGGCCATTGAGAAAAAACAAATACCTAAAATCAAATTGTAAACAAATATTAAAATTTAGCAGACAGTGTAATTTATGTTTGTTGCACAAGTAAGTCCTTAAAACTATCTATAATGTCTTTTACAAATGCTGAAGCCGTTGATATGATTGCGGTATATTTTGAATGTCTTAAAAATGCGGCATTGGCTAAGAGAGTATACTCAGCTCGTTATCCAGATCGGCGTCTACACGATGCGAGAATTTTTCCGCGTTTAGTCCAAAATTTCCGTAATACTGGAAGCTTTCGGCCAAAGTTGCGAAGGGACTCGGCTAGAAGAATGGAAGACAATATTCTTAATGTTTTAGCATACGTGTCATTGAATACCCACGTTAGTGCGAGAGCAATGGCTCTCGCGTTGGATATGTTACGAACATTCAAAACATTTTTCTATTTTGCGTGTTTAATATGTACATTATGACACTCAAACGGGTGTTTTAATGTTTGACTTTAAAGTATCTAACATTTTTTTTCTTGATGTTGGTATGTAAACTAATGAAGTTCTTTATTGATGTATGTAAACGTAAATGTAACATAACCTATTCTTATTTGAAATGTGTATATATCCTTTGTATTGAATTATTCCTGATTAATGTATTGCAATGATTAAGATGACCAAAACCGAATATGGACGATTTCTCTTTTTTATTGTGTTTCAAGATAAAGCGTCAATATGCTTTCAAATTAAGCCGATTACATCTTTTGCGTAAAATATAACCTTCATTTAACCTTGTTAACTTCACTTGAGTGTAAATTATTAAGTTTACATAGTATAGTGTAGTTTTATTCCGATTATAATGTATATAGTACACAACTTCTATTGAGAACATATTTATAAGGTAGTTTGAAATGAATTAGTAAGAAATAATAGTTTTAATACCCTACATTTGTATCGAACTCAAACAAGCAAATACCACTGTTGCCAACCTACATTCAAAATTATGAAATAAGGTGACAAATGGAATTTACATTTTTTCAAAATTTTCAACACAAATACCAAAATAGAAAAATAGTATAAGAAACTCGTTTCATAAGACACCTTGTCGCATTCGTCCATTAGAAAACTCCCCGCTGCGCGGGTCGTTTTCTAAACTTGGACTCATGCGATAAAAACGCGTCTTATGAAACTTGTTTCTTAATATACTATTAAAGGATCGTAGGCCAGTTCTTATGTCACTAAAAATACTACTTTACATACATGTTTCACAATGTGTTTGTAATTTCAAATTTATAGAATGCACGCGTATCATATGGTTTTACATCAAGCCTTACATGACGAAGACGAAGACCGACGGATAGATTATTGTCATTGGATGTTGGGCATGAACAGGGAAAGTAGAGGATTTTTATCCAAAATCCTATGGACGAATGAGGCCACTTTTAAAAGTGATGGAAACGTTCATTTGCATAAGATGCATTATTGGTCTGACACTAATCCTCACTGGTTGCACGAGGTCCAATATCAAGGTCGTTGCAGTGTTCATGGAACTATTATAGGTCCCTATTTCTTTGATGAACCACTAGATGGTTCCGTGGTTCTTGATTTTCTGGTAAACCAATTGCCTATTTTATTAGAAGATGTGACCTTCAAATTACAGCAAAATATGTTTTTACAACTAGATGGTTGCCCAGCGCATTTTTCAATAAATGTGCGAGAACACTTAAATTTAATATATCACCAGTGGTGCATTGGACGAGGAAGCTTATTTCCTTGGCCAGCCCGATCTCCAGACTTAACCTGACTTTTATCTGTGGGGTCGGTTAAACAATATTGTTCACGAAACTCCATTAACAACAAGAGACGAGATGAAAGTACGAATTCGAGAGGCCATTGGTAGCCTGTCAAGAGCAGAAGTTGAAGCTGCTGTAATGTGCACTCGTGAGCGATGATGAGGTCGATGGGAGAATTCCGCAAATTTGGAATAATACCTTTAAAAATAAATATTATATTATTACATTTAATTTTTGAAATTATGAAAACTTTTATTATCTAAAAATTATAAAATGATGACATTTTTCGTTGAATCCTGAAAAAAGATAAATAAATAAGATGTATAAGGTGTAATATCGACTTTTTCAAATTTTATAATAACTAAATTTTCTTTCTTAGATATTTTAGGGTATGAATAAGATTATTATATCAGAAAGCGCCCTCTAGCGGCATCACTAGAAATTAGACATGACAGGTAAGATGGATTTGATGGAGCAATAAATGCTCTTTCCAACGAGACTAATTCATTAAAATCAGTTCACTCCTTTAGGAGTTACTGATGTACTTTATTTTAATAGATCCGTCAAACAAAAATTATTCGAATTAAGCTGATCTTTAAAAAGCATATAATTTTTCGGTACATTTACTAAGTGGATTTCAGTAAAAATCACTTTAAAAGTTTAGAATGGCGGTTACGCCCCCTGGCGGTCATCACTTTAGTAATAAATTTTTTGCCGCAACTCTCTACGACGAGTAGTTTCTGAGAAACAGCACTATTATCTGGACACCTGGTACAACGTGTGTCCAAGATAAGGATACCAGAAACCACGATGGATACAGAGTCGGTTAAATTAGGAAAAAGTTTCGCTAAGGGAAGACCTGATAAATAGCGTTTACAAAAGTAAAAATCTTTTTTGGTTTGTTCAATATTTTGAAAAATATGATTTTTTTTATTTTCGTTTTTATTTTTTTTGAAGTCATTTCAAAAGTTATCAAAAAACAAAAACATTTCATTGACCCACTTTTTGAGCTCTACATCATCAACTTTATTTTTTTATGTCGCGAAAACATAATACACAACATTTATGATGAATATTCCAATGATGCATAAACACAGTGTGGTTTTTGTTAAAAAAAAGTTTTTTTTTTAATTTCGTTCATTTTTTGTTTTGAACAAAAAGATAGTTTCATAATTATTTTTACTTTTGTGTATTTTACAAATACAAACTAATGCTATTGGAAACATCGCTTATAACAAATTTTTAAAGAGGTTGATATTATTGTGTGAACATACATAAGCTCTTCTTACTGTTGAATGTAAAACTCCGGTTGCCATTTCTGGAGTTATTTTATTAACGCTGCGTAACTGCTTTCAATAGTTGTGCTTCCGTTTCGAAATGCTGAACATAAACTTGGTTTTTTAAGTAATCTCAGAGGAAAAAATCTAATGGGGTTATGTCAGGTGGCCGCGCTAGCCAGAAAACGTTACATAAGTACCAATCACTCTTCCTGGAAATTGTTGCCAAAGATACTACGAACCTGCCTAGAGTTATGCGCTGGAACACCCTTTTGTTGAAACCACAAATTTTGTACATTCTGTAACTGCATCTTTCCCCTGATAAGATATTATGATAAATGAAAGGTCCCAATATTGGTGTTTAAAAATTTTCACCACATATTGAATTCAAATCTGTGTTTATGTCTAGATTACTTTTGGTGGTTTGTTTGGTGCCCAAGAACTCTATTAAAAATCCCGTTATTAGTAATCATAATTTGGTCCGAACAAATTATTTTAAAGGCAAAATTAAAGTCAATTTCACATTGCCTGATATACCATTCATAGAAAGTGGTTCTAAGTTTATCTCCAGGTCGAAGTAGATTTAAATTATCGCTATTTCTTTAGGTCAAACTCTAGACTCTTTCAGAATACTTATTAATGTTTTATCAGCTACGTAGTTCTTTTGAGACACGATATGACATTACATGTAAAACATGCAAAATTATTCAGAGTTTTGTAACCGTGGTTTCATATGAATTGAGTTGATCGGCCTATTCCCACATTTTTTGCTTATATAGCACGACGTTCTGGAAGCGGACTCCGCTCCCATCAGGCTTAGTCCTGAGAAGGACTTAGTCCTGAGAAGGACTATTTTCGCACTTGAGTCGAATTCATATATTATGATTTTTTCCCAAGCACTAGACTACTCTCAGATTCGAACTTTCACTTACAAGTCTGACACCTTTACCGCCAAGCCACTGAGTAATCCAATATATATTTTTTAGAACGTATTTACGTATATACTTGCTCATGGTTATAAGTTTATTTCGCATGTTGCGCCGTGAACTATTGGGCAGGTGTATTGTGCTTACGCTCTTCGCGCATTATTGGGATCCATGTGGGTTTCATTTGTACACTATCTTGGCTTACTGGATTTTCTGATAGTGTGATGTATGTGGCATCTTTGCGTTTCCGGCGAGTTGTATTCTCGTCGTTTGCGGCTACCTGTACGATATTCCATTGCATGCGATGGTATGTCCGTTCCAGACATGTTCTACGATTCTTGATCTTTCTGTTTCGCCTTTGCGGATGTTGTTCTTATGTTACTAAGTTCTCACTTTGAGTGATCTCCTATGTATGCTCTAGCTCATTCGCACGGTAGGTTGTATATACAATTCTCGGACTTCTGATCTTCACTGTGTGGTTTAGTTTTGGTTAGTATTCCCCTGAGCATTCTTGCCGATTTGAAGGCAGTGCGTATATTGTATTTGCTGCCTATCCTTCATATTTTTACTGAGGTACCTTGTGTGTATGGTATGATCACTGCGTATTTAGGTTCTTCTTTTTCGATTCCCCTTTCCCTGTTTAGGTTAGGTGTTAGATCGGGGTAGACATTTTCTTCAAGTAGTGTAGCGATATTTTCTTTTTCTACTCCAGGTCCTCTTGTTTCGAGCATATGGTTTTCGTTCTATAGTACAAGCATCTTCCACGCCTAATTTCACGCTTTTGTGATGATTGGAGTTATCAATTTTATGGAGGGCGCGCGGCTGTTTAGATGATCTAGAAATTCATCCAGCTCATGCCGTGTTGCCACACTACGAAGCAATCGTCAACGTATGTAAGCCACATCTTTGGTTTTTGAGTGAATTCGGATATCGCTTGGTCTTCAGAGTCTTCCATATATATATATATATATATATATATATATATATATATATATATATATATATATATATATATCTATATATATATATATATATATATATCCCACTACGGGTGATAGTGGGGAACCCATTGCCATCCCAAACTCTTGTTTTCTACTTGGAAATATGTAGTTCTAATGCATATTTTCATAAGTTCCAGTTTGTCCCTTATGGTTAGTACATTGTCCGTGGACACGTTTGTGAATAGGCTCACGATGTCGAAGCTTACCAGTATTTCTTCGTGGTTTGGTTTCTAATGGTTTCCACGAAGTGCTGCGTATTCTTATGGATCTTTGGCAGGCCGTACAGATGCGAAGGGTGGCTGTAATGCGGTTTTAGTTTAGTTCACTGGTAATCGGAGAACTCTTCCTTGTGTTTTGCCAGCCTCTGGTATATCCGTCTTCCGATTGCTTTTGATATTTGTTTGTACTCCAATAGGTCAAGCTAGTGTAGAAATGAAACCCATATGGATTCCAGTAATGCTCGATATATATATATATATATATATATATATATATATATATGTAGTGTGTGTGTGTGTGTGTGTGTGTGTGTGTGTGTGTGTGTGTGTGTGTGTGCGAGTTCTAAAAAAAGTATCACTCCGTGACTCAGCGGTAAAGGTATCAGACTTGTAAGATAAAGGTACCAATTTTGAATCTGCGAATAGTCAGGTGCTTGGAAAAAAATCATAATATATGAATTCGGCTCAGGTGCGAAAACAGTCCTTTTCAGAACTAAGCCTGATGACGAAAGGAGAGTCCGCTTCCAAAAACGTCGCGCTATAAAAGCAAAAACTGTGGAAATAGTACGATCACCTCAACTAATAGAAAAATTATCTTCCAACATAATGATATTCTTAGAAATAAACAATTACTGTACACTGCAAGTATCAGAACTGTCAACCACTTTTTGTTCAAAGCCTACTGATAAAAAATTAACGAAATTAAAAATCGCTTTTTTGGCAATAAGTTTGCAATTAATCACATTGTGTTATACATTATTGAAATAGTTAACAAAAGTGATATCTAACACGGGGTGTATTACGTTTTCGCGCCATATGGCAAATATAGAAAACTTCCCGGTTAGTCTTGCCTTAGCTTTATTTTCCAAAATAAAACTTAAATATTTCATTTAATTTCAGGAATTGAGTAATTCAATTAAATATACCCAAAGAATCGATCAAATGCAAAACTTTTTCCTAATTTAACCGACTCTGTATCTATCCTGGTTCCTGAGATCTTCATGCAGTGCATCATTACCTTGGACACACTGTGTACTTAGAGTGATATAGTGGAGATTGAAAGCTCCTTTTAGGTGTTAGTAAAAGAACCACATGTAAAAAAAGGGTTAAATTAGATTTACTTACAAACGGAAGAAGTTATAGTGAAAATAATATATGAAAAAGGTGGTTTCATATGACCAGAACAAAAATGATAGAAGAGTGCTCCGAAGTGCATAACCACATTCGTCAGTCAGGCCTAGCACTTGGCAAAGTTCGGAATTCCCATAAATGGGAACATAGGCTATATGCAAGTCTGTTGTGGATAATGGAAACAAATGCTTTCTTAGTATTCAAATACTTTAACCCTCCTGTGGTTGCGTGGATCACTATTGTGATGCAGATTGCTAAAAATTTCATTTAAAGTTTTTTGTCTCTGCGCATATGGTTGGTGATTTCTGCAGCTTCGTAGTATAGTGTGATGTAACATGTTCAATTAATCAGTGTTTTGCATCTTTCAAGGGTTGGTGTATTTAGAGGTGAAATTTGTTAGAGCACTATAGTGATCAACGTGACTATTCGCGCTACAGATTACGGTAAGTAAAGTTAGTTTAATTGCCATATTAAATTACAATTTTTACATTGGCTCTTCAATATTTAGTAATGGCAGTCTCAAAACTTAAGGTGGGGGACTTAGATCCTCTAATTGTTTGATGAAGCCATGGATGCAGAGTTGAAAAAAATATATTCGGATAATGATGGCGAAATCGACGATGTGCAGTTTAGCGTTGACAATAGTGAATCAGAATAAGAGCTGGAAGAAGGGAAGAATGAGTACAAAACAACTGCCGAACAGTATTTTTTAGGAAAAAAGCAGCCAACTAAATGCACCAAACACAACCTCAAGTTGCCTTTTATTTGTTTTTCAACCTAATAATAAGATTGAAGTTGCAACTAATAATGGGGCTAGGACAATGTGATTTTGATAGAAAATTTCAGATAAAAACAATCTCTCAGAATCACGCACACTTGTCATCAGTCATCAATTCATAAAATAGTATATTGCGTTCGACGTGTAAGTTGATCAATATTTCGCTCACTTGAACTCAATAATGACCAACTTACACGTCTTAAATAATAATCTACTATTATTAACATTTGCGCTTTTTGTAAAGAATCACGGCATTAGAACATTCCGTAAATAACAACATCGTATTTTTACTTTTTTTTTAATACATTTGTGTTTTAAGATTTGATTTTCAATTTTCATTTCGTTGAGTTTAGTTTTTATTTCATTTATTTTGATTGAATTTTCTTCTTTAATATCTTTCAAAGTTAATTTAATTTCAGTATTCTGTTTACAGATATCCTCATTACACTAAAACAAACTTTTGATAAGTTTTTTAGGTCGCTGATTGTAACATTTTTTACCTTGAAACATTTTCGATGGCCAGTAATCGCAATAATACATGGCAAATAGGAAATTTGTTTATAGAAATTGCAAAAGAAATTTATTTTTATATATATATATATATATATATATATATATATATGCATGGATAAATGTGTTAGATAAACATGTACCGATACAAATGGTGTAATGGTTGGTGACGTAAATGTACGACTTCTGATGTATGCAGATGACACAGTCTTATTAACCCCTAACTGCATAATGTTCTAATTTTACACTATAATTTTTATTCATATTTTGTAATGATACAATAAAAGCGGTTTATTTCGCATAATGTTGTAATCGATACAGACATACTTGTATACCTAGAAAGCATCAGATCAAATAAAATCGACAAGGTTGCTTTAATATCCTGTCATTAGGCCATGCGGGTGGAGATTTTCATATATTTTATTTTGTGAAAATAGTGTGTATTTTTAATTAAACGTTTTAAATCATCGATATCTAAGGTAAGATACATATAACTGTTTATTTTGTTACTTAAAAAAGTTACTACTTTTCCTAAAATAACAACATCATGCAAATGATTCATTTTTTTTTGTAGATCAGTAGATGGAATAGGGTTAAAACATTTCTAACAGAGGCCTAATTACCACAACTTGCGGAAAATGTTCTTGATAGTGAAGACGAATATGATTTTGACGATGATGATAGCGTACTTGATCCAAATTTTGATCTAGATGAAGAAGTTTTCGAACAGAGTGAACCAGATGTATATGAAGACGATGTTGCCAATAACTCCTTTAGAAAGTACAAAATACTTCTATAGATGCTAACGAAACTCATCCAGGGCCATCCAATATTGAGCAAGCCAACGAGACTCAATCAGGACCATCGAATATTGAACACACAGATGTTGAAACAACAAAGAAGATAAAAAAAGGTAATCACGTAAAATTGGTTTTGATTCAAAATTTTATTTTTTCGTAATCTTTACACTTAACATCAAAATCATTTGGAATTCTAAAAACCTAGTACTTTCTGTTAAGCAGATGAAATTTACTAGTGATGTAAATTTACTAGAATAAATTATGAGCATGGAAACGACTTATGACTTTTTCAAATGAACGACGGTCTACTTGATATGATTTTAGAACAAACTAATCTTTTCGCTATTCAAAAATATCCCCATAAGCCGATAAATATTTCAAAGATCGAACTCCTACATTTCCTAGAAGTTACTCGGTACATTTCAGTTATCCATTTACCAAACTGTAGAGCATATTGGTCAGATGAGATAGGTTTTGACAAAATCAAGAATACAATGACTTGGGGGCTTCCTCTAATGTAGTTATTCGTTTATTACGACTCCTTTCAAATAATAAGAATTATCGAATTTATTTCGATAATTCGATAATATCTTTAGTTACTTGGAAATATAATAAGTTGGTCAATTTGGCATCGACATTTTCAGGGGTGCAGCCAATTGGATCTGTTCAAAGGTATGACAAAAAGCAAAGAAAAAAAACTTCGATAGATCGTCCATTTGCCATAAAAGAGTATAATCGGCATATGGGGGGGTGGGAGGTGTGGATTTACAGTAATCTAAGTAGAACACAGATAGTCTTAAAAAGGAAGAAATGGTATTTTAGAGTGTTTTACCAAATGCTACACTTGACCATTGCTAACAATTGGATATTATACAAGAGGGTACAATAACAGAAGGGGAACAAGAATAAGATAATGACCCTGAGTAAATTCAAAATGCAATTAGCGAAAACTCTTTGTTCTCTAAGTAACACAGCATCATCGAAACGAGGACGTCCTTCTGCGGAAAATGTGGAAGAGTTATTGAAAGTAAGAAGAACAAAAAGACCTGCACAACATTACCCCGTAAAAGAGGTGCACCTGGATGGGATTGACCATTGGTCTTCATGGAAGGATAAGCAAGTGAGGTGCAAATGTACCGGATATTCCCAAATTATGCGTTCCAAATGCGGTGTATCCCTTCGTTTTACCAAGAAAAGGATTGTTTCTGAAGTTTTCTTCAATAGTAGTATCCATTGTTTGGTTGTATTATTATGTTCTTTTGTATGATGCGGTAAATATACAACAGTATATTTTTTTTAAATGAAATTTAGTTTTAAAAATAATGTTTTTAATTATTTTTCCCTAACTTAGTACCTATACCAATACAAACACGAAAAATTTTTTTTATCAACAAATAAAATATCATGCAGTAATGGGTTAAGTTACACTGCGGATGAGCTACAAACTGCTTTGAGGAGGTTTGATACAGTCTGTGAGAGCATGTACCTAAAGGTAAACGTGAACAAAACTAAGATTGTGGTGTTCAATCGAGAAGGTTAAAAGGAGAGTAGAGTATTTACTCTACAAGATGAAATTGTGGAGCAAGTGGACGAGCTGGTATATCTGGGTAGAATGTTTACTATAGATGGTACAATGGAGGGCGGGATTGGACGAAGGGTCAATGCTGGAAGGAAAGTGATTGGAAGTATGTGGACGATAATGAAAAACGAAAGCATGAGCCTAGCTGCGAAACGAGCAATCTATAATGGCGTGTTTTTCCCGTCAGTACTGTATGGAAGTCAGACATGGGTATATCAAAAAAACCACGAAAGAAAAATAAATGCCGTGGGTATGAGATTCCTGAGAAGCGCATCTGGTAAAACGAGAAGGGGCAAGGTAAACAATGAATGCATAATGACGGAGTGTGGCGAGGAAAATACGATCATGGATAGATATAAAAGTAGTACATTACGTTGGTTTGGTGACACTGAGGGAATAACCACGCAAGATTTACGAAGCAAATATTTGTGAGTGAGGTTAGAGGTAAGGCCGTTCTTGGTAGACCACGTACAACTTGGCTGAATGTAGTAGAATGTATGATAAAGGAAAGGAAGGTAAGTAGTTTTAAAAATAAAAGGGCATGTCGGAGACAATGTATGAATCTTGAGAAAGCTAGGGAGGTATGCGGAGATAGGAAAGCAAGGAGATAAACTGTGAATGAAAAATACCCCGCAAGGGAATGGCGTGAAGGTTAATTTCAAATTCAAATTCAAAACAGTTCATTCGATTATGGTACAATAATAGATATGGAACATTAACATTTCAGTCGGCTGCTCAGGCGAGGTAGCCTCTTCAGCCGGTTGATTACAAGTTTTTTGTGATATATTGTATAAAAAAAAGATACAATTGATTGAATATTGAATTGACTTAAGTGAGTAGTATTTTATTATTATTTCATTGTGTTCATTGTGGGCGAGGCTGTGGGTGGGCGGCATGATGTTTCCTTGGGAGCATATAGGCGGTTGGTCCCTCGGAGCATCTATGGAACTGCGGATCCGGGATGGACGTCGGCGAAGCTGCCGCATCAGACACCTGCAATATAATAAATATGTATGAGCATTGGATAATGTATTGGGGATTGTTAGTAGATAGTGTTTAGAGATTAGCGTTGTATATTTTGTTGTGTTGTGTGTTGTGTTGTTAATGAGTGTGTGTTGCATGTGTGTTGGTTATCGTATAGCGAGTGGTGTAGATTGTATGAGTTCATCGACGTCCTCAGGAGGGTCGTCTAGGAGTTGGATTAGGCCGGCTGGGGGGAATTTGAACTTAATTTTAGGTTTGCGGTACAGGCATCTATCTCTTGGATGATTGTTGAATGGAGTGAGAAGGATTTCTCTCGTATCTTCGCTGTCACCGAATACTCGGCGATAAGTGAATTGTTTTTGGAGTGTTTTAAGTCTTTGTGTAATTGGTGTTATTTGTGCGTGATCAATTGTGAGTGTACAAGGGTATTTGTAGTGTAATCTATGTATTTTGCGTAGAATTTGGCGTTCACTGGATGCGAGAGATTGTAGGTGTTGGCGTTTAAGGATTGCGTACAGTGGAGCCCTGTAATCGACAATTGGACGAATAAATGTTTTATATGTGTGTTGGAGGGTATCGGGCTTACAACCTCGTAGTCGACCCCGTAGGGCGCTTAGTATAGTGGAGCGTCCGCGTATCTTGTTAACGACATCGCGCACGTCAGAGTTCCAATTTAACGTTCTGTCAAATCGGACCCTTAGGTACACGACGTCGTCTGAAGGCCGCAGCCGCTCGCCTTGTAGAAGGATGTTGACATTATCGGAGGATTGTAGCACGTTATGAGAATAATTGGGATGTCTGAAAAGTATTAGTTGCGTCTTCGTGGGATTGATGGTAATTCTCCATCGGTTAGCCCATTGTGTGAAAGCATTGATTTGGTTCATAATTGAGAGGGAGGCCGTCGCGCTTTCACGGCTAGCTGCCCAGAAGGCAGTGTCGTCCGCGAAGAGCATGACTGAATATGGGGAACAACCGGTCTAGGGGTATCGGAACAATATATGAGGTAAAGCAAAGGGGCCAGGGACGAACCTTGTGGAACTCCTGCTAGGGGTACGAAAGATTGAGATAGACTCGACCCCACTCTCACCATCACCGATCGGTTGGATAGGTAGGTGTATATTAGTCTGAAGAAGTGATCGGGGATTCTTAAGGAGCGGATTTTGTGGATTAGTCCCGCGTGCCATACTCTATCAAAAGCTTGCTTGATATCCAGAAATATAGCAAGCGAGCATTGTTTCAGGTTAAGGGCTTTTGTGGTGTCGGTGAGCAGCTCGAGAAGAGGGTCTTGGGTGGATCTTAATGGCCTAAAACCAAATTGGTTGGGGGGAAGGAAGTTATTACTTTCGAGAAAATCTCTTAGTCTAGGTGTTAGGATTTGTTCAAGGCATTTGCCTAGAACGTTTAGTAGCGAAATGGGGCGGTAATAAGAGTGCAGCGGAAGGTTCGAGGTTTGGGTATCATAATGACCGTAGAAGATTTCCACGCCGATGGAAAGTATCCTATGGAGAGGCATTTGTTGTAAATGGTGGCTAAGAGGTTGATGGCTGTCGAAGGATGGCACGGTTAAGACCGTCCTGGCCGGGGGCATTGTTTTTACCCCTCTTTAGGGTGTTCATTATTAGATCGGATTGAATGGAACTCAGGATGGGATCGTTTTCTAGGAGGTGGTATTCAGGTAGTGGAGTGGCTTGGAGTATTTCCATGTCATTTTCGAGTCGCGCTTTTAGTTCTACGTCTACGGTGGGTATTGAAAAAATTGGCTTCTGCTTGGTCAGTGGCATAAAGGGTACCGTGTGCATCCTGAAGATGCGATTTGGAGTGATTCCTATGGTGGGTTAGTCTGCGAAATGTGTTCCAGAATTTCCCGCCGTCACGGTAGTCGAGGGACGCGGTAACTCGTGCCCATTTTTCTTCTGTGAAGATGTTCGTTTCTCTACGGATAAGGGCATTAAGGCGGTTATGCTCTGTTTTAAGGATTGGGTCTCTATGTCTAAGGAGTCTGCGGAAAATTTTTCGTTTTTCTTTTATTAAATTGATGATGTGGGGTGGAAGCGGTCTGCGGGATATGTCTATGGTTTTATTGGGGATAGAGACGTTAGCGGCATCATTGATCACCGAAGAAAGGTCTGTGATAGCGTTGTCTATGTCTAAGGGAGAGGTTAAGGTGGCGTTAGCGAGGTGACCGGTAACGTGTCTGGTGAACATGCACCAGTCCGCGTCGTTAAAGTTGCGCCGGGTTATGATATTAGGGGCGGGGCCGGCATAGGACAGAGTTCAGTTTTTATTAAAAGTGGTAAATGATCGGAAGTTATGGTGGTACCAATATAACAATCGGCGTCGAGGTATCTTTGAATAGGTGCGGATCATAGGATGTGGTCGATGATGGAAGCACCACTATGGCTGAAATATGTGGGAGTGGTGTTATGAGTGCGCCATAATGGTAGCTGTAGAAGTAGATTGGATAATTGTATTCCGTTGGCGTTGTCACTGGAGTCACCAAATCGGGTATGGCGAGCATTAAAGTCGCCAAGCAGAATTGCGTTAGGGAGATTGGCAATTAATGTAAGGAGGTCGCCCGATAGCGTGTTGGCACCTGGAGGATTGTAATAACTAAAGAATATGATGGGACGGTTGGGGAAGTGTACCGTGGCGGCAACGCATTCTAGGTGACTGAGATATGGTGGTAATGGAAACGGGGTTGAAGCGAAACGGTTGTGTATAAGTATGGCGGTGCCCCTAGTGCCATTAATGGCACTAAAGTCAAGAAAAGAACTGTAGTTGGTAAAGCTTAAATGATTATTGATAGAAAGTTTGGTCTCCGTTGTTGCAAGAACTTGAATATTTTCTGTATAGAGAAGATTTTTAATTAAATTTTGTTTGCTACGGAATCCGCGAGCGTTTACTGTGCCGATTATGAGCTCCATTGAATTAGGGGCGTGGCTAGGATTAACGGGAATGGGTTAGACAACAACGGTTAGTCCTCCGGACGGACTAAGGGCATGGAGAACGCAACACGGCCACCCGCGTAGGTGGCTATGGTGCGGCGTTTAAGGAATACTCGTGTGGCGAAGTCGGTCCCGCTAACGATCAACCCTCGCCGCTCTGGAAAGGCGGAGAATAAGGTGTGGGTAATTGTGCGGATAAAATCGTTTATCCGGAGGAAGTGTTCGACGTCAGGATCATCGGGTTCAGAGGAGGAGGTAGACGTGTTAAGGACGGGCTCTGGGACAGCAGTTTGGGACGGGAAGGAAGGAGTTTCACGTCTCTTCTCATCACACGTGAATGAGCAGGTGGGATGGTCGCCCCCACAGTTGTTACACCTAGGGGTTAACAGGGACTTACAGGAGGTGAATTTGTGGTTTTCACCACAGGTGGGACAACGGACTCTGGAGGAGCAGTCCTCTGAAGCATGTCCCACCTGCGTGCAGGAGGAGCAGTACTTAGGGACTGGGGCTGGTGCATGGGATGGATCGCATTCGTAGTGTCTACCGAACATGTAGACACCTCGAGCGAGTAGGAAGTCAAGGGTGGTTTTAGAGTTGGTAATGACCCGGATGAAGGAAGTGGGGAGGTTAGAGGTACGGGAGATGATTCTGAGGACCTTTGTGACATGAGGGAGGGAGATGGCATTGATTATTTCAGCGTCGGTAATGTCCTTGTCTACGTGTTTAATCACGAAGGACAAGGACGGTGGTTTAAGAGAGGTGGAGTTTGGTCGGGGACCAGAGAGTTGGGATAGGGAAACATTTGGGTCGCCGTATAGGTGCTGTAGCTTACGCTCCAGGTCGGAGGGAGAGGGTTACGGGATTCAAGCAGGGCGGTATGGTTGTAGTTAAGTTTGAGGTTGGTTAGCGGGAGCTCAAGGGAGAAGACGGCGGTTTGGACACCGTGGAAGCTGTAGCGGAAGAGGTGGTGGAAGAGGATGTCGAGGTGGCACGTTGACGTGCCGGAAGAGTTGAAGGACGTGAAGAGGGAGAGGGTACAGTGCGGGTGGAGTATGTGGTAGACGTAGCTGCGGCGGCATACGTCTTAGCTATCGAGATGACTGGGAGGGGGTAGGTAACCAAGGGCTGGCAAGACGGGGAGGTGGGGTTAGTTAAACAGGGTCTTCCCTGTTTAACCATCCTGTATTTTGTTGGGACACACAGCCGGAGTGCAGCCTCACACTCCGTGGGTTAAGGCTTTGTAACTGTGGCTCCGAGTACTGATGTCTGAAGTATAGTGTAAATATGGGTGTAAATTGATACTCGGTCAGAGTTCACGAACCGAAGACCTTAAACGGTCTCCTAATGCACCAGATAACGCCGTATGCTACCAGCGTTATAAGTTACGTTATAGAAGAACTCTCACGTTTGATGCGCGATCATAACTGTGAAGGTTAAGTTAATTTATATATATATATATATATATATATATATATATATATATATATATATATATATATATATAGTAGAGTCTCGGTGGTTCCATGTAATTCTAACCCAAAAATAATATTTGTGCTTATAAAATAGCGTAAAAGGGCATGTAAAACTAAACGCATTTCAAAAGTAAACAAAGTGGATCTATAGTTAGCACTTTTTAAAACTTAAAGCCACTTTCCCGGCGAATCCACTTCAACCGGTCCTCACCGAAGGTCAACAGTCATGCACATCAACGTCAACTTTCACGTTGATGTGTAGATCAGAACCGATTTCGCTGGTGTTTGACGGCGAAACCGTGATAAACTTGAAAGGTTTGCTTCAGAAAAGTGTTCAAACGAACGGAAATTGATGAAGAAGGCAGAATATGAAAAAACTACACCGTTTAGCATTTATACACTGTTTCTTTACAGAAATTTAAAGGAAACTTAATAATTAACTTAAACAAATATCTATTGTATTAAAATAGTCCAAATACACAATAAATTTCAACGCTATAATAAAAGTTCAAGTCACCAAATACGAATTTCAAATTCACCTGTTAAAGTTTAAATACACAAAACATATTTTTCTTTCTCTTACATCGACAAAAGCGCTTTCTCGAGATAAAAAAGGTGGCACACTTCCTTTTTATTTAAAATTGATACATCTAAACCGGTAGGTCGTCACCAGCGGCCTACGCACAGAAATTCAATAACAAATAAACCTAAACAAATAAAATAAAATCTAGTCTACTACAAAGCCGATGAGACGTACATTATATCAACCATCTGTTTAATAATTTTCAAACAATGTTATATTTATTGCAGATCAATTTAACATAAAGAACTTAAAACGTTTCAACTTAAACAAATTACAAGATTTATACATAGAATGTGTCGAGATACTAATTAATCTCGAACTACGTCACAACACGTTTGTTAGGTATACACGACTAAGGGTGGGTTTCATTCACAACCGCACTAACTACCGGGTGCCTTTCAAGCACGTATTACTCAACGCAAAGCTGGATTCCCAATTCCCATTCGCGACTCCTGCAAAATTCCCCAACTCACACTCTAAGAACACTAGCCAATCTCTTTACTAAAAATTAATTTAAACAGCTCGCGCGGTAAAAACGAGAAAATTTCCGTGTAGACAAAGTAAAAGAATACCCGCCAGAAAAAGCTCTAGTGTCGTACTAAGACGTAATTACATGTAATTCAGTATACTTCTTTTGTCTAATTTGAAAAATCAAACTTAACTTCACACGCTATAATATCTATGTTCACTTTACTTTCAATTCTTATCTATAACAATTGGTAAGATTAGCGTGTATTCATTACTTATTAACTTAACAGCTAGACAATCCAGCGAAATAAAAATGCTACTAAAAAATGATTTTCGATGACGCAATTTCCTCTTAATAACTAAACTAACAAATCAAAAATCAATTATTTATAGGATTATCTGATATATACTAAAATAAAAACTACCTTCTTTAATTTTTTTACCATGCTAAATCTTACTAAATCTACTCAAGTACAAGTACAAGTGTAAACATATCTTACTAAAAACGCGGCATTCATAATCGCAATTGTTAAACCTCACTATAGTTAAAGAACAAAACAAAAAAAAATTAAATTGAATGCCCAAAAATTTACTACACCAATAAATCTAGCAACACCAATTCCACTATATTTTCGTGACTAAAATGGTTCCCAAACTTTAGAGCTGAACCATACGCAACTTTATTAACTGTATTATGCAACTATATGAACTTGTTAGTTTGTTAGTTGACACACATTAAGTAACAATATAGTTATAACATACGTTTAAATGGAGCACCGTTTTGACACCAGTGTCAACGTTTTTTGACAGTATTTCTTAATTCAATATTCTCAATTATGGCAAATCTGTTTTATAATGCTTCAGCTTATTGGTCGTTTCTTCCCCAATGATAAAAATCCAGGTTAGTCAAATCTCGACCTTACTGGCTATTCTTCGCAAACATTGCATTCAAGTAATTATGCGACAGCGCGCCATCTTGTTGAAAAAATATGGAATTCCTCAGTTGGACTAAAGGTAATTACTTACTCTTTGTCTGGTAGGGATTGTGCGGTGTATCATGCCTATTCATAAACCTGAGTAGCTGGTCTCGGTCCTTGGTTGAGGCTGGCTGTACCCGAATTCCCTCGCTGACGGCCTTGGCTCTGGTGAGAGCAATCGAACATCGGACAAATTCCTAAGAGAAGTTAACCCAGTCTTCTGATGAAGGATTACCGCGAGCACTTTCTCCCTGATAACGGTCTCCATGGCTTACGTGGCATCTTCTTTGGTTTCTCCTCGGTGTCCTGAATTGGTCTTCGTCGGGGCTGATGAACCGGAGCGAGCGTCTTCTTCTAAAATATCCGCACGTTCTCTCAGTAAAATGACTTGTAAATAATCAGTTGTTCGGTTAACGAACTTATTACTCTATATATTTGCACGATACATTAAACCTTAATGACATTTTCTATCTTAAAATTTGCCTTCAAATTTGCCTCGAAATTCTCCTAAAATAAATAAACTACTTGAAATCTTGAATGAAAACCAAAAATATCTAATCCTTTAAATTTTAATTTACGTCGGTAGTATCACAGTCACAGAGGACGAAGTTACAATAGGTTTATACACAATAATAAAGTAATTCTAGGACATTAACGATGGTAGTATATTATGACAATAATAATGCTGTTAAAAGACAACACATTAAATTTTGCAGATAAAAGAGATAAAATAAAATTTGGCGGAGGTTTGCAAGGACGAAATTCCCCTAAACTATTTACCTTATGTCACAAGTAATTTAATTTTTATTAAACACAGCGGACTAATAGTAATGGCGGAAACAAAAATTTTGACAAATATTCGTAAAATGAACTTTCGATACATAGATATAAATGAGTAAAATTCAGATTATTAACTGGGATGTTGCTGGATGAACACGCCTGTATCTTAATTGGCGGAAGGGCTTTTATACAACATTTACACAATAGCAAGTGTATTCATCCACCACATAAACAATAAAAGAACACATACTTTATGGATATCACTAGCCCAATAAAATGTTAGTTTACCCTTTGTTGGGACCAGGTTCCAACAATGGACTGCTTAGAATTCTCCTCTTCGTCTGTACTACGATAGGCAATGTCGTGAAAATGTTCCTCCAGGTACGGGATCGATGGAAACCTACTCCTCTGAATTTCTACGATGACGCGTTCCGAAATAATACCTCACAAATAGCAACTTTCTGTTTTTTGTAAATACGCGGACTAAATACTGAGAGTTATTATTGCCCAAACCACTCAGTTAACTACTCGTAATTTTTCATTATGTTTAACGTATGTACAAATATTAATCCGTACATACGAGCATTACTCTGTTTAGAAATCGTTTTTTAACCTTAATCTATGTATACAAATTTTAGTAAATTGTTCTTAACCGCAATATAAACAAACTAAGCGTTCTTGTTCTCTATGTACAGAAGATTTACTAAACGATAATTACACAGATTATAGCAGCGAAGCGTAGCTTCTACATTCTGAGATAATTATTTCTATTTACACAAACGTTACTAATGTTATTTATTTACAAGTTCCTTCAGCTTGTTGACACAGCTGTGAATGAGGAGACTCTTCAATAAAAAGTAGCTGTACTGAACTGCCAACTAATCAAGATCCGCAGAAGAATGCGATAATCTCCAAAAAAAGATAAGAGGTGTTGAATATTCTATAAGATCCTCTAGAAAAAGGTTAACGGGAAAGATTCACCACGGTAGAATTTACTTAACTCCCGGTACACGTAAACAAGTTCATCCCGCACTCAAGCATCAACGCGCACGCAGCGCTTCAAACCTGCTTTCCTTATATCCCAACTAAGACTGATTAATGATTCTTTCAGTTTCAACCATCATCTCAATTCACCAATCGTGAATAAATACCACATCGATAAAATGACTTTGCGAAGGTAAGTCGCTAAGAACAGGGACAATGCAAATTCGTCGAAATTCTTCCCCAACTATGAAGGTTTGCAGATTTTCTCTGATGATGAAGAGAAAAGCGTAGCAGAATATTCATTAACAGCTGTACCGATGAGTTATGATCTCACATGAAAAGAGACAAGAAAATTTGCATATTTGTACGCTTTAGAAAATGAAAAGTAAATTTCCCAGAACCGGATAAGGATTGAAATGGCTTCATATGACTGGCTTCAGGGATTTATGTCCCAAAACAAGCAATGGTCACTCCGAGCACCAGAACCAGCAAGCCTTTCACGTGGCACAGGGTTTAACAGACACACAGGGGGAGAATTTTATGATTTACTTGCAGAAGTATTACGTCGATACTAGTTCAAGCCAGATTCCATCTACAATTGTTATGAAACTGGAGTCAGGCCGTTTACAAACTGACAAAATAATTTCACAGAAAAGACAAAAGCAGGTATGCGTACTTAGATAGTTTAGATATATTTTTCTATAATTCCTATCATCGTATTTCTAGATATCTAAAGCCACTTCCGGTGAACGCGCGACAATAGTCATTGTCCTGTGTGCCATAAATGCAACCGGAAATACAATTCCTCTATTATTTGTTTATCCACGTGTGGTGGTGTGGTGATGTTCCACCAGGAGCATGAGCTCCTGAGGGAGCACCACCAGGATCCCAAACTGTGACAAACCCAAGCAGTTGGATGGCAGTGGACAATTTTGAAGTATATCTGTTGCACTTTATAACATTTGTAAAATGTACACCTACAAGAAAGTTCTACTGATACTAGATAATCACTGGAGTCATATATCACCCAAAGGACTAGATATCTGATAGCAAATTGGTATCGTTTTATTGACCATACCCCCACATACTAATCATAAATTACAGCCGTTGGATGTTGCTGTCTACGGGCCCTTCAAAACATATTACAACGAAGCTTGCGATGACTTCATTATGCAAAATCCTGGTTAGACTATCGCAAGACTTGTTGGCAAGGCATATCAACGGGATTTTACTCGAATTAACATAATAAAAAGGTTTTTAAAACAAGTATTTACCCCTTCGATTCGCAAATCTTTACAGATCATGACTTTCTTATTGCAAAGGTTACGGATGGACCTGGTCCATTACAGCGAGAAGAAACACCAGAGGCATCAACGTCTCCTTTTGGCGATGGAAACTATACATCGAAACCAGTTCCTGTAACCTCCGAAGAAATCAGAGCACCTGTACCTCTTCGCCTTTATAAAACACCTGAAGAAATAAGAGTACTTTCCCAGGCACACCAAGAAAACGACAAAAAAACAGGAAAGAAACCTGCTAAGACAAAAAACAGATACTTCTAAAATGGAAGAAATAAAAGTGAGGTTCAAAAAAGATAGAAGAATACAGCTGCCAAGAAAAACGTCAAAAATAACCTTACTACAGACGAAATATCAATTGGGATTAATAATATGAAAAAGATAGTGAAACAGAAGAAAGAAGAGGCTATAAAGGACGGGTATTGAATCAGATAACCTCGCATTCGACTTCCAATCGTCTAGTGAAAAAGAACAGATTGAGAATGAGAGATAAGAGGAAGATTTTGTTACAGGGTTGGTAAATGTAAATAATTATGTGCTACTACGATTTGTAAATAAGAAAACCGAAAAACACTACGTAGGGAAGATATGAGAAAAGTAGAAGGTGGAGAGTATTTGATAAAATTTATGCGACGAAAGAAACCTGGCCACCATTTTGTTTTTCCTGACGTGGGGATCAGCCTATGGTATCTGAAGACGACGTTAGGGTCCAAAAGAATACTGGTGTTCCCAATTAATTTTGATAAATATAATAATTAGTTATTTTTACGTTCCTAATGCTTGTTGAAAAAATAACACTGGTTAATGGCACAAAAAATAACACTTGTTTGTTATAAATAGATATTCAATTAGCAAAACATAAACGGTGTTAACAAAAAGGTTACTTAAAATGTAGTAATTAATATAAGTATTGCAACAAGAAGAAGTAAATTCAGTCACGCACGCGCACAAATAGGCGAGGGTGTGAGGGTTAACTGACGTAACGACTAATTTCCTTAATAATGCTAATATGTCTCAATAAATGCTAGGAAATGTTTTAAAAGGCCAAATCGTGTGCTTTTCTCACCACGAATCAAGGCTCCCATGTTCTGTAGCAAAACTCCCTGACTATGGGGGAATTGATACAAGATGCAAGTTTAAAAAAAAATATCTCTCATCATATCTTGAATCTATAGATTTCAACTAGCTCCAATTAATTGTAACTTAGTAGGCTACTTAAGGCACCACCTAGAGAATTTATAGAATTGATACTTGTATTTTTCACTTAATGTGTAGGTGTATCAAACCTCCCCAGTCTCCCCTAACATCTACATTGGGGAAACTTAATTCTACTTCAATTTCAATAACCGAATATTCCCAAATAAAGTGAAAAATTGAAATTAAATTTATGCTTCCAAAATATGTAGTACGACCCTACAAAACACATTATAATACTTAAAAATCGAAAAACAAAAAATTGTGGCAAACACACGTTACAGTAAGTCTGTTATCTTTATGATGTTGGTTTCTAAAACCTTAAAGTAAATTTTGAAACTACTTGCTTAAAAATGTATTATATATAGTTATTAATATTCACTAGAAATCGTTTCGTATTTTAATATCATTTAATTATTTATTTTTTATTTGAAATAAATAGAATAGATCTCTTGTAATAACAATTCATCTAAGATTTTCAATTATATGAAAAACTCTTCGATAACTTCTATCAATCTATGTCAGTGTAAGTCTAATCTCTACTGCTGAAAAATCTTGCTCAATTTATCTAACTGGATGAAATGAAATATTTACACTATAAAAGCACCTATTTGAATATTTGGCTTAGGAAAGGAATGTAGGGTTCCACGCCATAATTAAGTTTGTGCATGAACCAAATATTGGTGAAAAACAGTATAATTGAAATTACTATTAAATGTTTGTGATGTAGGTTGTGAAATTCTTTTTCTTTTATATTTGTGACCACAAAAGAAAATGGAATGTTTTTTAGTCGGTAGAAAGTATTTTTCTCGTCTTTTTGTGATTGGTGTATATATATTTAAATTTAAATGTTGCCATGACGTTTCATATCATTTTGGAACTAAACACAGCGTTGAGTTTTCACATATCTTACGTGCAGAATGCATTCATGTTTTTATGGCCAAATGCTTCTAAACCACCTACATTTGTAATTTAATTTTTTTACTGTTGGAAAACCTAAAAGTATAAATGGAATGCCATTAAAAACCTTTTAGAAGTTCGCTATTAATCCATTATGTGTTTTATTCTAATTCGTTCATTGCTTTAATTTCTAATTACCCAAAAATATGTTCATATGGTAACTTTTAATTACGGGACATATTCCTTTTTACTTCATAATAAACTTTAGTAACTTACCTTACATTTAACATGAACGTACAAAATGGTTGAAAATTGCTTTGTGTAAAATATCTTTGCTTGACTGTCACCAGCATATTTCTGAAATGCGCTGTTACACTTAAATGATGAGACAAGCGTTTGTCGTACCTGTAAATAGTCTTTCATCCCTAACATTTTAAGCCTACACCGTAGTACATTTCTCTCTTTGTGTGTCTTTTATTTTAATATGAAGATAATTTTGATTGAAATTTATCTTTATGTAAAAATTGGGATAGAATGAAAATTACTCGCAATTAATAATAATTTTACTGTTGAAAACTGATTTTTTTTTAGTATTAACAGTTTTCATTTTTGCCCTTTATGTGGTCTTATCAAAGATGGGCCTTGTATTCATTGGTTAATTAATATCAGAAAATGGGTTTGAAGACAGTGTTGTAAGAGGTTGTATAATTTTAAAGGAAAATTAAGACGCGTCCAGTTTGTGATGCAGTTGTAAATAGAAATTTCGATATTTTATTTGAAATTCTTATACTAATACAATGCTGTGTATTTTCCCCTGATTAACTTTTATTTTGCGATTAAAACTTTATTTTCAGTAAGCACGAAGTAAGTATGGTAGTGGTAGTGAGAAAAGTATGAACCATAGAAGATACCTTTATCTTAGTCTCCGAAACGTCCGTACACCTATTAAGGCACCCGGTGGTATCTTAAAGATATCGTATAATAATGTGGTTGAAGTGATTTAACAAAATTTAATAAATTAATGGGTGTTAAATGATCTCAAAACAAATCGTTAAGTAACTAGAGATACAACCCTTCACCAAAAATAATGCCTTTCAGTCGGTAGTTTAAAATAGGTCGGTTGATGCTTTTGCTTTGCTTAATTACCACAATTTATTCTGTGTTATTTCCACTTAACATGAATATAGAAACAGCAATGTAACACTAGTAAAAATGATCTCGGACGCCAAGTTATTATTTAATTATGCTCGGAATAACTAAACCGAGGTTTACAATAAAAATTTTACCAAAATGTAAAAATAAAAATATATACGTTTCTATACGTTAATATATGTTTATTAACAGTTAAATTTAGGGTTAAGTATATAAAATATATCTTAAACATATCCATACACTAAGAAATCATTGAACTTATAAATACCTGTTACAAAATATAATACATCTTCTTGAGAACCCCTGGTATTATAAAAAAATAAATGCGGAAATGCAAACCAAGGTGATGTAATCCTTGTATCAATGTTGCGCAATATATCGCAATAACAATGCTTTTCGTTGTAAACCTCACCAAAATGGAATTTTATTTCTTATAAATTGCTCTTCAAGAAATTTGGGTAATCCAATGTTTATTGCATTCTCTCGAAAGTTCAAAATAAATAATGGAATCTACATTTAGATTTGCATTAAAAGCAAAACGCAATCATAAAATGAAAGCGTACGTAAAAGTAGAATTAAATGTGGTAAAATTACAGTGTCAAAGTAAAAAAAAAATTCCTGCAAAAAGAAAATGTTTTAGATTTTAGTATTATCAGTTAAATATCTTACCATTAAATCAATGGCACTTTTCACAAAATTTAGGTGGAAACCCAAAAATGGCTTCCTGCATCAAACAGCGTACTACAAGAAATGAAAAAAAATGGACGCTTAGGAAGTCAGATGATGACGCGTTGCGCGAAAATATGAGCAGAAAAAAGGTAATTTAAAGAAATGGGAGTATAAACCCTTAAGAAAATATGCACTTAAGTTATACCAAAATGCAAATTAAGTTACCTACCACATACCTATATTTCATTAATAATTAAATTTTTTTTCTTATATTTACAACTAAATGAACGAAGAACAAATTACGGTATATTTTAATACAACTCAAAATGGGTTGTTACAATCGTTTTCAGTACTTGTGGATTATAGTTTTATTCATTCATACCGGGGAAATTTTGTTTTTGTGTTCGTCGATTTATATTAACGTTGTCGTGTCCATAAAATCCGGGAAGTGTTTGTCTTAGTGCTTCCCGATCGGTTTTAAGTAATTATCATTACATTGTACCCACAGCTATTCGAAGTTTGACAACAAATTACTGGATATAAAGTTGCTAATATATTTTGTGTATATAACGAAGAACTTCGTGTAAATAGAATGTGGATGGAATCAGGTGGACAGTTAATAATAAAAAGATGTCTGGACTAAGTTAAAATTTCATGGCATTCGGACAATTAGTTTATAGGCTACAGTGGTTTTAGTGATCCCCAGTTTTGTAATTTACATTGTCTTGATAAGCGTTATGGAGACTCTGTATCAGGGAACTTAACTGTTATGGACGGTTATGCTAAATTTAAATGTGAGCTAGCTGTCACCTTAAAGATATCAGAAAGTAGTGGGTTTACAATTTACACGAAAATTTGAGCATACATAAGTTCATTTCGAAGTGGATGCCGCGTTTCTTAACACCGGACTAAAAACAACAACGGGTCGACGATTCAGAGCGCGATAAAGAGGATTTCTTGCATCGGTATGTGATAATGAATGAAATATGGGTCCACAACTACACACTTGAATCAAAAAGATCGTCATCCGTATTTTGGGACATCGTGGTATTTTGTTCATAGATTGTCTCGGTAAAGGTAAAACTATCTATAGCTAATATTACATGGCATTATTGGTTCGATTGAGTGTAGAAATTAAGAAAAAACATTCGCTGTTTTGAACCTATTTCCATAGTTTTATTGGGAAAAGTATGGAAGATTTACTTGGGACAATGGGGTTTGTTATTTAAAAAACAGCAAGTTTATTATATCAATTCTGGTTATCGGGTTGTTGGGGGTTTGTTGTTTTTTTCTCGCGAGAAGCGTCCAGTTTGCAGATTGTATGGGCCATTTGTATTAGTAATGATAAAAGATAATGTCATCTTCGAGGAACTCAAGTGTTTTTGTTTTTGATTCTTTTAGTTAGTCTGTAGGAGACAGTTCACAGAGCTGTTTGAGAGCGTTTCGGTTAGTTGCGATGTAGAGATCGTGAAGAAGTTAATCTTACACTGCTTGTGGGGTATAGTTTTATTCATTAACCCTGGGGAAATGTTGTTTTCAGTTGAGGAAGATGGGTGCCTCTCGATCATTTGGATTAGTTCACTCTTATAGCGGATTTCAATAATTATAATCACGTTGTACCCACAGCTGTTCGAAAAGAACTTTGTGTAAATAACTTACTTATTTGTGTGCATAGAACCAGGCGGACTGTTAGTAAAAAAAAGTCGCCTGAGCTAAGTTAAAATTTCGATGTTCCTTTGCGATTGTGAATTAAAAGAATTGCTTAATTTACGATATTAAGAGTTTTCTTTCACTTCATTGGTTCGTGTTTGAAGAAAGAATTGTAGATTCACCTGGTATTTTCCGATAAATTAAAAATGGCTCAATCTGTATGAAAGTTGCATTTTGTCGCTGTGAGCTTGAAAAGAAAACGTTAGACTGAAAATTTGTGTAAATTTAAGGTAATTACGTTTTTTTGTGATTTCAATAAAAGTTGTATAACAGTATTTAGATAAGCAGATGAATACGCTTTTTGTTGCGTAGTGCCGTATAAACGCCCTTCAGACTAGCGGATACAATTACGGAAGCGTATTTATCCTGTTTTTTGTGATCTTCACGCTATTGTGTGCTATTATTTTTTTTTTATTGTGCACTGATATTTACATTCTAAAACTTGTCGAATTTATGCTTTCTACATGTTGAATATGATGACAATTGGGAAAATTAAAATTAAGGTTATTTTTATTGTTGTTGTTTACGTTAATTATTTAATGGGATTTTTTCGGTATTTTTTAATGTTATTTTTAAGACTAAGATTTTTGGAAATATAATTTCATTGTTAAATTAACGTAAAGTAAAATTGAAGCAAATAAGATTGATGACCTTTAAAGTTGATCATACAACATGTTATTTGGTTATGATTTCGTGTAATTATTTTGGAAGCTTTATATTGGGCATGAGTCCGGCCGCTCAATTGCTGGTTTACCTGGCCAATGCTAGGATAGGTAAGTAAATTTTGTTTGTTTTTGAACATTGCTGTGGAGTACTAGCGTTCATTAGTGCGTTAATTAATCCATTAGTTTTGATTTTATATCCAAACTGATACCCTTTGATTTATGACTTTCCCTTATTTGATTTATGTTATTCTACACGCAAAACCCCACATACCCACACCCAACCACTGAGCTATCGGTACGCATCCCGTTATCTGTTACACTACATTTTACTGCCGTTTTCACCCGTAACAGTGTTTATAAGTGACAGTGAAGCAGATACTTAGTTATTTGTTAATTTTATTTTGCGCCAGTAGTGATAAGAAACTGATAGTGGACATTATACAGGGTGGATACTCTAAGTGGAATAAATTCTGTAACTCAAAGAGGTGAAGTCCGAGAGAAAAATCATGATAGGCATTCTTTATAATTGTTTCCAGCCCTCAATCTGGGGGTTACAGTTGCATCATATATACACCCCCCGGGGGTGAAACCACCCCTAACCTTTTTTTTTAATTTAAGGGTAGGTCAAGTGATACACCGTGTGAAAGCTTGTATTAAGAGGAATACAACGCAGTATTGATTTAAGAAAAATAAATGCCGTGGGTATGAGATTTTTAAGAAGCGCATGTGGTAAACCAAGAAGGGGCAAGATAAAGAATGAGTGCATAATGAAGGAGTGTGGCGAGGAAAAGACGATGATGGATAGGTATAAAAGTAGTACATTACGTTGGTTTGGTCACGTTGACAGAATGAACAACGGAAGATTAACGACGCAAATATATGTGGGAGAGGTTAGAGGTAAGGCCTTGCCTGGTAGGCCGCGTAAAACTTGACTAAATGTAGTAGATGGTATGACAAAGGAAAGAAAGATGAGGAGTTTTACAAAAAAATGGGCATGTCAGAGACAATGTATGAGTCTTGTGAAAGCCAGGGAGGTATGCGGAGATAGGAAACCATGAAGAAAGATTGTGAATGAAAAATAAATAAGAGGCAGGGATTGTTTTACCTACCCCGCAAGGGAAAAGCGTGAAGGTTAAGTTAAGTTTGAAGTGAAATTATACAAAAGTTTACAAAGTGTATGTACTCCGAAACATTAACATAAATATGATTCTAATTTAGTATTAACATTATAATTTTCCGAAAATAATCAAACAATATTAATAATATTCTTAAAATTAAAGTAACTACAGTAAACGAAACGACAAGAAGAAAAATGCAATGAAATATATGTACATTTATATGTATATATTTACCTTCGTGATTATTTTAATAAATTAAGCGCTCTTACATTAAATGATATTTTTATTTGTTACATTAGGGATACTAATTATGCCTGTCTACTATTAGATTCTATCGTAGTTTATTAGGTTATTTGTTATAATATTATATTACCACTGTGTCATATAGTTGTATGTTACATTTGTAAGTATTACTATACTATATTCTGCATTAAGCCTTCCTATATTTACATTTCTATAAGCTCTATAATTAGGTTTCCTGTTGGGCAATAAATATTATTATTATTATGATTATTAATATTATTATGATTATTATTATCGTGTTCTCAAAGCGTTGATGCCAACAAAAAGGAGAGAGGGCGACGTCAATGGCATTTAAAGATAGCCAGTAGTTCAGTACAGCTAAGCACATTATTGCACGGGCGTATGGTTGGCGGAAGAAACTTTACACTTGTTTTGTAACTATTCAGCCCATCAAAACAAGACAGCGTCTCAGACACTATAGTGACAATTATTACAATTACAGACAAATCTGAAACAAAGGTGCAGTTATAGGTACATCATACATTTAACCCAAAAGTTATTTATTCTGTCGAGTAAGAAAAAGTGAAAATTGTAACAGTATAAAATCAATTAACTAAATAGTTCCGCATAACATAAAAAGACAGACAGACAAAAATGTGTCTCTCTAGTAGAGAAAATACAACCACCACCTTCAAGAAAATTAAATGACCAACGCAAAACCTATAATGCAAACTAACAATCCTTAGAATTAGGAATAATTTTTACCAATAAATAGTGATTTGAAACATACTAATCAGCTTTACGTAAACAAAATATAAATTAGAACATAACCCAATAAGGCAACCGCCATTTTTATTATAATAAAACATTCAAATTTATTTGTTTCTCAAGTAGTACTTGTTTTTAGAAGCCTTATTTAAATTTGGCAGTTGAGACTACCTATTGCAAGTACTAACCCTCTAAGCCCTTTAATATTTCCACCGCAAAACCTGTATTGCACATGTTCGCTCGAGCCTACTTCCTAAATCCTACAAAATGTTATGTACATAATCTTTCGAGACTCCTTTCTAAATGTTTTTATTGATAAATGTGCAATGAGAAGGCTTCTGCGGTACTCGCCCATAAAATATTACATATGTAATTTGTTTTCTTACTAGAAACACTAATAGGTGCAATTATTCCAAATTATTTTGTATGCATTATGTAATTCTCTTTTTACTCTCTGTAATGTGCTCGCTTTATCTAATTAATTAATATTATGAGAGGACTTAAACGTTGGTTAAGAATCTTACTTACTTCGTCTATTGCGTTAATGAAGGGTGCAGTTGAGAGTTATGTATAAATGCATACACCAGAATAGAAATAAATCTCTGTATAGTTTAGTAAGTAATTACTGTAAAGCAATATTTCCTTTAACTAGTGAGTAATTTTACTGTACTAGAGTAAAAATAATTCTAATTTTTCAATCAATAATTGGGGAGTTCTGCAAAGTAGCTTTAGAAAATATTCATTTTATTTTAAATTCAGTAATAAATGGTATAAACTATAAAGGAAAATTGAATGAACTTATATATTATATATTAATTTTTTAATGGCTAGTTAATTAGAGCTATGCGAACTTCATTACTTTTAATTTTAAAAACTTATTTAAATAAATTCCATTTCCAGCATCTTTAAACGTATACAGGTCAATAGGCAATGCAGGTCATTATTTTTTTAACATGGAATGATTACTGTCAACCAGTGTTGGGTAGGATCTAGATCCACTAAACGGATCTATGATCTGGATCTAGATACTTTGCTCTGCTAGGATCTAGTATCTGGATCTAGATCACATTTTAACAGATCTTTAGTACTTGAATCCAAAGATCCATTAGAATATTTTAAAATGTATTTTAAGGGTATTTTGTGAAATTTTTAACTGGCTTGAGGCAACAGAGCTTTATATTTAAAAATATATTATGCTCCGTTACGACCGTTACATCCGTACCCCACAGAGATACATACACATTTACACAATTACCTACTGCCTGAGGCATGTTAAATTCCGAAATAGTCAATAATAGAACTATTCATTTCCTTTGTTAATATTTCCGTCGGTTGTTTCTGTTTCCCAAAGCTACAAAGGCAGGTAATGACAGCTAAGTGCTAATCTAATGACTTAATGAGTAATGATAATGGGGTCATCCATCCATTAAAGTAGGTACTTAAGTGGAACTGGAATTTCCTGTTGCTAATTTAATCGAACAATAGGAGGTATAGAAAAACAACAATCTTGTCTTCAGTTCTTAAGAATACGACTTTAAGTAAAGCACATTTGTTAATTGTTAGTTAGATCAACAATGAGTGACGAAGCTGAATTAATGGAAGTTCCGCCAATCTTAAGCGGTAAATTTTATAAAATTTTATCAAAATGTGACAACAAGATAGTGACCCAGTGTCTAAATTGTCCCGCACAAATACAAGGTCATGTGACTTCAACAGGAAATTTTATTCGGCATATGAAGGTATGTATTAATATAGTTTTGGCAGAATTTTAGTATCATTAATTGGATTCTTACGAAATACATCATCTGATATATCAAAACGTGATTTGTAGACTTAATTTTTCGTATTAAATTCTATATGAATTACGTAAAGTATTTTTGTTGCAAAATACTTAGTTTCTCGTGTGTAAAAGAACGTTTACAAAAGGTTGAGATTTATTTCTTAAAGTCCCTAATGCATCAAAAACTTTTTAAATGTTTATGATACCTGTATTCATAAAAGGTGGGATTCAGTCGCTTTCAAAATTGGTGTTATCTAAATTTTGACTGAAACTTGAAGTGACTTCAATCTGAATTTTATAAATTAACATACACTTTCTCCTTTTTTCTAGAGAAAGCATCCAGTAACATTTAGCAAATTCGATGCAGAAAAGACAACAAAGAAAAGTAAAACCAAAATTTTATCAATGAAGAATTTCAACAAGACTAACATTTTCAACGATCTACCAGTTCTACCACAAAGAAGTCGGTTAACAAACTCGTCTTAGATTACATAATTGAAGAGATGAGGCCTATTTGTACGTCGAAAAACCCGCATTTATTAGGTTAGTAGGAGGACTTTCTGGCAAAGAACCTTGTGACCGAAAAACGCTCAAGAGTAAATTAGAAGAAGAGAAATCAGCAGTTATTGGTGCTGTAATAGAAGAATTAAATAAAACCAAATACGTCTGTACAACTGCAGATGTTTGGAGCACCAATAACAAAAGTTATCTTGGTATGACTGCACAGTTTATCGATAGTAATAGCTTCCAACGTAAATCTTTTGCATTAAGCTGTAGGCGATTTAAATTTGCACACACATTTGACAGAATTGCGGAATTAATAAGTGAAATTCATAACGAATACAAATTAAATCTCGGTAAAATTTCAGGAACGGTAACAGATAACGCAAGCAACTTTAATAAAGCTTTTAACGTATTTACTGCTTCTATATGTAATAAGAGCAGCGATAGCGAATTAACAGAGTTGCAAAATCAAAATGATGTAGATGTTGAATCATTACCTGCTTTTGATACTGACAGTGCTTACGTGCTTTTGCCCGAACATTTTAAGTGTTGTTCGCATACACTCAGCCTTGTAATTACGATAGATGCAGCTAAAGCATTTGAAAACATAAGGTATAAAAAATGTACGATACTGTTTTTGGGAAAGCTTATTCTTTATGGAATTTAGTGAGTAGGTCAACTAAGGTGTCGGATCAGTTAGAAAATGTTTGCGGTGTCAAATTGAAAGTTCCTTGTCCTACTCGTTGGAATTCCATATATGGGGCATGTGTTAAACTAATTAATATTGAAGCAAAATTAAGTGATGTTTGTAAGTTATTAAAATTAGACGTGTTCCAACTGTCAGATTTTGTGTTTTAAACGAATATATTTCTGTTACAAAACCTATAGCCGTTGCAATAGATATTTTACAAGATGAAAAACTTGTCAGTTAGGTACTGTTTTGCCAACACTTTTCAAAATTAAAGCTAGCTTAGAAGCAATGACAAAACTGATATTTTGTTCTAAATTAAGAGAATGTTTATTGAACGGCTTTACAAGACGTTTCTCTAATATAATGGATATTAAAAATTCTAGTAGTCGACCATACCTGTTATCCACAATTTCTAACCCAAAATTTAAATTATGGTGGTTAAAATTACCCCTTTAAAAATGAAACAGCATTCTGTCAAACGCAATTATTGTGTGAACTTAACAATTCCGGATTTCAAGAAAATCTTAATAATTCAGAATCAGAAATTCAGTTCACACTTACTGAAAAAACCTCTGCCACGGACGAATTCTTTGATTTTTAAAATAAATACTCAATCGCATACAACATTTGATTCAGAATGCACAAATTATTTTAAAGACACAAGCACTAACTATGAGCAATTAAATATGTACCCTGCTATAAAAGAAATCTTTTAAAATATAATTCTATACTTCCTTCATCTGCCCCGTTGAAAGGATATTTAGTATGGGTGGACTAATTTTAACTCCTCGTAGGAATAGATTAGGTGATGATATATTTGAGATGCTATTAATTTTAAAGCAAAATAAAATAAAATTAGATAATAAAATGTAATTATGTAATGTATACTTATAATAATTTAGATAAATGTCCTTATCCTTATAATTGTATAACAACTATGTGTTAAGTTAAATTAACAATTAACATTGCAACTTGCAAGTGTAAATGTGTACCTAATACTAATTTTGTAATTTGTAGTGCGTTAAATAATTAATGTCAGTTTTCAATAAAACCTATAAAATTATATTTGTATATTATTTTTCTTAATAATTTAACCTTACGGACTAATATTTGTATTACATGAAAAATGATCATGGGAATGGGAGTACTACTCATCAGTAGCAATACTAGCAATTAAAGATAATATTAATAATTAAAAAATCTCGAAACAATTTTAGGAATGTCGGATCTTTATAAACGATCTAGATCCCATTTCAAGGATCTTTGATCTTTATCTAGATCCACTTTTACGTACGGATCTTGGATCTTTATCTAGATCAGTTTTTAAAAATGTGTTTGGATCTGTATCTAGATCCTAAATAAATGGATCTTACCCAACACTGCTGTCAACCCTACAGTGACTACTACAAACAGTGGCAACAAGCAGCGATTAGCTCCGCCCATCCGCCATTAAGAGGCAAAATTTTTGGCGAGTTTGTATTATTAGCACAGGAAATTCAAATGTTTTGTTTAAAATCGATTATTTACGAGGAATTTTATTGAAATATGATATTTTAATTTTGTGTTTTATGAGAAAGCCGAGTAGCTGCGATAAAAAAAATTTCTGTTATACCAAAAAAATTCGTGTTTAGAACAGTTTGAAAAAATAATTATGTCGTTATCATTATACTAAGTATGCAATGATGTTTTTTTTTAATGTAAGTTTAATATACGGTCGCAAATAGACTTTGCAATTGCGTTACAGCATTTTGACAAAAACATAATAATATTTTGAGTTTTGTTAATGCTTATTCGTAAAAACCATTTATTTGTAATATTAATTAACTAAATTAATGTGAAAACAGTATATTTTATTCACCACACAATATTTTGCCTACATATCCAGTTCATGCTAAATGCTATTTATTATTACAGATAATAATCACTAACTACTAAAATTTACTAACAATAGCAATAATTATTCAATTCAATGTATAGATAATTTAACTCGTGTACAAAAATCGTATAAGTCGCAGTGCAATTGTCACTTTGACAGTGGCAAAGGTTACATACAATTTTTACAGCGACAAATGCACTAGTGGTTTTTTCACTTATTTATTTTCTAATCAATTGTGGCAGTATCCGTTCCGATATACTGTACATTCAAATAAAGATGTGTTTATTTGTAGTGTTTAAATACAAACTACACACATCTTGAACTTCTTGTTCGCTAAATTGGCCTGTCGAATTACACTCGAGGTTTGTATTTATACCAAGTAAATTTGTGTTGTTTAAATTTAGCGAAAATGCAAGAAAAATTATTCCGCGGCGGTCAATTTGACCGCGTGCCTTCTTTAAAATGTTGTTTCTCCGTTGTGCTTGGAGTTACGGTGTTGAGGTATTATGACTTTTTCTAGATTTTATGTACTTTTAGAATATAAAAAAGTATATTATGAAGATTAAGCCGTTTTAGAGTGTTCTTGTAGTATTTGTATAACTGCCGGAACCGTCATTTTGGCCGTTTATATATTCATAATCAGTTTCGAGGTTGTATAGCAAAAATAATTACAACAATGTATTTTACTATTAGTGTGGTAATTTTTAGGAGTTTTCTGCAAGTCAGAACTTGTTTAGTCGTGTCTGAAATTATGAATAATCTTCGCTATTTTGACCTACGCGCCCGAGATATGAAAAATGCAAGTTATAACTTGTTTCTATAGAGATCTATATATTCAAGTACTTTGAGATTTCAAATTAGTTGCAAGTGAACGTTCTTGTGAAATACTTCTGTATGGGGTCGTTTCGCGGTTTTACACAAGAATAGGCTTTAGATTATCTTGCGGAGTTAGAAATCTTATCTGATGAAGCTATTCCTGTTGACGACAAAAGTAGTGTACAAAGTGAAGAATCTGATGTCATCGTAAATAATGTCACTTCTGATCCTTGTACATCTAATTAAATTAGTGATGACATTGAACACCATTCAAAACGAAAAAATTACATGGATCTACCTGTTGGGAGTAAACAATCATCCAAATCTAATGATATATGGGAAGTTGTGGAATCAAGTGGACCTTATGTTGGCCGTATAGTTCAAAGAAATGTTATGCGAAATACTCCTGGACCAGCTCCTTATGCAAAAAGAAATGTGTTTGATATCTCTGTGCTAAGTGCATTTCTATTATTCATAGATAACACAACGCTAAATCACATTCAGTAATGTACTGAAATTGAACCTAAACGACAACGAGGAGATGATACGAACTGGTCATTGTCTTTTTAAGAACTTGACGCTTTTCTTGCTAGCTCGCGGTGCTTACGGCGCAAGAACACTACAGCTTGACAATTTATGGACTGTTACTTGGGGACCGCAATTTTTTCGTGAGTCCATGTCACGGAATCGATTTTGTGAAATCATGAGGTCTTTAAGATTTGATATTGATCAGCACGAAAAGAACAACTAGTTAGTTTGGTTTGCGTCCGAAATGTGATAAATTTATTAGTAACTGTAAAGCTTGCTATATTCCAGGAGCAAACATTACAGTAGACGAACGATGCAGATTTAGACAATATATGGCGAATAAACCTGATAAATTGGGTGTAAAATTTTGGCCAGCTGTTGATAACAATTCTAAATATCTCCTGGATGGTTTTCCTTATTTAGGAAAAGAGGATATACGTCCTAACAGCCAACCCCTTCCAGAATATATTGTTTTAAAATTAATGGAACCTTTCCTAAATGTGGGTAGAAATATTACTACCGACAACTTTTTTACCAGCCAAAAGTTAGCAACAATGCTGGCAAAAAAGGACACAACAATAGTAGGAACAATGAACTGAGCAATAAGGGAATTACCAATTTGTATCAAGAATAATAGGGCAGAGTTATATTATACCACAGTAATGAAAAATGGTATAAAAGCACCTTGTCAATTTATCAGGGTAAAGTTAATAAAAATGTCATATTGCTAAGTACGCTACGTCCAACTGTGGCTATAGTGATGGCACAAAGAACAAACCTGAGCCAGTGTTGTATTACAATGAAATGAAGTTTAGGGTAAATGTGTTGGACCAAATGGCTAGAAAATATTCTACGAAAGCTAGTTCACGTAGATGGCTAGTTCATGCGTTTTACAATGTTTTATATCAACGCCAGGATACTTTATAAGGAAGTCGTAAGCAGTCAAATAAACTCTAGCTGAGAAACTGAGAAAAGAGTATTTCGATTCGAAACAAGATTCTGGTGCAAGTATCAGCACATCTTATACAACGAAACCTAAAAAACGTCATCAGTGCCAAATTAAAAAATGTGACAAAAATAAAACTGCTGACGTTTGTTCAATGTGTAACAAATATGTTTGTGGAAATTATGGAAGTGTAACAAGGACCGTTATTTGTTTGAACTGTACAGCGTAATACAGCATGTAAAACTGTGCCGAATTCTAAATATATTACAATCAATTTGATTTTTATTTAATTAAAATGAATATTTACCTAAAATGTATTTTTTTATGTTTCTTTCTCAATTAAGTGTAAAATATATAAAGATTACATCTCAAAATTACCTTTCTTGTCCAGAGGTCAAAATGACCGACCACGGCAGTTTAGGTATTTACAATAGCCGGCGGTGCTAGTGTTAAATTGTGTAGTGTAACGGGGTCCCCTAAAACACTATTTTGTTGATTCGCAGTTCTGTTCCCGTGCTATTTTAGAGTTTTTTGTAAGTATTGCATATTAAGGAGTAAAAACAATAATGAAATATTCTTGTAGTAATTGCATTTGTCGCTGTAAAAATTGTATGTAACCTTTGCCACTGTCAAAGTGACAATTGCACTGCGACTTATACGATTTCTTATACGTGAGTTAAATTATCTATAATGAACTGTGAAAATGTAGGCAGTGAATTGAATAATTATTGCTATTTTTAGTAAATTTTAGTAGTTAGTGATTATTATCAGTAATAATAGATAGGATTTAGTATGAACTGGATATGTAGGCATAATGTTGTATGTGAATCAAATATACATTTCTCTCATTATCTCGGTTTTGTTCTGTAGGCTGCATTGTTCTTAACAATACGCTTACTAAAATAAGCACCTAATATTACAAATAAATGGTTTTACGAATAAGGATTAACAAAACTCAAAATATTATTAAAAAAACTGCTAAAAATGCTGTAACGCAGTTGTAAAGACTATTTGCCACGTATATTAAACTTACATTTAAAAAAAACATTGTATACTTAGTATAATGATAATAACATACTTATTTTTTCAAACTGCCCTAAACGCAAATTTTTTAGGTATAACAGATATATATATATATATATATATATATATATATATATATATATATATATATATATATAATTTTTTTATCGCAGCTACTCGACTTCCTCATAAAACACCAAATTAAAATATCATATTTCAATAAAATTCTTCATAAATAATCTATTTTAAACAAAACATTTAAATTTCCTGTGGTAATAATACAAACCCGTCAAAAATTTTGCCTCTTAATGGCGGATGGGCGGAGCTAATCGCTGCTTATCGCCACTGTTTGTGGTGGAGTCACTGTAGTCAACCCTATGAAGCAGCGCCCACTACTGATTGCATGTGGCTAACACTTTTAAATTAAGCCGTAAACGCAAAATTTTACTTTTCAAAGGTTTTACATTACGATTTTGTTTTATGATTCAATTGGGGTATTTTTTCGTATTCTAACACTACCACTGTTGGCTAACCTAAGGTATTAATTTACACTGACTGGTCGAACCGCAACTTTTTTGGTATTGTTTGTTTTACCCGCCCCAGCTTATCTGATGTAAATTTTAATATTGCTGCGGCCATTCTGTTTTTAGCCTCATCAATATTTTAAGTAAACCAAACAAAATAACAGGAAAAGTAATTCGAAAAACAGGGATGATGCAAAGTTTGAACAAAGCAGTAAACGAGATAACAAATAAAACACAAAAACACGAAGTTACAAAGCGGAATTAGAAATAGTTTCGTAAACGTCAAACTTTGACAATAGGAGAACGATTAGCACCTATCTGTACAGTATTGTAATACATTTTTTTAAACGGTTAGACCTGAATGAGGAAATTATATGCAAACATTATTTTTAAAGCGTTTATAACGCTGGCGAAACGGATATTTCTACTGTCGAACAACTAGAAGAAGTGCTGGCTGTAAAAGGGCAAAGAAGAGGTGGCCCTATGACAAGCTGAGAGAGTATCAGAAAAATTACTGTCGTTTGAACTTTGAGCGGTTCCGGGCTATATAACGCCGATGTACCCCTAAAGACGGCACTTTAGTTCTTAGAAAAAGATGACCCCTGACCCCTTAGGAGTTCCTTGTAAACGATTCAAAAATGGAATGGCTTAACCACTTTATAACATTTTTAATACTTCGAAATACAAATGGTAATGTAAAATTGTGAAGCAAATATACTGAAAATTAGGAATAAATTCAAAGATATATACAATGGCATTTAATAGTTAAAACTAAGTGTGACAACTTCACATAGAACGGAAACACTGGATATATCCTTGAACGGCCTTCTGAAGATATATACAGATCGGAGTACAATCTCTACATGATGAACCATTCTGAGTAGCGAATTACGCCATACGAAGTAGTTTCTTTATTTCGAAAAAACTTGTTATTGCCGCCTCAGTCGATAAAACTGAATTTGGACCTTGACCAATTGAAATCTATCCAGTTTTTCCATTTGTATTTAAGGGTAAATATTTCGTGGCTGGAAAGACTTTAGAACTGACTCAAGAAGCTATTGTTGATATTGCTTCACAATATACAAAAGGCTAAACTTTAACTAAATTGTACTATAATAAACTAAAACAACATAAATCTGTGCAGAAAAGGAGAATTACATTCCTTTATTCTTAACAACTGTCCTAAATTTCACTGTTCAAGAGCTACTTCCAAATAAAAAAAACGCCCCTCTGTTAGAAAGTTAGAAAAATAAAGTATAACACAGCATTATTTTAACTTCTACTTCAATGAAAGATGAGTTGGATAAAAAAGAAAAGAAAAACATGCACAAGCAAAACAGTATCAGATAAAATACATAAGATCACTAATAGCAAAAAAGTTTAAGTGGTAGCTCCGAAAATATATTTGTTATTATTCCTCATCACCCACATTGACGACTTCCTGATCGTTATTACCCACCACCGAAAACAGTGCCACAAAATAATTAATTTTTTTTGCAAAGTCTGCGTTAAAATACAACATATTTTGAAATAGGATACATATTTTGTTTCATTATTGTTATTCACTGTAAGAATAAATGTCTAATCTTAGCTGGTATTAAAATATCTTGTTAAGTGATCGCAATTTCCCCTACTTACCGTATTAGTTATTTGACCAGAAACTTGTTAGAATTGATTGTTCCTTCTTACCATATATTCACCTCCAAACAATTAACTCATTATTATATAATTTGTTACTGTAGTCATATCTGGATCAACTATTTAATTTTATAGTTGGCTTTATACGTTTCTCAAACTGTTATATTAATAGCAGGCTGATGTTTATGTTTTAATTTTTCAACTTTGACAAAATTGTTTACAACGTCTTTAATAATTTTTAACAGATATTACTACTGACGAAGATAACTGTAAGTGTTATCGAAACGTTTAGATTAGTATAATTTAAAATACGCCATTAAAAAAACCAAAAAAGATAAGTATTTTATTATGTGTGATAATGGTGAAAGTTTACATTTTCAAATTTCATACATGTCAAGTTGTGTAGCGAACTTCATTACTGTATTTGTGCTATTTGCTAATTTTAATTGTAGTTTTAGAAAAAAATTTTGTACATATCAGCTCGATTTCAAATTGAAAACCACCACATTCTTCTTTAGTTGTACAAAGAGCTACTGTATCTATCAACGAAACAGGTTTATCTCAAACAGCTTATTTATTACCGCTGTACTTTCACCCCTTCAGTCACGAATTAAATTGAGCATAGATAAAAAAATTTGCCTGCCTATTTAACTAATACGATGCCAGGGAACAAGTTTTTTGAATTTGTTTTTAAAATTTTATTATAACAAAAAAAAGTTTTTTGTGTCTACAAAATTAGACATTATGACTTAATGCAACTTTCGCAGATCAATTATTATGGAAAGACTGAGAGAAACACATTTGGAAAAATGAAAAAAAAACTGTCCTGATTTTCAATTAATTGTGCATCATTATTCATATTTGGAAATTCTCGTTTCACATATTGAGCATTTTTTACCCATCGAATTTCACCTTTTTTTTTAGTAAATTGATACTTGTCTATTTCGTGTAGTGTTGTCTATATTTTCGTAACTATCATTTGCAGCATGTGCTTGCTACCTTATTCTCAATACACTCTTCAGGTTCAGGATGTTAATCACCTGCTCGTCTTTTTTACTGTAGGTATATCCTAATCTTCATGTTCACTATCATTTAAAAATTCAACATCGAAAAGACAATAATTGATCATCTGTTAGAGGTTCACTATATTTTGGTGTGTTATTTTCTACTATAAAATAATAAATAAAAAAAAATTATGAAAAGTTAACCAGCAAAAAGAATGAGTTGAGTACTTTTGTTTACAATTGTAGACAAATATTTAACGGAAATTTTTCATTGTAGAAAAAGCAAAATATTATAGCATCTTATAATAAATATAATAAGTAATACATTAATATTATAATAGTTATAAGGAATTCATTATATTTAAAATATGTTTAACAAAATAAATTATAATAGGTATGTAAAACTCACGTTCACTCGTTGCCTCCATTTTAGCACTTGTTGGACTAATTCCCTGTTAGATAGTACATTTCCTACAACTGCAACCAATCTCATACGAGAGTAATATGTGTGGGCTATGTTCTCACATTATCATTTAATAAATTTTGTATTTGAATTTACATATAACTGCAGGTAAACATCGTGTCTACAAATGTAGACGCCGTGACTGAAAGGGTTAAGTATGTTTATAAAACTTTAATTTAGTTTGTTCAAATTAACCTTATTGATTATGGAATTATTAATATGTTACTTATTTTTCCGTACACTACGCCAAATGCAATGTATCACATACTCAAATGGAATAGTGTTATTAGTACATTTCAAAGTCTGTGTATTACAATAAATATCTCAATAACTTTTCCCTTGACTGTACACATACATCTATATTAATAACAGGATTTCTTCTCTCTCACTCACTCAGCAATCAACGCCCAGGTCAGATTGTTACACCTAGGAACTTTAAATTTGGGTAACATGCACCCCTCACCTCGTAGGCACACACTAAGGGATGATTTTTTGAAACTCTACCTACCCTAAGGGGTAGAAATTAAAGATTGAAAAAATAGGCCTTTTCGTGAACCAGGAGATCTGAAAATCGGAGAATCAATTCTCATTAATAATAATCTAACGGACTTTTGTTTCACCATTTTTTGAAATTTTACCTTAGGAGGATGAAATCGTTTTCCAAAGGGATATGAATTATTTAAACAAAGTGAATATATCTTAAAAACTGTTAATCCCAGAAACATGAAAATTGATATTCAGTTGTTCCTTGAGAAATAAAGAAACATGTGTTTTGACTTTTCCCCGAAATCATCCCCTAACCGTTAGAAACGGGAAGGATGGGTAAGGATGGGTTTACAAAACAAGAGAAATGCAATTATGAAATTAATCATATCAAGGGTAGTTTTAGGGGTAGAAAGTTCAAAGTATTGTAAAATATGTTGTGTAGCAAACTAAGCAGCGTTTTATTTTTATTTTATTAAAACGAAGATCATTATGGAATTTACTTATAGCAAAAGTATTTTACAGATCTTTGAAATTCAAATTAACTATTTCGCAAGCATGTTTAGAAGGTGTTTGAAAACCAATATCAGAGGGTGGGAAATTTATTTAAAAAATACAAGCAACGTACCCCATTTTGAAAAAGCAATTTAGTACCAAATTATGATATATCATGCATACTAATATTTTGGGGTAATACACTAGAACAAAATCAGTACAATGTTATAATATCACTAATGCGTATGTCATGTTCGGTTACGTGGTTTTGGTGATTTAAGTAACATTTAAGCTCAAAAATTGTCTAAAATTGGAAGTAACAAGTTTCATATTAAATAATGAATTAGCGCCAAATTATGTTATATAGTAAGCGTAGAAATTTCACGTTACTAGCATTTTCTTGCATACCAACCACTCTATGGATTTTGGAAGATAAATTGGGCTGAAGATTTAGAAATTCCTGCTATTTGTGCAATACTTTGAGGTTTCGTAATTCTTAGTAGCAGCTAAAAAGATGTTATTAACTTATTTTTGGAAGTATTAGGTGAAGTGTTGCTTTTTCACAAGATAACAAAACTGCAAAATAAAATGGCTCACTTGGTTAATGATGTTTCAATTTCGTACATGAATTCTTAAATAAATTCATAAAGTGCTATAGTTAGTATGAATAAGCTCAACTGCTTTAATTTATTCCAAAATAGTGAATAATCTAAAGTTGAATACTCTTGGGAAACACACTAGCAAAACAAAGTAGCAAGACTACTTCAAGATTACACGTATGAAAGTATATCGTAAATCGCACGTCGTTCGTAAGTTGCCCACTGATTAAAATATAGGTTAAAATTTAAGAATGTTAACCGATTTGAAACGCACTGCTATGATTACTGAAATATCAACTCTGTAATTGTTTGAATGAGTTAAAACAACACAGTTACTCGTATGTTTCGCGAAATTTTAGTAATCGGAATCACTCACCAAACAACATGTGCAGGTATTCTTCCCAATTGCATTAATATCTAATTTTTACTAAAACTTTGATAACTTTTTTAAATTTCGAAAGTACACCACTTTTAAGGTCAATAGCAAGAAATTATCAAACATTGCAAACATTAAAACCCATTAGTTATTTAAGTTATTTGGGATTTAAATTGTAACCTCCTGTGTATGACTACTTATATAAAACTGACCAAAGAACCTATTAAATTATAATTAGTACTGAGTTATCTCTGTAAAAATAGCATTACCGAAGGTCACAACATTAATACAAAATAAAAAATTTAATCCATATATTGGAAAAATGAAAATTACGTCGTTGTAGTTTACACTTTTCAGAAAGTATTTCTTCCCAAAAATACCTAGCTCGGCAGTCTAACTTAAATACACACAAATAAGTAGTTGTGATTGAATGCATACCGCGAGTTGAAATTTGCTGCAATATGTAAAAAAACGCAATACACGCAAATAAATCGATAAGGGGTTTTATATCTAACCGCGTCACTCCGTGGATATCCGGTTTGTATATGTTGTACATGACCAATTCCTATATCCATTAACTTAATGCTTACACTTACGCGAAATACGTTAATTACAGGCCTTGGGCTTCATATTAACACCGTAAAAGATACACCTGAAACCTTATCTTCTGTATAAAACTCGAATAATATAAGTTCACGAGTGTTGTTTGGTACATAATATTATTTTGTAATATATTTCCTTTAATTTGTTATTGTTCTGTAAAGGCTTAAAATTTAACGTTTCCTTTCCTTTGTTTACAAGTCGAATTTAATTGCACGTTAAATGTTATTGCTTCATTGTCTTTCAGGGTAAAATTTAACAAACAATGTGAAAACGTTTTGCTAAATTTTGAGCATTTTCCTCTCAACAATTAGCAGGAAACTACACATAACTTTATCATAAACGTTCCAATCTGGAATTAGTGCTTTGAAAAATTTAGCTGTTCTATTTGATTGTTATGTTCAATCTACGTTCAGCATTTACGCAACAACCACTCATAAAATTTATGAGAAATGACGTCAGATTCAATGTATGACGTCTCGGCTCATATTCAGCAATAATTAAAACGTATTAACTTTTCCTATCTTAGTAGGTAAGATTGGAGACTTTTGGGACACCACCACAAAAACCGGTTTTCCACATTTCCAAGGTCGCAAAAAGCGCACTGTCTGACCCAAATACATATCATTACCACAAACCCACGGTCACAAACCCTGATTTCCTGTTCCACAACTACAAGGCCATCACTGTGACCTACTTTAACACCCCGCTTTCGTGTTCCACTATTACAAGGCCATCCGACCCCGCTTTCGTGTTCCACTATTACAAGGCCATCCGTGCGACAAATCCTGTTTCACAATTACAAGGCCATCCGACCGCGCTTTCCTGTTCCACTATTACAAGGTCATCCGACCACGATCGCACAATAACATCCGTGTGACCTGGTTGCGCCCACTTGTATGTTTTTTGCCCACTTGTATTTTTTGTCCACTTGTATGTTTTTTGTCCACTTGTATGTTTTTTGTCCACTTGTATGTTTTTTGTATGAATTTTTGCTCACCCACAAAATAAAAGAAAAAACGATATGTTAATATATTTAATTGATTTAGACAGACATGTACAAATTATATATATATATATAGAAATGAAGACTTGTACAAATTATATATTTCACTTTTTACCAAAATAAAAGAAAACGATATGTTAATATATTTAATTCACATAGACAGACATGTACAAATTGTATATAGAATTAAAGACATTTATATACATTTAAATCAGACATATAAATTATATTTAGAAACATTACGCAGATATATGATTTGCTATAGGAATAAAACATGTTGATTTAGTACATACGTTAGTAAGCTTTTATCAAAAGAGTTGTAATACTGAGGATTTGAAAAGTTTAGGTTACACATGTTAGCAGCGCTGAACATACTACTAGACTGACAGGAAATAATTAGTCTATACAATATAGTCAAGAGATACAAAAAAAGAGTCAATATAACATACTTAGTCACAATATATAAAATAGTCGTCATCGTACACATAAAAACAGTTGTGTTAGGGGTGCGCAACATGAGGCAGTATTCACCGTGTGACATGTGGTACCAAGCCGTTCATCGCTCTCACAAACGAAAACACACACTATAACAACCAACCCTAAAACACACATACTGCAATACATACTCAAACACACACTTACACTAACACTCACACATTCACCATTATGCTTACCGACGACGGAGAAGTTCCCGGTCCTCGAAGTGGATGCTGCCTTAGGGTTGCAAAGTTAGATTTGCAACCCCAAGTGTTGGATCTCAAGCCAGAATGGCAGTCTCACCACCCCGTACTAAACGACGAGAATACTTGGAAAACTCGAGATCATAATGTAAATGTGGTTTATGCAGCTGTATATATAGCAGGAAAATACCTTCAGACGCGCGAATCTGTTTTTTGATTGGTCTGGGATTGACCTAGAGGTATAATTATGCAGGATACAAAGTAACGAACAACTTTTTAGCGAATATAACCCGTATTGCGGGGATTTTAGTCTAGACTTTGACCTTTAGATACATTGTAACAGGCAAAAATTTGCAGTGGAATTAATAATTAATACTCATTATTTTATTTACTAGGACTTGAAAAACAAATATCATTTATTTAGCTAATTATACTGCAAGTATAATTATTAGTAAAGAATACAAATATATCAATTTTTTTAATTTCAGTTTAATTCTTACAGAAAGAATGTAGCACGATGCCAGTTCTAAAACCTGTACTTTTATTGTTTTTATATTTGTATAAATTTAACGTGCAAAGGTCAACCCAGTATTTTTTTATGAATGAATAAATCAGGTTATATATTATTTGTTTGAAAAGTAGATGCTGTCCTCTTATAAAATTGGAATGTGTATTATATACTAGTTAGATATTGTACAAAACGCAGAAACAATTGTGTAATAAAGTACTAAAAAATTATTTATATACATCTAAGGTGTTTAAATATATAAAACAGTAAAAAAACATGAACGTTTTATATCAAAACTTGCAAATGATATTCAAATTTTTGTAATTTCCATGATGATACTGATAAAACCTGTAATTACATCGTTTATATATTTATATAAAAAGGTTAACCCAGTTTTACTAGTTTTTAATTGAAGGAATACAGAAAGTTATCTTATTTGTTTCAAAGGTAGAACTGTGTATATAGAGGTAAACCTGCTTAAATTTGCTCCCACCACGGGTTCTTCCTATATGGCTGTCCCCGCCGAAATCGCACATAAACACGCCATAGTCAATGTAAAAATAATGATAATTGCTGCTTTGCATGGGCTGTTGTATCGGCACTAGTGACACCAACGGGAGTACCACAACGCACATCTTCTTACCCTGATTTCCAGACGTTATTCAACTGGACTGGTGTACAGTTCCTGTTAAGCTGACGAATATTTCAACGTTTGAGAGCAATAACAACATTTCCATTAATGTTTATGGGTTAGACGATACCTATCGTGATGGTCAACGTGTCACGGAGGTAGTGGGGCCTCTATACTACACCAAAGCCAAACAGGCAGTTCATGTTAATTTATTATTATTAGTCAGTAACCAAACAGATAATCAGCATTATGTATGGATAAAAATTTTTCTCGTTTACTTAGCAACCAAATAACTCGGCGGAACGGAGCAATGTATTTTTGTGATGCATGCTTGTATTACTTTAGATCCGAGGAGCAATTAACCCGACACGTGTCACACGACTGTAACTTCGTATACAAAATTACCGGGTGTGAAACAAAAAAGACATTACCGGGGAATTCTATGCGGAAAATATACTCGCTTTCGAACTATCAGAAACAAATGGTTCTACCATTCGTAATATATGCAGATTTTGAAGCGCTCTTAGTACCGGTAGATACGGCTGAACCAGATCCCGAAAACCGTTCACGATAAAAACGTGTAAACACGAACCATACTCGTTTAGTTATTATATTAAGTGTAGTGTAAACGATGCGTGGTCTAAGTTAGAGCTGTATAGAGGAGCAATGCAGGGAGATATTTATAAGACGATTGGAAAGTGATGTAAAACGGATATATAATGAACATTTCAAAGCTATTGTCCCAATGACACCATTAACGGATGAACAGCAGGTTACGTATGAATGCAGTGTATGTTGTTACATATGCGGTAAGCACTTTACGGACGATCCGACAAATCCGAAAGTACGAGATCACTGTCACGTTACTGGTAAGTATCGTGGTGCAGCACATTCAACGCGTAACTTAAACTATCAGGTACCTACATTTCTTCCCGTTTTTCTACATAATCTCAGTGGTTATGATGTTCACCTGTTCATTAAACAGTTAGCGAGTGAAACGGAAGAAATTACCGTACTTCCGGTTAACAGTGAAAATATATAACGTTTGGTAAGCATATTTTGTTGATGAATATGTAAACAGTCATGGTATCAGGAAAAGAAATACATTAATTTACGGTTCGTCGATAGTTGTAGATTCATGGCTGCATCCTTAGATACTCTATCCAGAATTTATCAGATGATCAATGTATGGAGGTACGGAAATATTTTAGTAATGATAGCGACTTCAACTTAGTGAGAAATAAAGGTAGTTTCCCTTATGCGTACGTAGACAGCTTTAGTAAGTTGAACGACATCACGGTGCCATCATATGACAAATTCTACGATAAAATGCGCGATGCAAATATTTCCGATGACGAATACTGTCGCGTTCTACTGGTATGGGATCACTTTAAGTGTAATACACTAGGTGATTATGCTGATATTTATTTAAAATCAGATGTGTTGTTATTGGCTGACGTGTTTGAAAACTTTAGGAGATTATGTATGGGTGTGTATGGGTTAGAACCTGCACAGTATGTCACTTTACCTGGATTGGCGTGGGATGCCATGTTGAAATGTACGAAAGTAGAGCTAGAATTACTGACGGATATGGATATGTATCACTTTTTAAACAAGGTATTCGAGGTGGAGTAAGTACTTGTATCAAGCGGAGAAGCATCGCTAATAACGAGTTTGTTCCAAACTATGATCCTAAACAACCGAAAGTATTTTACAATATTTAGATGCCACGAATTTATACGGCTGGAGTATGAAGCAATACCTGCCTCACGATGGGTTTATGTGGTTACCTCAAGAGGAAATAGAACACTTTGACGTAGTAAAGATTGATGATGACGCCGATGTTGGATTTGTACTGGAGGTTGATATACATTATCCCCACCATCTGCATGACGAACACAACGATTATCCGTTTTGTCCTGAAATGATCTGCGCACCACATTCCCAGGAGGAAGTTAATCCCGAACCTGTGTGATAAGACCAACTATGTTATACATTACCGCTATTTAAAACAATGTATAGAGCATGGCTTAATTGTTACTCGTATTCATAGGGTTTTACGATTTCGTCAGAGTCCGTGGCTAATACCATACGTAGACCTTAATACAGCTCTCCGCAACACAGCACAGAACAAGTTTGAAAAGGATTTCTATAAAATCATGAATAATGGCGTGTTTGGTAAAACAATGGAAAATGTCGATAAACGAAGAGTTATTAAACTGTTAACACATTGGGAAAATAACGGTCGTCGGGTAGGTCTAGCACGGTACGTTGCAAAACCGCAATTTAAAAATTTTATTCAATTCACTGATAAATTGTTTGCGGCGGAATTGTCGAAACAGGTAGTTACGTACGACAAACCCGTCTATGTCGGATTCAGTATTTTAGATCTTTCCAAAATTATAATGTATCGGTTTTTATGATATCTTACGAGCTCATTATGGCAAGAATGTCACGTTGCTCTATACTGACACGGATTCTTTGATTGTTGAGATAGTAACTGATGATATGTATGCACACATGCGAAATAATTTAGACGAATATGATACTTCCAACTATCATAATGAGTTGCATGGTATTCCTACGACTGCTTCCGTCGTTGGACGAATGAAAGATGAGTATGCAGGGAAAGCGATTCATTATTTTTATGGTGCTGGATCGAAGTCATACTGTCTGAAGCTTGCTGATAAGGAAGTTGTTAAGAAAGCGAAAGGTGTTAAGAAAGTTATTATTCAGAAAGTGTTGACGGAAGTAGACTACAAAGCGGTGCGGAGGGTCTGATAAAACAGTAATGTGTAAAATGCTTGTGTTTCGATCAACCTTACATGATATATATATACCGAAATGTTAAACAAAATTGCCTTTAGGTCCCAGGATGACAAACGATATCGACTACGTGATACGTGTTCTACATTGAGCGAACTATTGCAGGTTGCTAAGCAAATGAATTTATATTAACCGGAAGAAGAATAGTTTGGGTACTGACACTTGCTAGTTTCTTTCCTATATTCTCTCCATAATGAAACTTAATTAATAATAAGTTGTATTATTCCTTTAGTTGTTTTACATATATTAATATTATGTATTAATTCGTTAGTAAGAGAATATATACTATACAAATACTGTGTGATATAAATAAAAAAAAAAACGAAAATGACTATTTACTATTTTTTATTAAAAATATGTACAAGACTTATTGCATTATATATATATATATAATATATATATATATATATATATATATATATATATATATATTATATAAATGATATACCCGACTCAAAGCACAGTGGCATAATGATATACAATGAAAGTAACAAACGGGTTGCATAGCAGGAAGAGGTGGACTTTCCTCAAGTTCAATAACAGGCTGGGTCACAAATTTTCTGATGTAATCTGCTTTCTCTGCCCTTGACATAGACAGTATCTGTTGGCTGAATCAATCTCTCGAGTATTCTTCGAAAGTGGTGTGGTGGTGTATACCCTTCTTCCCATTTAATACAGTGCTGGTTTTGCATTAACCAAGTAGCTTGACGACGACTCTCTGCATCCAACGTATGCCAGGGATACGGTGATTTAAAAACAAAATGGGCAATTTGTTTCCCATTATAAATGGCGAGTTCTTTTGGTATAAACGCTTTTGATATTTTGAACCCTTGTACATCGATTATGACGGACATTGTATTACAACTGTCGTACTGCTTTGGTTAACGCGTTGTATGTAACTAAACGATCATGGAGTATAACACAGTATGCTGTCGTATTAGCGGGTATGTTGGCCGATGTTTCAAACTCTACACGAAGAACTACTGCTTTCGAGTGCAATACTTCTTTTTGATTTGAGCAGTCGACCACCATCAGTGGTGCAGCTGTCGTAAATTGAATAGGTGTGAGTAATGGTTGTCCATCTCTTTGATAATATGACATTTGGAATTTAGCAAACATTTCATACAGCTGGCAAAGCAATTGTTATCATAATTAACATTTAAATTATCATACGGGTAACGGTCGGTGTTGAGGAATACCCGAATATTCTTAGTGCACATTTATCGAATTTACTCGCATCGTGCATAACATTATTTTCTCGTCCAGTTTGAAACCCTATAATAATGTATCTCGGTGTTTCAATACTAGTCGATGTTTTGATTGCCCATGTATGCTTATCTGTTGTTGGTATAGCGGGATATATGTGGGTTTCCCAACTTCTAAATGCTAGTGGAGTATTACATTTTTATCAATGTATTTCGTTAACCCTAATTCCTCCGCTAATGCTGGAACAATGTGTGGAACTTTCCAATAAATCTTATCTATGTTAACTTTTAATGCTTCGTCCACAGTTGAAATTACTGCATCGGTATCAATATTACTACGAATTAATACAAGTTCTTGTCTAATGTTCAAAATCACTTTATTATAATCTTCAGCAAAGCCAAGCAGCATTCGCAAAGGTACACAGACATTAAAATACCCTTGCTCATTTGTTAGTGTGCTGTTTGATGTAGGAAACCAACCGGCATTTTGATGGCGGGCAAGATCATTGGGTGTCAATGATACTAATCCTTTCATTGTCGACGTTAACCCCACCTTAGTTACGGAATCTACCACTATTCCATTCATTTCATATCTAATTTCACTGAATAAAAATGCGATACCATTATTAACGAACCTTGCGGTGTTAGAGACAGTACCATCCTGTCGCAATAATCTTCCCTCTACATAAACATAACTTTCTGATGGTAGAGTGCACATGTCTTCCTGAATGGGTATCCTGATTTCATCATTGTTTCCAAATCTCGTAGTATATGGTTGATGGGTGTGCAGTTCGGAATTAACGATAGCATTATCAACAACAACTTTTTCATTAACGTTTAATACACTCATTGTAGTACTGTAAACCCAAGACTCTCCAAGAATGCTTTGTTCTGCGCTGTCAACGCTTTGGTCGCTGAACGCTTACTGACTGTACCCTTTCCACACTTCACTCTTTTATAGTTTGTTTTGCACTGGTTACATGCACATGTATTATACCGCGTCACCATATTTTCTTTAAATGTAGTCCTATCGTTATGACTTCTCCGTTAAAATTGACGAGATCTCCGTCTTGGTCTACTATTTTAAGTGTTATTGTTGAAATGGTAGATGTATTTATAGGTAAGTAGATAACATGTTGAGGTGATTCGATTATTTTATATCCCGCTGGTACACTGGGAAAGAATTGATGAATTATGTGTGATGACTCACCATTTTAAAACTACCACTTGTTATATTGCACTCGATAATTAATGAGTTAATTTTGATGATGTTAATAGGGTTCTCAGAGGTGTACACTTTTTTAGCTTGGTAAACAGCAGTTTTATTAAAGCCCAGCATAGGCCCTATCGAATGGACTACATTGAAACTAATGTTATGGGTTGCTTTCATGGTTGCTTTCATAGTATTATTATTTGCTCGTAAATCAATATACCCCTTATCGTCTTTCACTGAGTCATTAATATATTTATTCACATCTGCGATTTCGTATGTTCCTGGCGGTATTGTAATTTTATCTCTTCCAAATATGAGCATGTTGTTCTTTGAAGTAACGTTTTGTATAGTATTGAACGATTCAAAACTAGTTAACCCCATTACATATTCCGACTCATTATCAAGAAAAATCGGTGGATTAAATGTGGCTTGCAGGATACTGCTTTTACCGGTGAAGGTAAATGTGTACGACATCACGATCACGTAACAACTACTGACAATCAGAACGAGTAGTCGTATAAAATCGTAAGACTAGATGACCACAGTTGTATGTATTGAACTCTTGAACCTTAGTAAAGTTATAATCAATTGTGTTTCTGCTACCATCACTTTTAAAATAGTGGACTAATTCGAAGGGTGGTTTAACATGTCCTATACTATCAAAATATGTTATATGTCTATTACGCTTAATATATGCTGTCCAGTGTGTTCCCTGATTAGCTTGATTATCCAGATTCACGATACCACATTCATTCCTATGGATTCGTGTAGGTAGCTTATCTCGCATATATATCCCTCTAAAGTAGGGAATCTTTAATTGCTCAACAAATTTTGATAGCTCAACATTACTTAAGGCGTGGCGTGGTAGCTTCAGTGGGAGTTTTTTGAATACGGTTGTAAATATATACCCAAACCTCGTTTATATGGTTTTAGATATAAACCTTTTCCTAATGCAGCTGCTTCCATTGCTTGGTTGTGTCGTTTGGTTTCTTCTAACGTTTTTGTCGCAGCTTTTGCGTCGGTAACCGCTTTTGCAACTGCAGCTGCACCGCCACCTAACGAACCTAAGGCTCCTAATGCTGCAAATAGGGGAATAAGAGGTATGAACCCCCCTCGTTTTGGTATAGGTAATATTCTGCTCTTGGGTGACATGATTTTTTTGTGTTTTAGAACGCTTAAGGCTTGGTGTATTGTAGATCGTAAAGATGATCGAAGTTTACCACCAACACGACGTCGCGCTAGAAGTACCGCTTTGTTAAATGAAATTGGTTTGGGGGTACGCTTTGCTCTTCGTGGTTTGCTTCCCATTCTATTGCTTGTCCGTGATCTTCCACCCATCCCCATTTTCCGTTTTCCTTTCATTATTCCAGCTATAGTTAATGCAGCTGCCCTTTCTCCAAATGTAGCGTTTGAGGAACGAAATCTATTCCAAGCTTTTTGTTGCAAAGTTTTATCGGCAATGTGTCGTTGACTTAAATCGTTTGACTGGGAGTATGCAATATCGTGTCTTTACAGGCTTCGTCCAATTCATTTAATACCTTTGTCGCCGCGAGCTAGTCGTTTTTGTAAACGGGTACCCGGTCCGCAGTATCTATACCCAGGTATATGCAACTCCACGGTAATTTATTTATTAAGGTATTAATTAATCCTGAACCTTTTCTTCTTATTACACCGAGAAGTATACTTCATACCAGACTGATGTCACTCCACTACTAAACTACTTTCATTGTATGACACGTATATATTTAGTACCATACAATTTGTGGTTTAGTACTATGACGGGCACCATACGCTTCATTCCGCAAGACACAGAATTACCTATTAAAAATTATGACATAGCTGATAACAAGGAACTTTACTCTAAACATAGCGGTCTACTGAAAGGAGGATGTAAACGAGGTATAATCGTTGGTCCATCTGGGTGCGGAAAAACAAATGTTATGATTACCTTGTTAGAACATCCAAATGGTTTACGTTTTGAAAATGTATATATTTATTGCAAATCATTATATCAACCTAAATACCAGTACCTACGAAATTTACTGACACCCATAAAAGAAATCGGGTATTTCGAATACAGTGATAATAGTGATGTTATATCCCCTAGTGATTCCCGTAAAAATTCAATAATGATTTTCGATGATGTAGCGTGTCATAAGCAAAATGAAATAAGAGATCATTTCTGTTTTGGCAGACATCGAAATAATGATTGTTTCTATCTGTGTCAAACGTATTCTTCAATTCCAAAACAGCTTATACGTGATAATGCTAATTTACTTATTCTTTTTCAACAAGATCACACTAATCTTAAGCATGTGTATGATGATCACGTTAATGTCGATATGTCCTTTGATAGGTTTAAAGATTTATGTTTTTGTTGCTGGCAAGACAAATTCGGTTTTCTTGTTATTGATAAAGAAAGCGATGTTAATACAGGTCGGTACCGTAAGAGATTTGACTGTTTCATTGCAGTATAAATAATCTACTAGGACTGTCAACGTACAGTCGTAATGGAGGAGCGCTTAGTACAAGACATTTTGCGTGCTCGCAAGAGTGTGCAACAGAAATATGCGAAATATGCTCTTACAGAACGTGCAATAGAAGCACACTTTAAACCTATTACACAACCATTAAAACAATTAATTACTAAAAATGATGGTTCTCTCATCAAAGCTGAACCCCTTACGCCAGAAGTCGGAAAAAGGAGTCCATTGCACAGAAAATGAAGTATTTTTACATTATACACCGAAATCCTCTAGAATACGTAAGGAGCCGCGTACTATTGTTCCTGACACCATTCCACACCTCTACAAGAATCTGTAATTGCTGATGTCACACATGACGACGAGGTGGAAATTCCTACTTTACAACAATTGAAATCGGAACTACTAGCTGCTGGATCTCAACCCGCCTTTGAAGATTATCTAAATCAATACCAAGAATTAGCTAAGTACTACGTTGAAGGTATATTTAGAGATACAGAAGACGAGTATGACTTAACATATGGCGTGCATTTCATTCCTGAAGAAGAGAAATTTTTATAGGCGATGCTGAACTAGATTTTGTTGGAGAAAATTTGCGAATCGCTCTTCCTGATGGATCATCCCTAGATTATGAGGGAACACCGGGATTATATGAACTACTTTTAAAAAAGTTCCTACGGGATACAAAAGAGTGACCTACAGCAATACAATGACATATTGCGTCGTACTAATGCTGCCCGACGTAATTATAACCCTGATGATCAAATCCGAGGAACTAATAGTAAAAATATGTGAAATCATTAAACCATTACTTCAACCTAGAAAACGGTTCAGCTACATCATCTATTGCCCTCCAACCACAAGATCTCGAACAACTTCTATCTCCAAAAGAGGTGGTGGCATGCAACTATTGCGATACAATAACAAAGCTATTGAATTTGTACCGTGGAATAATCCGAATAAGTTAGTAGATTGGCTACGGGAATTATTAGGATCAATGTCGACAGGAAATACTAGCAATCACAACGAAGTAGTATATATAATTGATGAACTACGTAAGCAAAAGTAATACAGTAACAGCTCTTGTTATAAACCTATTACTATATCCTTTTCATTTCATTGTTACACCGACTACCACTAAAGGCAGTACTACATGTCCATCAGTTATGCCAATAGATAAATTTGGCGGACATCTTCATCATCAAATGACAGTGGATAAATTTGGAAAACATATTACTCAGCATCGCAGTGATGCTACGAAGCAAAGTGATATATATTACGAAACTTATTTTACATTGCAAGGTGTCTTGCAACAGACAACAGTAGATATTCCATTGGGTATCAATGGTAGATATTTATTTCCTACAGAGGGAAAAATATTGCATTGTAAGTGGTTACCTCGAGATATTCATCTTCGAGTGGATACTGTAATATATACGACACCGCTGTTTCTAAATAATAAAACTATTCGTAAGGATGGTGTGATTCAACCTATAATTCCAAAAGATATCACTTTCGACAAAGAACAATTATTCATCCTAGAGATTCTACTACAATCCAAAGTAAAAAATGAGTAAATCCGATGTTGTTGAAGAACTGCACAAACCTGCAAGAAGAAATTTTCCGCGACGTTGTGTAGTACTAAAAGGTTTAAATGATCTCTTTCAAGCTGATTTAGTGGAAATGATACCTTATGCTCATGTGAATAAAGGATTTCGATACATTTTAGTAATAATTAATGCCTTCTCTAAATATGTCTGGGCTTTCCCCATCAAACGCAAGAATGGTAAACTAGTTGCGGAGGTAATGGATAAACTGCTATCTGGATTGCAAAAGATGCCTACGCATATACAAACTGATATGGGAACGGAGTTCTATAATGCTGAATTCAAAAAAGTAATGAAAAAATTCAATATCAATCATTACAGTAGTTATTCCACCTTGAAAAGTAGCATAGTCGAACGTGTCAATCGTACCCTTAAAGCAATAATGTGGAAAACATTCAGCATGCAAGGATCATATAAGTGGCTATCAATCTTGCCTCAAATTGTTACCGATTATAATTCAAGAAAGCATAGAACAACGGTATAAACCGGTAGATGTAACGGAAAAGAATGCTGCAGATATTTTGCAACATTTAAAATGTCAGAAAGTTCTTGACCGTAAAACACCTAAATTTAAAGTGGGGGAACATGTACGCATTAGCAAACATAGGAGTATATTCTCTAAGGGGTACACACCTAATTGGAGTTACGAAGTCTTTCGAATATCAACAGTTAAACGTTCAAGCCCACTCACCTACACATTACGTGATAGTCGAGATGAAGAGATTCAAGGTCGGTTCTATGAGCCCGAACTACAAAGTGTTAAACATCCAGACATTCATCTAGTTGAACGTGTCATCCGACGTCAAGGGAATAAAGCTCTCGTTAAGTGGTTGGGTTTTGATACTTCTCACAACTCATGGATTTCTACCAAAGACATTGTGTAATACGCTAATTAACCTTAATTATATATACTGTAATATTAATATGCAATAAACAGATCTTTTTTTTACTTTTTTTATTACTACTATCCTATACATATACATCACTACATACTACTAAAGCGTCTGACAAACACACACTCACGATGCTGTTTTTCGAGAATTGGTGAAATTATATTATCACAGTCGCCTATTCTTTTTTTAAATCGTGCAGAATCTCTAGCTAATTGTTCCCATTCTCCTTTTCGCGCATGCCTGTAAGCCAACTCCCATACTACTATGTAGTGAACTACGTTTTTGGACTCATTAATGCGCACCTTCTTCACTGGGTGAGTCGTCATCTGATGACTCAAAATTCGGTAAATATCTTTCTATTTCGTGTATAAATTGCTCCAATGATATTTCTTTAAGGTCTTCTATTAATCGCTTTATACAACAAATACACTCTATATCACCTACATGCGATGTTAAGTATTTTCACAAAGGCGTATTCCTCCCCATACTTATTAACTAGATTATTTAAATAGTCATCACTAAATCTACCCATTCCATACACTTTTTCATGATCAGCATCGAATTCTAATGATTGTAACTGGCATATTAGTCTTTGGACTGCACTAACACAATCTACAGCTTTAGGCCACGACTCCGCACTATAACACATCCACATATTGACTAACATCTAATACTATCCACTATTGACTACAAGCGCGTTACCCCCTTTCAGTTATAGGATTGGCAAGATCCATATCCATATATAGTTTCTCCTTGGCAAATACTTCCATTTCCAGAAGGCAGGCTATGTTGACCTCAAATACATCACGCAATGGACCTATAACTTGGTGAATGTTACATTCAGGAATTGTCGCTGTCGACTGTATTAGGTTTTTATAAAACTCTGGAAAGTTCACAGTATCTGCCAACTCCAATCGGTAATATATTATCTTCAAAAGCTTCCATAACTGTTCTATAGACTCCCATCCTAAATAGATATCAATTTCGTCACTATCACAGAGGCGTATAATTTTTTCTTGTTAATATTTTCGTACGAGACAGTCTTCGATCCCAGTTTGGTAGGTAGCCATGTTCCTTCAGGACTGTAGAAATAATTAGTAATCACCCTTGATTATCCATAAGTATACGCCATTCCTGCTTGTCAAACACCACTCCACCACTCTTCGTTCCACCTAGTTTTACGACTGGCTCAAATCCAAATTTGGGTGATAGACCGACACTAACAAACTTTGTTTTACTTTTATTTAAGAAATAATGCACATTATTAAGCAAAATATCGCAATATTTACTTGAACTTATAGCACCGAGAATCTTCGCCTTTTCTATGGCTTGACGTACGATGTTATCCATTATATACGATACTGACTTTACATACATTCCCTCTCTTTTATATATGACACTCTCCCACTATGTACCCTCCTCAAGGCTACTTACGTGACCTTCACGATTATACCACACATTGCTTTAGCGGTCTTGTCGGTTACACCTTTTCAAGGTTTTCTTTTCGTTCCACTACTTCAAGGATTTCTAGGCATACTTATTCCAAGGTTATTCCACTTTGCCACAGCAAGGTCATCACACAAGGTTACATATCCCTCTCAGTATTATTCGTATACTTAAAGGGAGGGGTTTTTACATATACCATAGTTACCGATCTTCACTATGTCAGTTACTCCAGTGCAAGACGATTGGAAGACAATGTACCAACCACAAACCCTATTTCAACTTAGTACCCGACGGACATGTCAATTAATTCCGAACTGGGTAAATTTTGAAAAGGAAGGAATACTACCGGCTTCCATAATCAAAGTGCTACGAAATAATTATGAACTGGTTCAGTGGAATTCAGCGTGGTATACCGAAATGAGCAAGGTAATACGCGAGCACTTTGCGGCAAGCCGTGTAACAGCATATGCCCACATTGTATCAATATATGTTCGATACCATCTGGTGAACTTCATGAATTTGTGTCATTGCTGTTTCGCCCGATTGAAACCAGGAGATTACCGCGTAGTGGACCATCATATGCATATGGAGCGCTGGACTGCGCGGTACCACCTGTCGTACGAATATTATTGGTGCTCGTCGTAGGGCGCCTCTCACACAGTTATACGATGTGTACGATGATGACTCATTATACTGTGTGATGAGGTGTGCTACGTAACCGAGTAGCCTTTTTACTGTATCTATTTTTATTTATTGTACATATTGTACATATTGTATATCTGTTGTATATATGTTGTATATATGTTGTATATATTGTATAGAATACATTATTACTGTCAGTATCATACTGTTTTCACTGATGTTAACATGTGTGACCCAAACTTTTATTATCCTCAGTATTACAACTGTTTCGATAAACGCTTACTAACGTATCGAACATGGTCTGGAGTTCACTCACCCTCATCGCTTGCTGCAGCAGGATTCATTTCCACATCTTCAGACGATACGGTTGAATGTTTCATGTGTGGGGTTAGAATAAACCGATGGCAGCCAGATGTCAATCCGTTACAGGAACATCTACGATGGGCACCACATTGCACGTATGCTCAGCTCCTCGCACCACGTCCGCGCAGATGTACTGAAACGGAAGTGGAGAGGACCTTCTGCACTTGTACTAAATCAAAATGTTTTATTCCTAAAGAAAATCATATATCTGAGTAATAAATTAGTACATGTCTGTCTAAATCAATTAAATATATTAACATATCGTTTTTCTTTTATTTTGGTAAAAAGTAAGGTTGAGCAAAAAAAGTGAGCAAAAAACATACAAGTGGGCTAGAGTAGCATTTGGGTTTGTTGTGCGATCGTGCTCAGAATGGTAACCTTGTAATAGTGGAACGCGAATGCGTTAGGTCACAGTGATGGCCTTGTAATAGTGGAACAGGAAAGCGGGGCTTGCGACCTTGGGTTTGTGGTAATGATATGTCTCAGTGATGGCCTTGTAGTTGTGGAACAGGAAATCGGGGTTTGTGACCGTGGGTTTGTGGTAATGATATGCATTTAGGTCACACATTGCGCTTTTTGACCTTGGGACGGTGGGAAACCGGTTTTTGTGGCAACCTTGGAAATGTGGGGCCTTGGAAATGTGGTGTGTCCCAAAAGTCTCCAATCTTACCTACTTATCTTAACATATAAAATTAGCAAAGAAATAGAAATTTAATAATAAGGGAAGGTTTTTGTTGCAACTTTTAAATGCAATCAATAATTAAAATTATTGGTTGGTCTTAACAACAACGCCTCCATTACAAAACAATATCTTATATTTATATTACTTTTACGTTTGGGCTTTCAAATTTTTTAGTCAATTTTAGCTTAATTTTTGCAAAAGAATTCGATTGATAAATTTATAATTTATTACGTTTACTTGTTCCATTTATTATATTCCATGGGCGTAACATGAAACCTCATAAATTTACCTTTGAAAATAAATAAATTCTTTAGGCGTTAAAATATTTTTACTGTGAATTCAAATACTGCCCTTTAAGACGTTAATTGTCGCGTTAAATGTATCAGGGACATAATGTATTACGATCAATGAACATCAAATAATCATTTACATGATTCCAACTTTGATTTATTTAAGCCATATTTTTGTTATTTTTATGTGCTCTAGTATTTCCTGATTTAATTTAGTTACTAAGATTATGTTATAAATTTTTTTTAAATGGTTTAGTTTTGTTGTTATGGCATGTGTGGTATTCGACATTATCCTTGCCTGTTTTCAACACAAGACCCTACTCTTAGACTGACGATTCTGCATAAAGTATGACAACGCAATGAATAGAATTCACGTCCATCCTTTTTTTCTTCAACGTTTTACCGATTTTACTGCCATCATCAGCAAAACTAGTATTTATAAACTTCATTAATTAATAAAAATAAATAATAAGAGACGTATTTGTTAATCTTAATAAAAAAATCATACCCAATAGTTTTTCTGGTTAAAATGATTGTCTTATTTGTAGTAATTTTTATTATTAAGGTTTCCAAAATGTTAATAATAAAACTTGCCATAATTTTATTTCACTTTGAGAAAAGATGTTATGTTTAATCTGGCGTAGATTGATTTTATTTATGACTATATATGTTAAATTTGCTAAGTTAGTCTGTCATGTGTGGATGCTTGAGTGCCATGTTTCTTTCCTATTTCACTTTACCGAATTTTTGGTGTTAAAACTGTCATGAATTAAGAATTAAATTGTTGTGTCTGTTACTCTTGATTTTTAATTGAGCTCATTGTGAAGCTTAGTATTGCAGTTCGGATTAAATTTCGTGTTGGATCTAAAATGTTTTTTTTTGATGGTGTTAATTTAGTTGGAATTGAAAATGTTATAATAATTTTCCAAGGATTAGTTAATGAGAGTAGAGTTTGACTTTAAAGGCGTATTTATTGTCAAGTAAATTAAGATTAGGAGGAATATAAGGTGTGAATATTAGGTTGATTTTATAGTGCGTTTCTTATAACATCACCTTGGGGCACAGTGTAGAAATGGGTGCCGCGAGTCTTTCTTTATAAAGTTCACCGGTTCGTTTTAGTTAAGATTTTTCGTTGTAGTAAGTGGAAAATTCATCTGAGCTACAATATGTCCTGAAATCAAATTAACTGCACGATATCAGTTCGTGGTATAATTAATTCCCTTTCCAATAATTAGCGAGATATTTAATGTTTGTTTATACGTATTTATTTTTGTTAAATGCGTTGGATTTCCACTAACGTAAAAATAGGTTAAAGGAGGCCGTTACTCAACTGCTGATCTGATCACACGCATAATTACTTAGAAGGTGTGTGGCTATTTTGTAGATTTATGCAGATCGAGATCCCGGGCCTTAATTATCGTATACCTGGATTGAAGGCCGCGTAAGGTAAGTAAGTATTTGTCTGTTTAACTGACTGTACTTTGCGTGCGCTCAGGTGTGCTCACCTGATTTTGTCTTAACAATGTGGCGCCCATTATTAAGACGATTTAGTTATTTTTTAAGAAGTGTGACAACCCTGATTTTCAACTGACGGAATACGGCAAGTCACCCTAAATATTGAAATTCTGTCCACTATCACCCACATCCCACTGATCATTCGGCACATTTTCAGTATCTGTTACGTCCGGTGTTAATTCCGTTTTCACCTATAACAAGTCTTCTAATAATCTACATGAAGAACGCTTATTTAATTCTTTTGTACCTTTTATATATCATTGTAATGGTTTTGATCACTAAGAAGCCGAAAATTAATATTTCATTATCTAACTAAACACGCATTAACAATTTAAAACAAGAATACATCACGAGTGTAATATAATTTAGTCGTAATTAACTTTATAAGGTTTTAAGTTTTAACTTTTATTCGTACGAGATACAGCTAATTCTGAAAAAAGAACTTTACATATTTGCTGCACCTAAATCACTATAATGAGAATATATCACTTTAGGTACTGTTTTCTAATCAATGAGTTTATGGAAAGAGCGTAATTACATCTCCGCATTATGTGAATCGGCTATTTTCAGACTGTTGCGTAAACCAAGATTTTACTAGAGCAATTATTTATTTAACAAATGTTTGCTTAATTTCCTAACGAAACATATAAAAAAAATGCGAAGGAAGTTTAGGGTTTTTTTCTCCTTTTCTTTTGAAATTTAAGAATTCACATTTGTTTATTTAATTCATTTGAGAAATAAGCAAACGGTGAAATGTAAATTCGCAAATAAATAAAATTTACGTCGACAGTGAAAAGTAAACGTTTATATATGCAAATGAACTAATCCAATCTTAAATAAGGGGAAATTACGTTTTATTATGTAATCTTTTTATTAGCCGTGCTTTTGCATGTAACCTATTAATAAGGTGTATTTGCAATTCTAACAACATTTTTGCAAAAATAAAGTACACATTTTTGTATTTAACTTTAAATATCTATTAAATTAAATACCCAGAAAAAAGACGCGTTCAATTTTATAGAACCAATTTGGGCATTTGCCAGAAAAGGGAGAGAGAGAGAAACTTAGAATTCTGGAGAAACTGAACAGCTGACTTTACAAAAAAGATGTTTTAAAGATTTTCCTTTTTATAACAACATTGAGTTTGCTTTTAGGAAATATAATATTTTTCTCGATGTACGACGGCTATTATTATTTGAAATTTGTTCCAATACTTTACGCTTTCAAGTATGAAAGGGTTTTCTTAATTGAATACTGATTTTCTTTTGAAATATAATTCTAAATTCTACATTCCTTCTTTCTAAAAACTTTTGCGTTATGTTTATTTTTTACCTAGCTGTGTTTCAGTTACGACATTTTTATATCAACTTATATTAATATTTTAATAACTTACAATGTTACACGATCAAACCCCACTAGGCGTCGTGCTTCTCTAAAATAAATAGTCTTAGGCGAGGTGTTAAGTTAATCCTACCTGACTGTGGAAGATAGAATTGTAGCCTACTGAATAAAATCATACACAACTCAAGCTCAATTATACTAAAAAATAAATTTATCCAAAGCTTAATAAAATTTTGATTCATACGGGTTGTCGTCGACTTACTGATCACACCCTGTATATTCGAAAAATCAAAGTAGTAAAACATTATTTGGATACTTTCTAAGTAGCCATCGTGTACATAATAGATTGATATTTATAACTGTTATAAAAATTCTGAAATAAATGTTATCCAGCTTAATAAGTCGGTCTATTAATTTTTAACCACAACAGACGTAATAATCAGTACTTTTTCATAATTCATATATTTCCTATAAAATTTTACTTGAATACTTTCTCTTTAAAATTGTATTTAAACATTCACCAATATGAATGAATTGTAATAATTCAAATTCCGCTTAATAAATTTCTGGTTATCAGTGCAGTGTATTTATTGACTGTAAAAGAAGTCCAATAATTAAATTATGTAATCGATCTGGCTCAAAATAAGCAATTTCAGATCAATCATTAAACAAAGATATCCAAAGATTAACTTTAAACGGTGTAACACTATGTAATTTTACACAAGGTGTCAATGAAATTGTATCACAGTATAAACAAATAATAAAATGAAATTGGTTAAATAATATGTATTCCCAATCTTCAAACAATATTACAGACATTGCTTGGAAAAGCATTAAATTCAAATTCCAAAATCTTAAAATCTAAACATATAAAACCAGTTAATAGAGATCGATTATCCTTAATACTTGAATGAAATTCAGCTGTAAAAACAATAACGTCTCTAAAGATAATCAAACTACTACCATTCCAAAAATCTAAAATTATTCTTTCAATTAAATGTCGCAATCCTTTGCCCGGTGCAATGTAGTCTACATTGGAGGTGGTTTACTTCAAGTAATCTTTTATGTATCTACACTGGTCACATTTAATCACTTAATTCGGTCCTCGCACTGCTTCGCTAACTGAATGTCCAAGTTGGTTTACGCTTTAGGCATATACAAGAATTGGGTAGTTGGATTTGCTATGTGCCCTTAAAAATAATCGTTTGTGACAGGAAATATTTACTTCACTTAAACATTAAGATTCTTAGATGTTTTTATATAATTGATTTAGTACTGTCAACGGTCGCGCATGTATTAAAATCAATTACAACAATGTTCACTACTGTTTAGCTTAATCAACACGCTTTTGTTTTGTTACTTAAAGGGTTACTTTAGATTTCTTTGTTAGATCGCTTCAATACTTACCACGTCTAACATGATGCTTTCTGTTTACTTTAAATCTGATCCAACGCCTTTCAAGTTCTTGAAAGAAAAACTTACCAGTTGTTTACTGTCAATTCACAATAAATCCTTTCATTTGTAAATGTTTAAATACTTTATCCCCAATATGGGTTTTGCAGTCAAATTATATTTACTGCAGCACTAATTGTTTACAAATAAAAACCACCACTGACCGTTTTAGCGTCTTTCTAAAACTCCGCGCGCGATTCCCCCATTATCTAGCTCTTTAGCCTAGCAACTTCCTTCTACCTTAGCAGGCTCTCCCTTAAATACCTTCCGTCATCCATCTTGCCAAACGTCATCAAACTTCCCATTTAAGATCACAGAAGAGATTCTATTGCACGCGTCGCCGGGATACGACGGAATCAACGCTAACGTAACTAGAAAAACGTAGCCATCTTGAATTTAATTACAAACATATCCACAACTCTTCGGAAAAATCCTAATTCACATTCAAATTTACTCCATATACTTCCTAGATCTAGATTCAACTTTTTTTGAAAATTTTCCATATGTTCGATTTCTCCCTCCGCACCATTTTAATAAATTCTAACACCATTTGCCCTTGATCATGCATTCAATTTTTATTATTGCGCCATGTTACGACATCTACACAAGCAAAAGTACGCATACATATTCTTTTCTTGCACTTTAATATATCAACATATCATCATTGCATTCATCCGCACGTTTATAACAATTTTTAAACCGAATTCTTTAGCAAACAGTAGCAAAAGCCCAGTATCAATCAAGCATTATCGTCCCAATAGGAGTTTTATCAAAACATTATTTTTAAATCAAATTTAATACTTTATACAACATTAAAATACCTTTTGTGTAACAGATAACGCTCTATTAAAATTCTAGTGGCGTAGCATTTAAACATTCAAGGGAGGAAAAGGCACTTCACTGCCATGTAATACATATGATTTTTCCGCCTACCTCAAATAACGATTCATTTATTTGAAAATTTATTTATGATATCTATAATTAATAAGCGCTATGTTTACTTCTTCTAGGATATCGGGAGTTGTATTTGTATATTCTAAGTCGCTTGAATCACTCATTTTAAAGAATTATTAAATTTTAGTAAACGTAAACTGGGTTCCCACTTTAGCACTGTTAAAAATGTAAATCACGTTGAGAACTGTCAGCCGTTCATAGCATGCTGCAATATTTTTATTCTAAAGTCGAAAATCTTACCAAATTTTTAAGTCAAAATATTTATTTAAAGTGTTAAGTTAATATTCATAACTAAATTCTACCGTTTTGCAAAATATATAGGATAAATAAAAACTGGAAATTTAAATATAATAGAAAATATAGGGTAGGCCAATGCTTATAAGTTATTCATTATCGACAATGTACATACTGACGTCACTACTCTTCCTCCCTTGGGAGGAAAAGTATGACTTTCTTGCCTAATATGAGGCAGGAAAGTGTGTACTCTCGATAGAGGGAGGCGGAAAAATTATTTGCATTAGGCCATTCGAAGAATTGTTAGCAGCGACGAATCACGCGTAATACTAGGTACAAAAATCTGGTATCTTGGCCTAAATTCTCCAACTCCAAAAATTTTGTCAAAAATTTAAGTTTGGCTACGACGTAGAATTTTTGAGCATTGACCAGTGGTGTATTCCTAACCAAAAGATTTGAGTTTGAAGCGTTGTTCGACCCCATTCAAAACATTCCATAGTAATATAGTTCGTCCTAACTAAAATTGTCATTTTTATAATTATATTACCAAATTAGTCGTAAATATTTCTCAAACAAAAAGGTGATAGGCATGTATAATCCATGCCAGCCGGAGAAGTACCACCACCCTTACCATGGGCTCGTTAATATTGGATTTTCTGAGCTCGGTAAGGGCTACCGGTTACCTTTTCCTTCACCCTTAATCTATTCTCATCCTTATTCTTCCTTCTCGCCCTCACTGTCTTCCTATCGGATTAAAAGTCCCAAATTAAAAAATAAGATGGCTGTGGTTTCTAGGGTAATAAATTCCGGACGTAAAATCCTGCCCCATTAGGATGACCGGAGGAGGGCCCAACGACCTCGGTCATCGAAAGTATCAACTTTCTGATTCATTACTGCAACATCCGCGGTATCAGGTCTAATCTTAATGCTATTCACCAACATCTTGAACAATTACAACCTGATATTTTGTTTCTATCTGAAACACAAGTCTCCTCTAAAGCTCGAGTCACCCGACTTGCAATTTCCTCAATACCACCTTCACTATAACTTTCGCTATAAAGGAGGCGTATGTGCCTACATCAAGGACGGAATTGCTTCCAAGAGGTTTCTTCCTTAGAAAATAAAAATTTTGATGTGATTTGGTTTAAACATTCTGGTCCTAATTTTGTGAAATTCTACTGTTGCATTTATAGGTCTCTAATGACAGTAACTTTCAAGAAGAATTTAATGTGGAATAAGGGTGAGCGATCATAAGTTTGATCAATTCATATTGTACTGAATTAATTTCTGTGATTAACCGATAGTCGAATAATCGACTAATCAAATGATTGATTAATCAAATAATCGAATAAAAAAATAGCCATATTGAAATAGTCAAAAACTTGATTGTTTTAAAAAAACTTAGCAAAACCAGATTAATCGATATAATTGATTATAATGGATTAATCGATATTTTTACCCAGCCGTAATACCAAGAACAACGTATCGTATTAAAATATTTACTTTTGTGCGTTATTTTATTTTATTAACGACGCTTGATTATAATCCTTTAATTAAACACTTAATCACCAATACTTAACGGATTAGGGTACGCGGTTTAAAATTAAGACGATGGCGATTATTTCTCGATATTTGTTTACACGCCCGCCAGAACGGAGTGATTATTTATCGATATAAGTTTGTTTACACGACCACTTAAAGGACACATCTGCGTTTTAACTTTTACTAAAACGGAAACGATAATAGATTTATGGTCACAACGGTTTACAGCTATTATCGGTAATAAAACAATCGAGCGTCACATAAAGATTCAACTCAATCTCTCTTTGCCCGTTACGACCAAATTGATTTTCTAATCACAACAAATAGTACAGTAGCCAGTTACATATTGTGTCAGTCATTACTTCTCGGGTGATAACTTGTGAAATGTGTTGTGTAATGAAGCCTCGTCAGCTGCGACTCCGTGGGTGGGTTGGGCGGCGGCAGCCTCCCATTCACATAGGAAAGAAAATTATTTGACCAGGAAAACCTGTCACTGACTCACGGTCTAAACTGATTTTCCAAATTAACAGAAGTATTAATTTTTAAATTATTCAATGGTCTGCAGAAAACTCTTTATATACTAAGTGTTTACTTTCGCCGTATGTTCCACTGTAATTAACTACCAACCTGTGACATTTAACCCTATTCCGCAAGTATAAAAATTCCAAGCGATCTGTTACGGTTTATTCGAATAACGCAGTTTCAGGCCTTGTGTAAGAACACCTGCTTTCCAACGGGAACGGGTTTTGTTTTCTTCTTTTCTCCTTAATTACATACCTTTAAATTTTAGTTACATAAAATAGATAAAATAAAACGTACACCGAAAAGCTTTATGAAATTACTAAATATTGTCTGGGTATTAAAACCCTTTAATTGCAGTAATAATTGCGATTTCCTGTTGCTTTTACAATAATGAAATTTTCTTTTACTTCTACCTACTGTCCTTCAGAAAGAGCTCTTGACTGCAATCTTACTTTATTGGATAGTTGATGCCAGGAAGCGATTTATGTGCGTAGTTTGGAAGTTTCCTTTATCAGAAAAGGATATAAGTTAATATGGTTACGGGTTGATAATAAATGTTACTTTTATATTGGCATATTTATACAAAGGTTTCTATTCTTCGATCGCCGTATTAAATGGCGAACGTGATATTAATGATATTAATTATGAACCGTAACGTTCACATCAGTAAATTTAATAAACCCATATATTCGCATAAACGTGCTATAATATATTGATGAAATTTAAAGTACTTTTAGTTTAACAAATCTATCAATCAGTTCTTAATGATGAAAGTGTGTATTTTTTGACGTATTATGTATTCCAGGTTGCACTTAAACTAGAAGTATTTAGTGCATATAACGGCAATTAATTATTGCAATTAGCGATTAATGTGGTTCAAGACCTAGGTCCCTTTTTTTGTTAAAGAGAATGATGTTAAAATGCAAACTGGCCACGTAATGAATAAGCGAATGCTTAAAACTTTCGTCATCCGTTTCAATCACTTTGACTTAGAGATCTCACGAGTTGTGAGTTCTCGTTAATTGTATATACAAGGTATATGTTGAAATACAATTACCAATTTGCTGTTAATCCTCTGCTTATGGAGTTATTAACAGTCAAACAACAATTTATTTGGATTGTATTGTAGAAATACATTTAAATAATATCAGTAACATGTAGAATAAATATTCCAGAACTAATCTAATTATTTTGATTATTGCTTTATTTGTAATTTCATTTTTAAAAATACCAAGAATTTGTCACACATAAATTTTAGAGATATTGCCACATCTCTACTAAGATAGGATGATTTTTCTAACTTGCGTCTCAGAAAGTAACAAGGTTTGTCATTAATGCCATTTTTGAAAGTTTGAAAGGTCTACTTGTCACATTTGTGCTTCAAACATTTTGCATCATTATTGTCATTCCTCAGGAAACGACTTTACAGTAATGACGGGTGAAGTCTGTAACAGCAGTATGCCAAGACCACGTTGCAAAGTTTTTTTAAACTTTAACACCTAATACCTCAAGAACTAAGCCCAGGAGGAACTTTTGTCATTCTTAATTTTAGCCTTAGATATTTCTGAAGAATCACTCTACGTACTTAATATGTATCATTAACAATACACTTTGTATAAATGTAACCATTAATAATTAAATCTTGTTTGTCCTTTGTCCAAATTTTGTTTACTGATTAGATTAATAGTACACTATATTTCAAGGGAGGGAAATGTAAGATTTTTATATCCTGAAGGAGAATCTCAAGAAGTACAATCTACCTATGGAAATATGTCATTTCGCTCTAGAGGTGTATAAACTATTTTTTGGCCTGGCACAAACTTGTTAGTATCAGGATTGTAAAATTACTAACCCGATTGGAACAAATAACTTTTTGCGTATTCTCCATAAGCTTCTAATTGTATGTGCATGTACTTTACATTAATTGAATGTATGATGTTTTTTCAGGAAGTTTTTCTCATACCATATAGCGGCATGATCACTGCGTATACGCACACCATGTGCAGCTGTGAATGCTGGGGTAGTAACTTCCCCCTCAAACCCCTAATTTCATTCCTTCCTATGCTCTCCTTTACATTACATTAATTGAATGTATGAGGTTTTTCTCATACCATATAGCGCGATGATCACTGCTTATACGCACATCGTGTGAGGCTATTTTGGTGAAAGCTATTTCCCCCTAGAAAGCTCTAGCATTTGCTTTTTTCTTTTTCTTCTGGGGAAAGGTAGACAAATGTAGTTTTTTGTAGACTTAATGTTGATAAAAACGGCTTGGAGAAGACTAATCACATGAAAGGCCCCCTGAAGGGTAATATTGCATTTAATCACATAAATTAAAATTTTTTCCTAACTTAACTTTAAAGTCAATTCATTTCGGTTTTGTGATTTTTTTGCGTAAAAATGTTAAATTAGAAATAACCGTATAGGTTGGTTTTCACTCTCTATTATTATTAAAAAATGTAATATAGCTAACAATAATTTATAAAAAATGACAATTCTACAATTACATTTGGTTTTTGAATGTGTCCATGTGACCATTGCTGATGCTTCCTATTGGTAAGGTATCGTCCATGATTTAAAAATGTGGAGGGGAAGAAGGATGAGCGTAGAATTTATTAAAATTATGTAATTGGAATTTTATTACAAACTACTTGAAGAATTTTGACGTAAATATGTTTTCGAAAAACCTATACTATGCGGAAAGAAATTGACACAGGTATTTCCCCATTTTGAATGTAATGATTAACGTGGCAACATTGTTTTTTTACTTTCCTCATTAGAGAATAAAATCCTATTTTTCTCGCGCTTTTTAGAGACGAAAACAATTCTTTCTAGGGTAGTTTTGTCAGGTTGCGTTGACGGACCCTGTATGTAGGATGTTATAATGACGTGTATGACGTGTTTTGAGTGCGAGTGTATTGAGTTTGAACAAAAAAAAATTTTTTTTTTGTGTGTATGCATAATGTATGTGGGTGTATGATACGCCACTGGAAATTTAGGAGAAATATAATTCAGTATGTAGATACGTGTATTTGAATATTATAGAGACTTTAGTGTTGGAATAATTAGATTCTGATGAATGTAAATGTGAAGAGAAATTTGTCGATGGGACGATAATGTTTGCTACTGTATTGCTACTGTTTTGCTACCGTAAGAAATGGAATTTTTGAGGATAAATGAGTAATCTTTGCCAGAAGATGTGAGGGTATAAGTGTAGAATGTTTTAGAAAATATGTAGAGAAAGATTGGGTATGTTTAAGTGTTAATTTCAGAAAGGTTTTCGTAATGTTGTGCAATTGTTTTGAGAATATATGTATGTATATGGGATTTGAGACCTTAGACGGTACTTATTTTTGCAAATGTTGCGGAAGGAGATCGAGCGCAGGTTGGAGATAAATGTTGAAAGTTGCGTAATGGTCCAGAGTGGCTACTGAATGAATGTAATGACGAAAATGATTTCTTCATGAAGTAATTGTAAAATTTGTAAGTAAGAACAAATATGGCGATGTATTGTAGTTATGAGCGTGGTTGTACAGATGGTAGTAAGTTGGAACTATGAAATTTTGAGTGAATACTATTGGAGAATATAGCGCGGAAGGAAGACATGTTTAAAGATGGATGACTGAAGTTATAAATAGGAAAGTCAGGGATTGACGGGAGCTTTTTCGTTTTTGGCTGTTGCTTGTGGTGAATGTTGGGAGACGCGCGAGGTGTAGTGTAACTTAGAATGGGTTGTTGGAGTTATATTTGTGAATAATATTGAAGGCAGTCATTGTTTAAACAACTGCGTAACCCAAAAGGGGATGAATCGTATAAGACATTCATAAATAAAACAATTAATTAAATTGAGATTGAAGATAAAAATTAGTTTGTTTATTTTCAAGAAAGTAAAAAGTGCATAAGCAGATTTATAGAAAAACATAACAGTTGTAACGTTAAAGTGTTAAGTGCAGCGCGTGTTCTTGTACCGATATTTAGTTAAAATTATTTATGGGACCACCTTTAAGTAAACGAAATTTTTGGTAGTAAATTAAGCCAATGTTAACATAATTTTATGTGACATTAAAAGTTTATTTGTGTAAGGAAGGACTAAACTTTCCTAAAGGTTGCTAGAAATTTTAAGAGGCAACCAAACGTGTACAGATTATTACGTGTTATTGGACTATTTGTGAGTGCAGAAAGGAATAAGTGTTTGTGAAATTGTGAAGCACTGGTTGTGTGCCTTCATGCAATTTAAGGATTACAAATGGACTACAAATAATTGATTTACGGGAAGAAAGAAGAAAGAAAAGCGTAGGATAAATGGGTAATTTTAAGTAAGGATTATATTTAAGGACCTTGAAAATTCAGTTAAGCACGATTATCTCTTTGTTTAGTTCATTTGCGTAATGTTGAGTAAATATTAATTAGTTTAGAAGCGAAAAGATAATCGTTCTCGAGTTATGTGGTTTTGATTGGTTGTTTTAGTATTAAGAATTTTGTAGTATTGACAATGACGTGTGGTTTTGATTTTTAACCACGTTGTTGTGGTATATGTAAATATATTTGTGTTTGTTTCTTTGTCATTTGTTTAGTATTTTATGCAGCTATATATATATATATATATATATATATATATATATATATATTTATCGTTAAATTTTTTTTTTTATTCTGTTGTTTATTTAGCCAGGTTGATTGCAAAAATTTTCATGTTAGTTTCATTAGTGCAACACACAATTAACGGATCAGCTGTTGTTTTAAAAATTTCATTAAGTATAACAAAAAGTTGGAGTTTTGAGAACTTACCATATTTACGAATGTCAGTACGATTCAGAAATGTTATGGAAATTAAATTAAATTTAAAAGATATCGTTCATGTTAGAATTTTAAAAATTAATTACCATTCCTTGAATGAATTTGAATGATCAATTTTATTTTGGGAGTTTTGGTACACGAGGTGTATTCAAAAAGTTTTTAATAACTTGGGTAGTACTAAATATATTTGAGCTTGAGTTGAATTGTTTGGGACGAGTGTTTGTTTTAGAACCCTCGTGTGAGAGTTTACTGAGTAAGCACAATCCTACTTTCCACAATCAAGTAGGGTTAATTAACATCCAGCTTAAGACAATTATTTTAACAAAGTTTCGATTGTGGTGGCGCCTAGAGACATATTTTCCCGGACTGAGCTGTTTGAATGTAGGTGTAAGGTGTTTGAGCATATTAATCATTCATTTTACTTATTATTTCGACCACGCCCATCTCCCTGTTAGCTGGCTTGGCAACCCGCTTACATTAGTAAGCATACACGACGCCTAGTGCGGTTTGGACGTGTAACAGTTTTAGAAAAAATATTATGCCTTACTTGTAGTACCTCACAAATCTTCATACTTCAATTTTTTCTACTCAGTGTTACACATTTTTTTCGTAATACTACTTTAATAAGTATTAATAAGGAGAGTGAGTTTTTCAATTTGTTTTTTTATTTTTTAAGTGAAGAATTAAGATTTCCTATTTCACGAAGTACTTATGTGACCTGTTACCTAGCTCTTACAAAAATATTCTATATAAATAGTAAAATACGAATATAAAAATTCTTCCATTAATTCCAAAAAATCTATTACTAAAGTGGTTAAATCTGTTAGACATTCTGAAAAATTTATTACCAATAAAAGTCTGGAGGTTGGTGATAATCAAAACGAAATTCGCGAATTTTCTGTTGAAGAATATCATATACTCTGATTTTTATGCGATTTACTAACAATATGTAATATATAACAAATATGAACAACAATATTCTGACCTTAAACAAATCAACTCAGACGTGCCACAAGGCAGTATCCTTGGAGCGCTTCTATATCTACTATATACCTTAGATATTACCATAACAAATATTACACATGTAGGCGCTTACGAAGATGACAGTGTCCTCCTTTCCAAATATACCAATTCTCATATGGCATCCTCTAATCTACAAACCCATCAAAATCTTTCCCAAATCTGGCTTACCAAATGGAGAATAAAGATTAATGAAACAAAAACCACTCACACCGGCTGCCCTCCAGTATTTCTGAACAAGATACACATTTCTAAAGCAACAAAATCCCGCTACTTAGGTCTTCATTTAGACCGACGACTCACATGGAAACCTCATATATTAAAAAAACGAAAAGAGATTAATCTGCGAATCAAGAAAATGTATCGGTTGCTTGGCAAAAAATAGTGCCTTTCTCTTGAAATCAAAATACTGCTCTACCAAACAATAATCAAACCCATATGGACTTATAGAATTGAGCTCTGGAGTTGCTCTTCTAAGTCCAACGTTAACAATATCCAAAGATTACAATCCAAAACCATGCGAGTACTAGCTAATGCTCCATGGCATATCAGCAACTTGATCTTGCATACGGACCCTTATAGTCACAACAGTAGAAGAAGAGCGTACCAAACGAAACAACACCCACTTCATACGACTGCAAGTCCACCCCAACACTCTTGCATCCAACCTTCATCAGGATTAAAACTAAAGAAATTGCCAAGTGACCTTAAAGGAATGGCAACATCGCTGGATGGACTCCTCCTCAAGTTGAATGTCGTCATCAAATTAACTCATAGAACACTGTATTTCATTAAGTTCTTGTTAATTTACTTATAAATATAAAAAATGTACTAACGTAGTTCATTTCTTGAGAATGATTGAATCCAAATTTAGTTTTTACTACCCATTATTCTACTTCTCGTAGATTTTATTTTCTGATTAACAATTTCTTTTTTGTTTCAGGTAAGGAATCATTATAATTGCCAGATTGCACAAATTTCGTAAGTAATTAAATATTGACTAATTTCTTAATTTATACACATTTTTTTAATTATAAGGAGCAACTAACAATTAAGTATCAGGAATCAACATTTTGAAGACTTTTTCGCAATTCTCCAAAAACCCCTGCCAACATTCACATTCTATTATCATTTTGCATAGTACAGTTTAACAATAACACAATTAAATCAACTTTATTTATTAACAAAGCGCTTTGTTGTATAAAACGAATGAAGCCGTAATACCTTCAAATCAATATTTACCGCTCGCTATGCTGCAAATGGCACTAGATCAACAAAAAACTGCAACTGAAACTCGCTTTTGGACTTCCAAAAATTTATTCAGTCGTACAAATAAACGAAATTATCGTAAATTAGGAAACCTATCACACTGTTTCGGTAACCGTCAGTTACCGTTTCTGTAGCTACATATTGAGGTATTCTGGCTCAGCGTTATGTACTTCTACGTCCGATTCAAAACGCTAAAAATGGGAAAATCACAAGGTGATATACTGGGCTGTAAAACCCTGTATTTATTTTCCTCTGAATTGAGATGGCAAAGTACACTGATGCAGAAGAATGACCTCACAGTTAAGGTTTCCTGGTGTTTTCACCTTATTGCCTTGTGAAACTTGTTTGATACTTACAAAAGAATGTTTATAAAAACTATACAATCATATGTTGATCTAACTTTATGTGACGATACGATACTTCCTCATTAAAAGAAAGTAAATTAAACTTAAAGTGTTAAACGTTCGCGACCAGGTTGGGTGCCAAATTTGTAATTTATGGTATTAGAAATTAAGACTTAGTGTGTTAATTAATTTTTTGCCATCACATTGGAAGTCAAATGGCACTTCCTCGTTAAAAGAAAGTAAATTGAAACTTTATTATATAAACATCATGTAGTTATAATTTTAATTCAATATAAATTGTTAAACTTTGGCAAACATCAATAATTCAATAATCATGAATTTATATTCAGCAAGCTCATAACTTATTTCCAATAACAGTTATTGATAGGCTCATATGTGAATGGAAATGAAATATAATATTCGTTCACTTTGAGTAAGATATTTCTAGTTCACACTGTGAATCGAGCTATATCGATTGTATTTTATTTAAACTCATTTTAACTATAAATCCATTAATGTACATTTATAAACGTTATTAATATTTAATGTTGACAATTAAATGCAAAAATGAAATGTTACTTATTACATGTTTAAGGTTGTTTTTTACCCCTTGTGTTTATTAATAATATAAAATTAATCACTGACCTATGGTTATAAATATTGGATTACTTTTGCATTAATTAAACACTGTATCAATCGGTAATAACCATCAAATCGATGATAGCGTGTTACCAACCGTTTTGTACTCAGTGATAATGGCAAATTTTAATGTTATGTTATGATCGTTTAACAGCTCAGAAAAATAAAAAAATTAAGTTACTTAATTTATGCATGATATTACACAACAGTAATTAACTGTATACTGAGTGTCAAATATATTAGGAGTATGTCACAATGAATTTAAGTACAGCTAGAACATCTTGACACCATTGCGTAAGTGGACAATGTTTTTGATTTCCGACTCACTGTATCTACTTTATCTGTACTTGATGAATAAACGATCACTAAAATAACTGCAATTAACTCGAAAACTTTTCGAAATCAAATTTAAAATATGAATATAACAAGTTTAATAATTGTTGCCATACACATACATATAATTTAGTTCATGTCTTCCCTTTATAGCTAGATAAACTATGTACATATAAATTCAATGATGGTATTCTAACATACCAGATTAAGTTATTATGACACTATAAGAATTTGTATTCAATATTAGCACACGACCATTGTTTTCATTATATTAAGAAAATACATCTCTTACATAAAGGAGTCAATATCCAATATCTGGATCATAATATGCATAAACATAATTCCAATACATGTGTGTTGTAATAATGTTCCAATTTCTTTGAACTTTAGTTTCTTGACAAACTAATTTATTTTTCCTTTAGCAAGCAACCGCACACTACTGTCTTTAACACTAGTCCCAATCAGTTAATTTCCTTATAGTTTTAAACTACCTTACATATTGTTATGCTCAAAAATGGCAATAGATCAGAAGCAACAGACCAGGAAAGGGGTGGTAGCTCAGTGAAATAAAGCGGGTTGGCGTATTACTAATTTTTCGATTAGGATAACTCGTAATACGTAAGACAGACAGTGAAAGATAAGGATAAGTCATAAATCAGATGGATACCAGAATGTTTATAAATGGCAATATAGGGGTCGTAATACCTAAATGCAAAAAATTCATAGCTATGTTCCAAACAAACAAAAAACTTCTTACCTTCTGTCGCAAACCAGGTAAATCAGTAAATTAAATTAACAGCCTACAAAACTTCAAAATATCTGCACGTAATCGCAATAAAATGACGTGCTAATAGACTAGCTAGCCGGTCAACGTTATGTTAAATCTTACGATACTTATCTCTTAAATTGAAATTATATCTAAAAACTTAAGATAGCAAATATTCTTCTAGAGAAAACTCTCACAAATGGTTGCGCTAACGCTTTCGTAACAAATATAAAAAAATTATTGCAACCTGCCATTATAATTCAACAATTTCCATAAAATAAATAAATCACTGGGTAACTGGAACGTAATAAAAATCTCCTATCTTTTAAATTTGGTACTACGTGCATTATAATACGGGATTAGATCACATATACTTTTACACTCAGTACGAAATAATACCCTCAATTCACTAACGCTCTTTGTCTATTATGGCAATAATAAAAAATAAATTGAACAATCAGAATATTCCTACAGTTGTTAAAACACATTCAATTTTGTAAAATCTAATAGTTAAATCGGGTTGACACTTGCAAGGTTCAAATTCCCAAAAGAATATACTTTAAGTAGCTTAATTTTAATAAATAACTTAAAGGAATAATAATAACGTCGAAAACACAAATTTGACAAATTTTCGTAGTATGAATTTTAGTATTCAGTATTCAGAATATAATAAAAAAAGCGCACAAAAGGTAATGATACGATTCACGCGGGAATACATTTTAATCTCAAACGCCTAAAGGGCTTTTGTGAAAAGCTATACACAAGGAAAGCGTATTCATCCGCATGGCACACAATTAAAACACATTATTAAAATCACCAGCAAAAGAAATAAACGTATGAAAGGAAGTACCTTAAGTTTTCAGTAACTGACCACTCTGATTTTTCCCCTTCCCTTTGCCCAGTGGTATAGGTAATTTTCGTGTACTTGACCCTATCGGCAATCAATTAGTGGATACTCAATACTTCTGAATCTCCCTGGCGCCGCTCCCAATTCAGCAACTTCATAGTCTTCAAATTTCAACTTATATATCACAAGAATTCGGTAGTGAGAATATATATATATATATATATATATATATATATATACATACTAATTTATCAGAAAAGAATTCCGTTATACAGGCGCCAACGCCAATTTCCAATGTCGTAATTTCAATCAAACTAAACTATAAATTAACGATTACTTATCCATTATTTACTAAAAATATTAGACTCCTATATAAAATTCCCTTTACTATTTTACTCTCGCCAACGCGTGGAACCTGATCGTAATTTAGCAACTGCATTCTATTTACAAATAAATAAACCGAAAAACGCATATGCCATTCCCACTCCAATTTTGCAATAAATCCAAGCAAACCAAATTAGTGCTTCTCAAACTTTATACTTGAATATACCTAAATTTTCAATAATCTAATACGACCAAACGAAGAATTTCCACCTGAATTTCTACATTCGGGATTTTAAAATGTTTCGAAAGCAGCGGTTGCCATCTTAAAAATCTATTGTTAATGTTTTGCTTTTTTCCGCATATTTTTATTGTATTTTCATTATTATTTGATGTACTGAAAATAATTTTAAGTTTCGACCCATAATTATTGAAATTATTTTATAATCTTACAAACTTTCTCTCGTTCATTGGTTGTAAATCAGGATACATTTCAAGGAACTTACTGCATGCTGTTGCTATAATTTGGTCATATTGTCCATGAAGGGTAAATAATTTCATCAAAGCTTAATTTGTATATCTATTTCTGTCCATTCTTAATCTTTTCAATTCACTACTGTAGATAAACGTCCGAATGTTCTATTAATAATGCACTGATTGTCAAATTTTCATAATGACTTGTGCCCACGTCGATACTCTATAGCTATTTACGTGGATAATCAGATTTTTACAGAAACTTACTTTTATTTCGGAAACGTCACTATTTAGGTATAGGAACATGATACATCAGATAAATGGCACTTCAATTCTCTTTCAAGATATTTGATGATATACAGGGAGTTTCATTTGAAAAAATGAACATGTCACTATTTTTGTATGTAGCGGAAAAATTTTGAACGAGCAAAATTACTTTACACTTTTTGTTTACAACATCTTTAACAATTTTAGCAGATATTACTACTGACGAAGATAACTATAAGTGTTATCAAAACGTTTAGATTGTATAAATTAAAATACACCATTAAAAAACCCAAAAAAGATAAGTATTTTATTATGTGTGGTAATGTTAAAAGTTTACAATTTCATGTACGGAAGATTACTTACGTAAAAATAAGCCGATTTCACTAAACTTACCTTAGTCCAAAAGTTGATAATAGCAAAGGTACAGGGTGTCAAAGTTGAAAAAGTAAATCACATTTTGTTTCATACCTTTCGACTGCTTTGAACTAATTTTATAAAATTTCTAATATGGGGGTTCCTTGGGATGAGAAATTCAAATTTATCATCGATTTGGGTGTATTTCTTAGAGGGCGCTACAAGCGATCATTAGGACATGTTTAAACCGCTACAACTTTTTTATGCTACACTGTAGGCCCTTTTAGTATGGAATAAGTTTTCCCTACTTTTCTGCTTAAAAAAGGCATACCTTCTTGATATCGCTAAGAGCACCGGTTTTCGATAAAAACGCATTAAAAGCTCATGATGCATGCAATTTACCCAAAAGTGTCAAAATAACTTATTTGACTATCTTATTTTTTTCCGCAATAACAATTAGTTTTAACTAATTTCTTTTAATTTTGAATCTTTTTTCTCTCGTGAAAAATTTAGATAAGACGAGAAAATATATTCTAATGCGTTGCACATTTGCGCAAGCGCTCTTACTTAGGTAAAAAACTTTAGTCGCCTTTGCTTTTCAGTTACCATATTGACAGTTGAATTTATTTATCAAACGTTAGTTTTTTTCTGTCGGTTTTCCGTTGATAAGGATCCATAGTTATGGCTCACAGTTTTACTAATTCTGAAATGATGGAATATGGACCTTGCCGTTGCGTTGTTATGCTAATATCGAAAGACGTCTCCGCGAAAATGGCAAGTTTCAACTAAGCCGTGTAAATTCTGGCAGCAGACGAACCATAAAGACGGTGGAAATAGAAGAAGAGATTTTGGACGCTGTTGAAATAAATCCAAAGACCAGCACACGACGTCTGGATTGTAATTGGGAATTTCCAAATCATCAGTCCATAGAGTTTTTCAAGCACAATTATTGCACCCCTTTCATATTCGAAAAGTTCAAGACATATTTCCCATGGATCCTGATCAATGTTCAGCTTTCAATCGATTTAATATTCATAGAAGAACCGAAAATCCAAAATTTAGTAAAAAAATTTTGTTCACGCACGAAACTATTTTTACTAGATCCTCATCAAACAAGAGTATCTCATTATCAGCATCAGTAAATATCTGGGCTGGAATTGTAGACACTTTTATTATTGGTCCCTTTGTATTGCCAAACCGGCTGAATGGAGATAGGTACTTGAACTTTTTAATACAAAATTTACCTATTTTATTGGAAGATTTGCCCTCCTTCGTCGTGACCTTTGCTTCATGCATGATGGCGCACCTCTTCATTTTGCTTTAAATGTAAGACAACATTTAAATGAGGTATATCCACAGTGCTGGATTGGAAGAGGAGGTGACGCACCTGTGAACTGGCAGGCTCGATCACCCTACGATTTTTTTTGTGGGGTGCCTTGAAATCAAAAGTTACGCAAGAAGAATTGTTGGCAAGAATAATTCATAGAGCCAATATATTGAAGAATAGTCCTGAAGTATTGTCCAGAGTACAACCCAATTTTTTAAAAAGAATTAACTTGTGCGTACAGGAAAATGGTGGAAATTTTGAACATTTGTAAATTAGCAAATTAAATACCTTCCAGAAAAGTCCATCAATTGCACTTGTTAAAACAAAATTTACATAACATAATTTTATTTTTTTAATTTTTATTTAGCTTTTGGTTGATAATAATGCAATTTAATTGTTTAAATTTGTTCTTCATTTTGTTAATCTTCATTACTCTTTTTTTCAATAAATCGGCTTCATGAATTATTCTTAGTATTATGAATTATTATTATACTTTTGTATAATTTGCATGCATTATGAGCTTTAGATGCGTTTTTCTCGGAAACCAGTACTCTTAGCGATATCAAGAAGGTATACCTTTTTTAAGCAGAAAAGGTAGGTAAAACTACTATTCCATACTAAACGGGCCTACAGTGTAGCCTAAAAAAGTTGTAGCGGTATAAACATGTCCTAATGGTCGCTTGTAGCGCCCTCTAGGAAATACACCGAAATTGATGATAAATTTTAATTTCTCATCCCAAGAAACCCCCATATCAGAAATTAGCTCAAAGCAGTCGAAAGATATGAAAGAAAATGTGATTTATTTTTTCAACTTTGATACCCTGTAGCTTCGTTATTATCAACTTTTGGACTAAGGCAAGTTTAGTTAAATCCGTTTATTTTCACGTAAGTAATCTTCATTATCCTTTTGGCTATGCAATTTAGGGACACCCTGTGTATATGTCGTACCCTCAATTCAATACCGCCACAACTGAAAATTGTTAAAATGTTCAAGAGACGCCAAAAAAGTTTACAAACAAAACGTTTTTGTTAATATCTTAGCCGCTTTTAGAGATATATAAAAATAAATTTTACAACAGTTTTTCTGATAGAATATGCCAAATGATGATAAATGATAAATGTTATTTAATTGTCAACAAATCGAGTTACGTGAGATACGGCAGTATTGCACCAACTTAGAATTGAAGCTAAGTGCCATATTTGTAAATGTGGCTATAGGGAAGTAAGTTTTCAAAGCAATAATGCCATATTTGTAGAAAATGGTTTAAGAATAAAAGGAAAAAATATTTTTATAAAATTTATTACAAAACGATCTTAAACGGAATTGAAAGGAAACTTATACAAACAATATTAATAGGTACTAAAACTACGAGTTATTAATCAAATTAAAATAAAAAGGTTGGTGTAATTTTGTGATTAAATTTTTATTGCAGAGTTCAAGAAGATGTTCTCTTGTTTTCTCTTCCAAAACTGGAGGTGTAGTGTACGCTTTTTCCAAGGTATAATTTTTAACGTCAAATGGACGACGCATGGTTAAGTCTATTTGACTATATTCAGTTTCCTTAAAATTAATTTTATAAAATATTATATTAGGACATTTTTTGTCCATTTTAAATACTTGAATATCATTCCAAACAACTTTTTCGTTTTTTGAGTTTTTGGTGAATTTTGTTCCGAATAATTGTGACAATTGTTTAAAATTCTTAAATTCTTCTGTGGGTAACTCGTATACTTTATAGGGTTTTCCATCTTTTTTTGCAGTTCGAATCAAAGGTGGCCACTGGGTAGGACCGCTTTTTAATGCCCGTTTTTTGGCTTTTTCTATGACTGAATGCATGGCGTCGCCTTCGTTTTGCTTATGTCCAACTGTCAAAAATTTGTGTGTTATGCTATTTATCTCAGTATGAGCTAATGCAAACAAATACATTGGCACAATTATTTATTATCAAAGCAGACTACTGCAATATTCGGGTCTTCTTTACTTTTAGCAACATCGTTTTCTTTTTCTTTCCTGCTTCGGATTTTATTATCCTGATGACGTTGGTACTTTTTCCTGTTTTTCATTTTGAGTACTGTTTTTATAAGCCTCGCAGATGCCGCACTGATCTTTTTTGGGTTGAAAAAATGAAAGGTTGAATTCTGAATTAAAGATTTTCTCATACGTACATTTTTTGGCAATAGACAATTTTTTTTCCTCTTGATATTCTTTATAATATCTATACATTTGCGCAATAGTAAGAGATCCATCGAGGTATTGTCTTGTTGTTTGAGCTCTTAAATAATGTGATTCTATTTTTGGAAAACTTCGAATATGCTCTCTTATTGACTCTTTTATCGAATTTTCAATGCTTTCGTGCTTTTTAAGATTTCCTCTTTTGTCTTTTTCAACGATATTACAATTTTTAGCTTTGGTCCAAGATATTCTTATAAACCTGTCGCCAATATTAAGGGTATTCATAAAGAATGTTTTGCAGACTTTTCTGCGCTCTACTTCTATTGTAAAAGAATATACAATATTATAGTCTCTTGTACTATTTTCTATAGTTAGTCTATATTTAGGCTTTAAAGATTCCATATGGGATGCAATAAATTGTCTCTGCAGTGCCTTATCAGCAAGTGCCCAAAACTTTACAAAAATTGTATTTCTGATAGGTTCCTCAATGGTGTAACATTTTAATTTGCATTGACCTTTACACGCAGGTTTAATTTGTTTTGCAGAAATGTGTCTGTTACCTTCATAAATGTAACTTTCTCCAGAATTTACCTTTCTCTTCTTAATGTTTCGTTTCCAAGTTTGTGGTCTTCTTATTCTTTTGCGCGAATTTAATTTTTCAACTTCATTTGCTTCATTTTTATCTTCCTCGTTATTTTCCATGCTTGCTTCATTTTTCTCTTCTTCACTATGTTGCTTGCTTGCTCTATTTTTAACTTCCTGATTATCTTGTTTATTTGCTTTAAAATTATCGTTTTCGGTGTCTTGTGTTTCAATAATGTTCGCTTTTTCATAATTTGTATTTCTTTCTTCATCTTCACCCAAACCTTTACTTTCAGTTTCGTCACATGATTCATATGGAAGGTAATCTACATCATTTATAGAATCGTCGTCATCTTCGGCATAATAGACACTCTTTCCCTGTTCAATAACAAAATTTTCTGTAAAATTTGCTGTTGGATAGCCGTTGGTTCCTGTCTCTTCTGTTTCATTAAAAAAAATAGCGTTTTGAAGTTTAACGTGATCATTATTTTCATAAAACAATTAAAATGTGTTTCAAACACACTAAAGATTCACCTATTGAGGTAATTGGTGACCTAATTACCTCTGTGTTGGTAACATCTTTATCTCTATTATTTACAGTCTGCACTCAAGATTTGACAAACTCTAATTTTGACTGTGGACAATAATATGGTAAAATTTCTGATTCAGTCGCAACTTGCTTTAATCTGTTTTCATCCGATGAAGAAGTCTAAAAAAACGTTTTCATTAAAATTTTAATTTGGATACTAGGGTGACTTTCCAGACACACAAACACAAAAAAATCAAAAAACTGTTTATATGTTGTTCAAGGAGTAAGTTATTCTGCGTTTTCGTAAAAAAACAATGTACCTAATATGTCTGTGTGTGTCTGCCGTACTTCCGGTTTCGGTTATGGAAAAGTAATAATTTTTCGTAATTATTATATAAACTGTTTAAAAATAGTGTTCTTAACAAAAACATGCTTCTCTTATTCAGTAAATTATTTATAAATACCCACTTACCACTTCATTTAAAAAGTCAGCACTGGTACTATTTGTTTGATTTATTATTTGTTGATGTTTATTACCTAACGATAGAGCACGTTCGACTATTAGTTTGGTTCTTGAATTCATTTTCACTTAACTTCTGTCTAATCAATTATTACGCAATAACCTTACTTTCGGGACAAAACAAAAAATAACTAACCGGATTTAAACTTTCGCACACAATAAAATGCTTTATACAGTTTAGGGTCTGTTGTTAAAATGCAATTCTTTGGTCTGTTACTAGATCACTGATGACTTGTGGCGGTATTGCACAGAAACTAAAAGTATACCTAAAACAGTAGCGCCGTAAATGATATTTAAGGCACTATTACTATTAACGGAATAAAATTTCATTTAGCCGTATGTTACAAAAATATGCCTAAAATGACCTTTAAAATATCTGGCTATATTGCTATATATTAAAAATGATATAGAGCCATATCTCAAAAATTAAAAAAATTGCAGTTATGGCAGTATTGAACTGGAGATACGATATATATATATATATATATATATATATATATATATATATATATATATATATATATATATATATATATACATATACATATATACAGTACTTTGACGTAGCTTGCGTAAATGTAAAATTTAAGGCCGTTGAGAATAAAATTTTTATTCTCGAAACTAATCACTCGCTACATGTTTTTTCCTGAATAGGAAATGGTAACTTATAACTGTATTGAATAGAAACTTTCCAATTAGCATTTCATAATTGATACGAATATATTTCCTAATTAGTTGTATCTACGATGATAACGAACTTAACATTTAAGTGGTATTTCATACAAATTACCATGAAAGAGTAGCCTAATAAATTCAAATTAAAGTTTACTCCACATAACTTTAAACTGTTCAATTTAGATAGCGCTAGGTCTAAACATCAAGCATTTTCTTTTTTTTTTCTTAAAGGAACTATATAATTTCGGAGACTTATTATTGGGTCTTAGGAATGAAAGAAGTAAGGGGGTGGTTTAATTTTGATCGTTATGAATGTAAAGTATTCACGGAATCCCATCTTCCATTTTTGGCGTGATGGAAAATATGAAATCCACTTTAATGTTGCGTTGTTAACAAATTAATATTAAAAAGTCACTCCCTGGTATTTTCAATTTACAAATAATAGGCAACTAAATAGGTTTTATACGATTATCGACTGTAGTTACATGAAGCAATTAAACGTCAATTTACTTATAGGAATTTGGCTAACGTAATCTGGTCTGCCTAATAATACGGTTTAATATAATAAAAATTTGACTTTAAGCACATCTAAATTGGAAACTAAAAAGGAGAGTTCAAAAGTTTTCATTTTTAATATTAACGTCTTACGGGAAATTTGAAGTATATGTAGTAAATAATAATCATGGGCATTCTATCTACCCTTTACATTTAATTAAAGCCTCAATTGGCAATGTTATACTTTGTGTTATAGAATTGGCGATTAATTACTAAGAAAAAATAATTTATCTAAAAGTTGGAAGCTCCATGAAGCTATCCGTGCTTATAGAATTTTTGCTACAATATGTCCTATTGGGCCACAAAATTTAATATATATATATATATATATATATATATATATATATATATATATAGATTGTCACCGCAGACAATAGGCGTGACCTAGAGGATAGAGCTTCCTTGTGTCTCATCCGACTGACGACTTGGGTGGGCAGCAATAAACTGTCCGTCTCAGTAGACAAAACAAAGTATACGGTTTTTGATCGTAAAGTATCCTGAAATTCAACTTTTCAGTTATACAATTGGACAGTCCGAAGAGTTTAAGTTTTCGAGTTTAAGCGCCTCAGGCTGTACCTAGGTGACAAGCTATGGTTCGTCAAGAATTGCTCACACATAGTCGATAAAGGTAAAACTTTACTTCATCTACTATACAAATACTCGTGCCTCAAATATGATATGCGGAAAAAGTCCTTACAGTTGATTTTTAACTGTGCAGTGCTTCCCGCACTAACCTACGACTAGACATCTGGTATGACGTACTCAGATATTCTAACCTGGTTAGGAAACTGACCTCGCTATAGTCCCTGTTCCTTAGAACCTACGTTCTGGCTTACAGAATAGTACCCATTCGCCCCTTGTGCGCCATTGCCAAACATCCCCCGCTTCATCTTTTAATGCAGGAAATTTACTGCACTAGACTCCTACGCAGGGCCGGTACCTGGACCCGTTTGGATAGCCGTATTTCTTCCGCAGATGTTTCTTCCTTTTCAACCGCTCGCCGTCACATCAAGGCTTTCGTCTTGAGTGAATGGCAGCGGTTGTTGGATGCATTCGTTAAAGGACGCAACTCCTATTCCATGATCCCTAATATTCAACTTTGGGTTCACCAAAACCACGTACAGGGCGAGCGACCGTCCGCATCCTTGTCTCGCACGGAGGATTTGGATGTCATCGGAAGCGCATTAGCGTCTCCGATGATGACCTTTGTCCGACGTGCGTCACCTCAGACACCCCGGTCCATCGTATTCTTGCTTGTCGAGCATATGCTGGTATCCGGGCTCCTTTCCCAGATTCCCCTCAGACCATCCTACAACCCATACCAGATGTTATGACCTCAGTGTGTTTTCCTCATAAGTGTTGGTATGCGCCACGAGAGACCAGACTCATAGAATATCCTATAGTTTTTATGACTATTTATTATTTATTATTTTGACTTATTTTATATTCTCAAGAGCATTTGCCTCCGCTGTAGTAGTGAGTCACTTATGTTTAGTTTCTAAGCTATGTTTTATTTCAATTTTCAACTATTTAAATATATGCTTAATTTTAGTTAAATCGCTTAAAATTACTTACATAGTAGTATTGATTTTATTTTCAACTACTACAGTAATTCCTGCCAAGCTATGTCTAACTCCTTGTCCTGCCTTCTTGGAAATTAAGTATTCTTATGTGGACAAACCGATACCCATACCACCAAACTCTTAATCAAGAGTCGCTGTACTCTACCTGCCATCACTAGTAATGCGCCGAGCCTAGCTCGATCTATCCTGAAATGTGAACGGCTTGACCAAGACAAGCCGGGGTGATGGTGGACTACTTCCTTCATCCTACAAAGTTGACATCGACTGCGGATCTGGGGTTCTTTCCATCCATCGGTGGTAAGCGCACAACCACTCCACTCTGTTGTACGGCTCGCCCATTGTTGACGCCTTTTTGAGATTGACAATTTCTTTATAACACTCTTGAAAGTACCTTTCTTCTCGAGATGCGAACCTTGATGGCGAAAGAAGGATATTGACGGGTATACTTTTATAATAAAAGAACTTTACTAAGTAAGTATGGATCAATTTGATGCGGCTTGCGTAGAGTAAAAAAGTGCTCTAAACTTGATCACAAATATACCATTAATCTCTAAAATGCATGTTAGTTAACTTGAGAACCGTCCACAACGGTACAAATACGGACGCAAGTTTCAGAAATATGGTAAATATTGTAATATCGTTAGTTTACTACTCCAAAAAATTATTTTTGTTTCTGATTTTATTCAACAGGAGCAGCTAATTTGAAAACGAACTACGAGGGCACAATCATTGGCACAAGTTTTAAAATTATGGCACAAGTGAAGGAGAATCGAGAGCGAATGTTTCGAGTCTGTAAATTCATCTTGTATTTCAACGTTAACTTTATTATTATCAAATGACCATTAAAAAATGTTTTCTTGTTTTGTTTATTAATATACAGGGTGAATTATGGATCTTCACCAAAACAATGTTTCCTCATCTTTTCAATGATTAAGTCGATTTGTCTAATTTTTTGGTGAAAGTGTGTATTCGTGTCTAGCAACTAACTGACATATTCAGAATTAAAAAAATCCAGGACCGTCTTCGTGAAAATTTGTGGGACTGCTTCATATCCAATACTTCACCCTGTATATGATTTCTCTAAAATCTGATATAATTTTTTCAGAGCGCATTAATAGACAGTTAAACCTGGGTATTTGAATTTTTTATTACACTTACCTCACATTTTCAATTAAAGATTCATTTTAGAGTCAAATTGAAAATTGCCAATAATGAAATATCTTACTGTATAATAATGTTTAGTTATTAAAAAGAAATCTTTAAAATAAACAGTAACGACACACACTATGCTCCAGTATGGTAAATACCATAATTTGAATTGATTTACAGGGCCGGATTTAGAAATCTGGCATATCTGGTTCATCTCAAAAATTCACCCTATATGTAACTTTTTCCACCCGTATAAAACAGATAAAACATGTTTGTAATAACCTAGTTTTCTTATTTGTTTGAGAAAAAATCATCAAACAGTCTTCTTTTGAACAATACATTTTTATTCCAGTCTGGTTTTATTTCGCGCCATAAGACGAAAGCATTATAGGCACTGGTATCTAAAATGTTGTAAAATAAGATTATGGGCCATCGATTTGTTTTTCGGTTACATGTGTATGCACCGATTAGGTGAATTATAATCAAGTATAGTTTGTGGTTTTTTGTCTTCTCTGTCGCTTATTTATTTCGGGTAATGAAACGTACTCATTAGAATGACCTTCTTGTATTTTTTTGGAATGTAAGATACAACTGCGGTATCTTTAGTAAAATAAAATTTGGAACTATGCACAACGTTATTTATTTCCATGATAGGTAGCTCAGGCTTGGTTTTCCTGGCAGTTCCTAACATAGTAAGATTTCTTTTGAGAAGCGTTTGACCCAACTTATACGATGTAAAGAAATTGTCACAAGTTACGTTCTGACCTCTTAGTCCATAAGTAAGGTCTAAAACTACTCTCAGCCCCTGATCCTTCTCAGGTTTTCCCCCAGATAGTTTTCCCGTATATACTTGAACTTCTAAAGCATAAGAACTTGCACTAAGCGTCCATATTTTGATGCCATATTTTGCTGGCTTGCTTAGTATATACTGCTTGTATGGACAACGACCTCTAAATGTAACCAGCTGCTCGTCCATAGTTACGTTTTGCCCAGGATTGTACAATTCTGGTAGTATTTCAGCCCATTTGTCCCAAAATTCTCTAATAGGAGCAAACTTATCCCGTAGCCTTCTTTCTTGGCGATCTTCTTTATTATCAAACCGTAACACGCGTGATATATAATAAAATCGTTTCAACGACATTGTTGCGCGAAATAGAGGTTTGCCTGTTTCTGCATTCCACAAACTTCTGGTAGATTCATCATGCGTGTACGCCTGCAACGTAATGTCATGTAATTCTTGCCGCTTGTCACCGTACATTCTATGACCTTCGATGTTAGTCATTTTCAAAATTATATTTTCAAGAGAACTATTGAAAAATAACTGAAATGTAGATTTTACATCCTGGACTGTATGCTGTATCTAGTTGGACCTGGAGCGACTTTTATGATATTTGCCATGATTGAGGAAATGGATTTAACATCCAAGTTATGGCATTATCTTTAGATTGAACCGATTGAGCAGGTGGCATCAATTGCGTAGGATTTGTCCGTCCAGCATCGTCGAAAAAATCATGGTCTGACTGTTCATAATCACTATCTTCACTGATATGATCTTCCTCTTCAGAAGCTTCATCGTCACTAATGTCGCTCAAATTACCAATAAGTTTTTCTAAGTCTTCAGCACTAAGATATTTTTTTGCCATTATTGTTATTTCAGCACTTTAAAAGAACTAGTAGTACGTACAACAAACCGCACTTGACTCTGCAACGTAACAAACAAAACTGTCGGTTGCATACTGCGATATGATATTTATACCTGCTGCAAGTTGCAAGTCTGTTCCTGTTTCGATTTGCACACGCGGCTACAGACCTGCCGAAAATGCTGTAGTAACTCGCATACGTAGGTACATTTGAACAAGCATGTGATGATATACATATGATCTATCCTCAAATTTCAATACAAAATTATTGGACATACAAATTTATACGTCTTACTAATGTATTACAGCCTCGAGTCGTAATGATCCGAGATCATGTTTAAAAAAGAAGGAAAAATAAATTTATTAAAACAAACAACCCACCTCATTCTTCAATGGATTATAAACAAAGTCGTTAACTACGAAGTTTAGATATTAATAAACAAAAAAGTTATCTAAACAACAATTTGATTTCGTGTCATACAGACCCGAAGTTAACAGCAGGGTTAATCATTGAAAAGATATGACGCAAACATTGTTTTGGTGAAGATCCATAATTCACCCTGTATATTAATAAACAAAACAAGAAGACATTTTTTAATGGTCATTTGATAATCCCTTAAGGTGCCTCTACTTATGGTAGAAGTATGTACAGTTCCTCGTGACTCACCCTGTATTAGATCCTAGTTTGGGGCAAGTAAAACAAACATTGGAGTAATTTGATACAAAATACACACCTAATCTCTAAAAAACGCAAAAGCACAAATTATAGTTTTTTAAGAAATTAAATTCATACAAAATTTGAAAATATGCTTTTATTCGTTGTAAAAAAAAATTATTAAAAGCCCGCGTTTCTGTCCCGCATATTTTAAGTTATTCGTGTATTCGCGAGCCTCAACTCTATGAACTTTACGCTCGGGTCCAAAAACCCATATGTAAAAGAGGTTATACTAAAGGACTTCGTCACTGATTAATATTGCATTATTTCAATTATAGTTTTTGAATTTATATTTCCTTCACGAACATTTACTGTTAGGGCACTTCTAGATCAACTATATTTTGTTACTTACACATTATAACTTATACTATCTGTTAAATAGCATGTTTAGATCTAAAATTGTATTCCTGAATAACCATTGTAGCAACCATGTATGTGATTTTAAAATCTAAAAACGTACTTTTCACAAAAATTAATTGTAGCTGTGCAAGGAGTTCAAGTACAATTCTCACAATCGGAAAAATTTAGTGCATATTGCATGACTTCAATATGAATCGAATAGGATTTACTTTACAAACAAGCACACAAAAAATGGTGTATTTGCTAAATAAACAAGTTTAAAAAGTTTTCTAAACGTATTTCGTTCATTTGGTCTGAAGATTCTATATAATTGTAAACTATTAAGTGTACTCTATTATGAAATACAAAGCAATTCTTATCAAGACACATTTTCGAAGTAATCACGACTAAATTTGCTATTTCCACTTAGAAAGCATGTCGTAACTAAATTATTTGCACTAAATTAATGTATAAAGCAATTTACTCATTAACTAGCAAAATTCATTTAAGGGTTTACTCATTTACTGTAACCGGAAGAGGATATACACGAGATCTTACACGATCCTTCTACATTGTTCCGGTTCTAACGGCGACGACCCTTTTAAAATTACTTTTTTTTTACAATAGCAACAAGTGTAATAAATTATATGGGATAATTAAAAATGTAGTAATCGAATTGCGCTTGATTACTTATGTTTAAATTTATAATTATATATTAACAGCAAGATTAATAAAACTGGTTATGTGAAATTCCCGCTGGAAATATCCATAAATCAGCATAAGTTAGATTAAGCACACATCCTAACTCTGTGCGTTTATTTTAAACTTTAAGCTGAAACGGGCTATTAACTACACATTTATTATGTTTCTTGTTTCTACTGTTGAGCAGCTAACACACAGACGCAATTTTTGGGTTATCATTAATTTTGGAACAGTTATGAATGAATATTTGATTAATTGTTTGTTTTGTTTATAGTGAATATTATGGAAATATGTATAGGTCGAATGTTCTTGTCACTAGATCAAGTATTTTATAATTTATATTCAAATACCTATTCTAAAAGCGCCAATTTTCGAAAATAAGAAAGTGTTTCACATAAATTCAGATATCTTGCTGTAGTGTGAAAATATAAGTGGCTTTGGCACTGTATGGGTTTTGTCTGTGGCTATTTGGACTTCATACTGCATTGCTGTACATGGTAGAGACAAATGCTAACATGTTTCTTGTTCAACTGCGGTTTGCCGCTACTTGTTCAGTTTAAATTATGTCACGTATGAGCATGATTCTATCTATAGGATACTCGTTAGTATCCGACAGCATAGTTCAGGAAAGCTGAACGTGATAAAGCATAAATTTTGGAATCTTTTATATAGTAACGCCTTTTACGTATTTGAAATTATTACAAATGATAATAGAATTTTGTATCTGTATTCTGAGAAGGAAATATAGTGTTGGTTTGTTTTCCCGTATTAGATTGGAGTTTTAAGTTTGGTTTACACGTTGATATCGGTAGATAACGAAATCCCTTTTACTAGTTTTGTGAGAGTTGATTAGTTCCTTTGTAAATAATGGTTATTTGTAGTTTTCTTATATTTCGTTAATTATAGTTATTGTCGTTAAACTGCATCATTTCATAATTATATGTCGTATTAAAATTGTTATTTTGTATCGAAATGTAGTGCAGAAAAGCATAGATTGCAGTTTTAAAGACGTTGTTAGGTCCAGTTACTGCGACCGGTGGTAGTACAAAGCGCGTTAGCGTTGAAGTGGGAATGGTGTTACCAAATTCCATGTTGAAAGAACTTCCGTCAAGGGTAGTCCCCGCCGACCATACTGAGGGATATTGAGTACCTTCAACCAGCACATGATTAAAATACTGTCAAGTGTCGTTTGTCCAGAGGGGCATCGCTAAGCGTCCTTAAAAAAGGGGTTGAGTGTTAGAACCCCTAATTTTGGGAGTAAAGTCGCCTTGTCTACGGAGGAAATTACACGTCCATTCCTAAATATTAAGACATTAAAGTTCACGGCTCGCTAGTAACTAGAAAACTCGCTAAATATTAGTGTACCACATGACCAACTGAGATATCAATCCAACGCAATACTTGGATTGAAGCAAGCTTACTGACTTTCACGAGGTGGTTTATTTATTGAAAGTTTCGGTGTGGTTAGGTTGACGATTACGCAAGTAAAGCCACTGCCAGAGGCCATTCTCTGGGGCTACACCGTTGCCGTACCAAGAGATTAAGGGGAGATTTGGAGAGGTTGCTGCGGCAGATGCGCAACTAAAGGTAATTATTTACGTCCATTTATGTGTTGGTGACAATTTCTAATAGTGTTGTGTTTTTTTTTCTTATGTGTGTACGAACGGTTGAATACGCTTTCCTTGAAAGTATACTTGCTAGTCCATCATTGATTAAATTAGTTAAAGCGTATCCATCCGTGAATTAATCCCATTGTGAGAGGCTTATTTATCTGTGGTGTTGACCATTTTGTATCGAAATTTTATACTGCAGAAGAGTTAAAGGAATGCCTAGTATTTGTTATAATCGCTTTTGTTTCGAAGGTAAAATTACTATAGTTTAGGAATTTCAGGAAGTTGACAGTAGCTAGTATCAATGGGATTTAAGCAAAGCATAGTAAAATAATTATTGGTGAAATTTATGTATCGCCGTAAGAGTGTGTTAGTGCGTTTATGTTGATTTGGTAACAAATAGATATATTGGTTAATGAACTAAAGAGTGTTTCTTTGTGTAATCATCAGTACGGCGGTTAGTCACTGACGCTTTAGTTGTAATTTTTTTTTTAAGTGAGATAGCCTATTTAGCCTCATAATTTTGGAGCAAGGCTATAATAGTTTATTGAAAAGCGTGATTTATGTGAGTGTCTGTAACGATGCTCGAAAGTCTATCAATCGTCTATCTTGATTGTAACGTAATATTTAAAGAAGGACGCGTTAATGCATAATTTTATTAGAATTATAATTTTAAGATATAACGTAAAGTAGTGGTAAAGAAAAGAGATCGAAAAACGATCGATTGAGTTCTTTGAAGCACGAGATTATTTTACGGACTCGTGCAAACAATATTATGTAGCCTTTAAAATATTAGCACACCACCTGCAGGTCCCTGGATCCACCTGTGATTAAAGGTATCCGAGTTATTTGAGTATTTACACGAGCTATGAACCTTCGTCGATGATTACCAAAAAGAATTAAATAACATATTAAGCAAGAAGGTTTTACAACACAAAGATATAGACGCAATAAATACAGACATAAATTCAGCAATGATTACAGCCAGACGAGAAGTAGCAAAAATGAACAAAAAAAGAAATAAAGTGTGGAGTGTAAACACAGAAAAACTTTTTGAAGAAAGAAAAAGGCTACTAAGAACAAAAGGTAGAAAAACAGTAGAATACACAGAACTGAACAAAACTTTGAGAAAGTCAATAAAAAAAAAGATAAGAGAAGACAGTTGGAAGAACAAATAAATAAAACAATACAACAACATAAACACATGAAATCTATTAAAAAACCAATAGGAAAACAACAAATAAATAAACTTAAAAACGAAAACGAAGAAGAAGTAAGCGACAAACAACAAATGCTAAAAGTAGCAGAAAAATATTATAAAACTCTTTATAGCCAGAAACAAGAAGTACCGGAAGTAATAAGAGAACAACTGAAAACAAAAATACAAAACGTAAATTCGGAAGAGATACCCGACATAGAAGAAGAGGAAATACGAGAAGCTCTAAATAGCATGAAAAACAATAAAGCGCCTGGATTAGATAACGTATTGATAGAATTAATAAAGGAAGGGGGAGAAACCATTAGTAAAGAAATAAAAACATTGCTGAATAAATGCTTACAGGAAGGAAAAATACCAGACGAATGGAACACATCACTTACTGTACTAATATACAAAAAGGTGATAAAAGCAAGTTAGAAACTACCGACCAATCTCGTTGTTGCCTCAGGTATACAAGCTACTCACTAAAATCATAGTAAACAGACTAAACAATAAATTAGAATTTTACCAATCTGTAGAGCAAGCCGGTTTCCGAAAAGGATTCACCACGTCCGATCACCTTCTTACTATAAGAACATTAATCGAAAAGTCAACCGAATACAATCTGCCACTCTATCTAGCTTTTATAGATTATCAAAAGCTTTTGATACTGTTGAAGTATGGGCAATTGAGAAAGCATTGCAAAACTGTAGAGTTGACAGCCGATATACACAACTGATCCATACAATATATGACAAAGCTCAGATGATAGTCCAATTACACGAAAACACCCAACCTATACCAGTTAGAAAAGGAGTGAGACAGGGAGACTCTATGAGCCCAAAACTATTTGTCACTGTGTTGGAAGATGTGTTTAAAAATTTGGACTGGGAAGACAAGGGTATAGATATAAATGGAACCAGGTTGAACCACCTCATATACGCTGACGATGTGGTATTAATTTCAGAAAATCCACAAGACCTAGAAACCATGATAATAGAATGAAAACAACAATCAGAAAAAATAGGTTTAGAAATTAACAAAGAAAAAACCAAGATCATGACCAACCAGGATGAAAAAATAGAGATAAAAATAGACAACCACAATATAGAATATACAGATGTAAAATATATATATATATATATATATATATATATATCTTGGACAAATAATGAAATGTGGAAAGCAAAACCAGACAGCAGAAATAGAACGAAGAATACGTTTGGCATGGTCGGCATTTGGAAGACAAAATAAAATTCTAAAAAACAAAAACATACCACTACATTTAAGAAGAAATGTGTTTAACCAGTGTGTGCTGCCGGTTATCACATACGGAGCACAGACGTGGACCTTCACGAGAAACATTACAGACAAAATAGCAAAAACCCAGAGAGCAATGGAAAGACAGATGCTTAATATAAAACTAACAGACTGCATCAGAAATGAAGAAATAAGACAAAAAACCAAACTTATAGATTCAGTAGAACAAGCAGCAACACTGAAGTGGAGGTGGGCTGGGCACACTATGAGACAGACGGACAGAAGATGGAACAAAGAAATACAACACTGGAGACCGTGGAATGCAAAAAGAGGAAGAGGTCGCCCGCAAATGAGATGGTCGGACGATCTGAAAAGAGTGGCGGGACTAGGATGGGTTCGAAGGACATCAAACCGAACCACATGGAAACAATATGGGGAGGCCTATATTGAATATTGGATGAAAAGTAGCTAATTAAAAAAAAAAAAAAAATGAACCTTCGTAATTAGGTATTTCTACCCCGATTGTGTTAATTTCAAATACTCTGGCGCCTTTTCGGTTATGAGAAACCCCCATAAAGTGACATATATGACAAGCTTGTAATAAAAAATGTGTAACGTTTGTGTAATTTTAAATAATAAAAAGTAATTTATAACGTAATGAAATAATAAGTTCTCCAAAAATACAAACCTTACACCACTTATAGTTGTGCCTTTGACTCATCGGTTGATTAATAGGGTGGGTTCAAATAAAATGATTTGTTTAATTACCACTTACCATCAATAATAAAGAATGTAAAAAATTAATGAAGTTATCTCGGACGCCAAATTGTTTTTTTTTTTAATATCGGAACATTTAAACCGACTTTACAAAAATGTAAAAAATAATATACAGACTATGTTTATTAAAGATTAAATGTAATGATGAAATAATGAAGGTCTTAAAATTATTCTTAATTACGTTGTAAATGTAATGTAAATGTAATGATAAACGTGTAATCAAAGTAAAAAGTGGTATAAAAAATACGTAAAGAAAGCGCCAATTTGATGGCATTTTCACATAAATTTAGGTAAAAATCAAAAAGAAGCAGCTCCCTGCTTCGACATTAAAACAGGAAGTGAAAAAAGTGGAGGTTTTCGAAGTAGATGATGCGGTTCTGCGCACTAGATATCAGCAGAATAACTTAACGCAGACACGTTGCGTATAGAATTAAGTCACGATACGTTGCGCAACTCAAATGACTAGAAAACAGTTTATAGGAATATAAATCTTTACGAAAATATGCACTATATAGATATGCAAATTAAGTTGCCTTCCGTCATACCTAAATTTCAATAATTAAAATTTTCTTGTATTTAGAACTAAATGAAGGAAAGATCTTAAATTGAAGTATATTTTATACAACACAAAAAAGAGTTGTTACAAGCTGTCGTGGAGTACGTAAAATTAGGTTAATAATACACCCACCCCAACCACTAAGCTCCCTTGTTTTATCTGTTACCCTGTTCTACTGCCATTTTCTACCATAACAATTAAAGTATGGGGAAGTTGAGCTAAGTGAAAGAGTTTTTTTGGTAATTAAACATAATAATAGGATTAAGTTTTCTTAATTTAAAATTGCTTGCGCAGCCTATCAAACAAGCACTACGCTTACTTAAATAGCAGTCGATCAATTTTTAAATGTAAAAGGATTAAAAATACATGAAAATCAATATCTAAGCTTATTAATATTACAGAGACGGGTGGAGTTATTAATTAAATTGGAATCTATACATGCAGATAATCAGATAATCGTCATATGCTTTGCCTTAACTGTTGAACTACTGATTTGGGAGTAACCGAGTGGTAGAGAATTGCATTCATCGTATTACAGTACAACTTTGCACTAAGGCGATGATAATATTCGAAATAAGGTGCGTCGATCGTAAAGTAATCATTCTCAATAATAACTTACGTGAAAATGCATACGCTATATAGAAAAATCTCGATAAAAATTTTATTACGTCGATTTAAGTTTTTCCAATAAAAATAATATTAAACGTTTAAAAATATACTTCAGTTTTGTGAAATGAAATTTCTATAAGATTACGATAAGTTTGCTAATGTAAGTTTATTAAAATCGTTAAAATCCAAAATCGAAATTCAATTTATTATCATTATGAAAATGATTTATTAAAAGTCTCTCAAATAGAAATCAAATAAAAAAATTAAGTAATAGTCACTCAAATTCTTTAACACTAAACACAAAGTACAATATACATGTTAAAACGACGCGACGTTTGTACACAGCAAACTTATTTACAAAATTACAAAATTTATTAATCCAATTTATTCACGCAAAATTCAAAATAAAGCCGTATGTCCGTTTAATTCGTGATCCCAAATTAGAAAAAACGTTTCATGCACTAGTTGTACATAATAGAAACACGCATATTTTAAAATTAACAATATGAATACAGGGTTTTAGGTGATTTCAGGAGAATATCACACCCTATATATTATTAAATTTTGGACTTTTACTGCTACTTTTGCCATTCCTGCAGGAGAGCACACAATAGGTTATATTGAGTACTTTAAAGAATGTAAAAAAATTAATGAAGTTATCTCGGAGCTAATTTTATATAATATTTTTGATGACTAAAATCTGTGTCATTTTGTTGAAGATGGGATTGATGCTTGTTCTTGTATACAGGGTAAGTTAAAATGCGATGGTCACATTTTCCCAGTATTTTCAAGTGGACATCTTGTATGTTATGACATTTTTCGATTACTTTAGTATCGTTCTGTCATTTCTATTTATTACTTGCTATACTTAAATGCAATTTTTTTCTTAATATGCACAGCTCTGTTTAGAATTGGTGATCATGAGGTCTCAGCCTTTGCTTTAGCAATGGAAAATATCAATAATAGTATGGTATTACAGAGTCTTAAAATATTTATGAAATATGTATATCCTACAACTATACCCATAATAGCTATTATATAATAATTAAATTAAAATAAGAATAATTAGAAGTAATAATAATTAAAATTAGAATTCAATTCAATATCATGAATTTTGCAATAATATTGATTTAACATTAGTTTCAAATTGTCGAAAATAAATATTTTCCTAAAATACATTGAAAACCTTTAGTGCTTAAAAGTTAGATCCGCTATGAGATTTTGTCAACTGAAAAAAATTAGATTATGAGTTATTTTTATTTCATTCGTGTATTTTACTATATGTGTACTATGTATGAGAATTTATATTATCAATGTAATATAAACAATTCTTTGTAGAGCACAGGCTTGTAGCGTTGATTGAGGAATTGAGGAATCGTTTAAGATACGCAACGATACGGTAATATCCGTAGACAAAGTTGGGTCTAAACTAGAGACGGCGCTGGTAGTAATGTGGGTCTCAAATGTTTAGTCGCTTGTTAACTCTCGTCGTGAAAGTGTCTATGTCTCTTAATTGGCAAACGTGTTTGCCGTCAGGTTTCTCCTACATTTCTCCTTTACATCATAAATTTTTTAGTCAATGCTTTAGGTGTCTTTTAGTGAAATTTCTTGACGTTTTTATTTCAAAATTTATCACAAGTGTAATGTTTGTACATTTTCTATACATGTTGGTTAAGATATTGTCTGTCGTTTCTGTGACAAAATATTATGTTAATATGACATTGATAAATACGTAGTAAAGCAAACCACTCCACAATTTAATATTTATTACATTTAAATGAACTTTACGTAGACGTTTGATTTGACATTTTAGGATATTCGTTACTAGGTGCGTGCAAAATTTAAATACAAAAATTAAATTTTAAGTTTACTTAGTAATTTTTTTTAATCGACTGGAACTCTAAAAAGCTTAATGCAATAAATAGACTTTGGTAAAAAATCGTTAAAATTCTTTACAAAACACAAGTATTAGGATGGCCTAATAAAATGACGTTTTTTATGAAAAACTTTATTTAATGATAAAATAACAAGTGAAAACTTTTATTCACTAAAGTATAAACCATTGTAAAGTAATACCTTTCGCCATCTTTCTGCAAGATCTTTAATGCCACGACGGTACCATGTAGCATCTTTGGAATTGAAGAATTCTCGGCATGCATCTTCAAGTTCCTCAACACTTGTAAAATGCCGTCCACGAAGGAAGTGCGCCATCGATTGGAATAAGTGATAATCGGAAGGCGCAAGGTCCAGGTTATAAAGCTGGATAAGGAAGAAGCTCCAAATTCAATTCCCTAATTTTTGTTGAGCTTCAGCTGCAATATGAGGTCTGGAGTAGTCTTGTTGCAGAATTGCCCATCCTCTGTTCACCAATCCAGGGTAACGCCGACTTAGAGCATCATGCATCCTATCCAACTGTTGACTGTAAAGGTTAGCATCAACAGTAATCCACTGATTTTCTGTGCTAGGATTATTGAAGTAAATCCACTTTTCATCGCAAGTAACAATCTGTTTAAAGAAACGTTCATCCCAAGGATTGGAAAGCAGTTGATCACATATCTGAACTCGTCTTTCTGCCATTGCTGGCGTTAAGTCGCGAGGAACTTCTCTGTAGCGTCTATTGCTTTTTCCAAGTTGATGCAAATGGCGTCTTACGGTTTCTTTGGAATACGCAACAGTATCCAAATTTCGTATTTTTCGTTAGCCATTTTGACGTTTATTGCTAGTGAGAAACAAAAGAATATCAGAAGAAAATTAGACATTCACCTGCTTGATTAGCTTTTAATACTGCATAGCATTAACATATAAAATGTTTTCTAGATAGGAGCAGAAGGGATCAATAAGAAACTGAAAAAACGACGTTTTTTATTGGCCACTCTAATATAAGTTTATCTTTATTTGCTCATTTTATTATAATGTTGCAAAGTAATCTAGTTTTACAACTCTCATATTCCCATCTGTCTTCTCCCTTTTGTCCCATCACCCATTATCAGTTTTCTCCTTTTTCACGTTACCTCCATCCACTTTGCTCCTCTTCTCTGTTCCTCTAGTATTTCTTCTACAATCCTATCACCCTCCCTTAATTTCCTACACCCTTAATATCATATGTCTCTGTTGCCCGTATAATCTACACATCCTTGCTTCCTCTTTTCTCCAATACTTGTTTCCCAAGTCTTCATTACCGCATCTTAACCTCGCTGTCTTTTTTTTTCTTTCTTCCCTTCTCCTTTCAGATATTCTGGTATCTCTTCTCCTTTAGTCTTTCTATAATTGACATTATATTTGGATTATTTTTTTTGCCGATCTCTTTTGCATTTATACGTCCCTATCTCTTCTTACTATGTCCTTTCTTACCCTTACTCCCTCTTCCCTTAATCTCTCTGTTTCTTCCCTCGCGTACCGAAACAAAAGTACAAATTTTTTAAATATGATTATTGTGAGCCACTGAGTGCTTCGTTTGTCCGGTGGGTGCATTTGCATGCCCGTGCGTAATATAACAATAAGTAATTAAATGTGAAATGATTCTTAAGAGCGGCACCTCACGTCAAATTCATATTAGCAGTACTACTAAAATTCACAATAAGTAATTTTGCCCATTATGAGATAGAGATATAGTTTATAACTCAAAATGGGGTTAAGTAATTAACTGTGTTGATTAATACTCAAAACCTTCCCCATGAAATATTTAATTTATTAGTGTAAAGTTAACATTTATAATCTTTACACTGCGACATGTTTCGACAAGAAAATTATCACCATCAAGCTAATCAAAAGAGTATAATGCTATGGGAACCACAACACAATGGAAATTATATGCTACCCTCAGGCCTGGAGAGAAGCTGTTATTATACCTTTACTGAAAGACGGAAAGGATTCTAGTCAGGTTTCAAGCTATCGCCCCATAAGCCTAACATCGTACCTCAGTAAGCTCCTGGAGAGCATGATCAATAAACGTCTTGTGTGGGACCTAGAGAAATGTGACCGGTTAGCGAGTTACCAGTGGTCGTTCTACAACCGACCACCTGGTGACATTAGAAGATGCCATTCAGAATGCCTTTTTCGACAGGCAGCATTTGGTGGCAGTTTTCTTTGATTTGGAAAGGGCTTATGATATGGTCTGGCGTTATGGAGTTTTGGACAACCTATACCAATAGGGATATCGTGGTAGGATGGATAAATTTGTTAGGTCCTTTCTAGAAGAGCGCAAGTTTCGGGTCCGCGTGGGAAATTCTCTCAAAAACTCATGTACTGGAGAACGGTATACCTCAGGGCTCAGTGCTGAGCGTCACACTTTTTGCCGTAGCTGTAAACGAATTGGCGAGGGCGGTGAATCCACGAGTCGGCAGATGCCTCTATGTGGACGACCTAGCCCTCTATGTTTCCCGGCCCACTATTCCCATGATGGTAAGGGATCTCCAGAACGCTGTCAACGCTATTTCAGAATATGGCCTGTCAAGAGGTTTCCGTTTTTCCACAGACAAAACAGTTTTCGTCCATTTGTGTCGTTTACGTAGACCCCATAGGGATCCTCGTATAACACTATATGGTGAAGCTATCGATTGCCGTCCGCAAGTAAAGTTTCTTGGACTGATCTTTGACAGCAGATTATCTTGGTTTGCCCACATTGAATACCTCGCAGCTAGATGTCGACAAGTGCTGAATATTATGAAGAGTTTATCCGGTTTGAAATGGGGTGCACATAGGGCGACTTTACTAATGTTATAAAAGTCGCTCTTACTATCGAAGCTCGACTATGGGTGTATAGTATACTCATCAGCAAAAAAGAGCTTACTCAAGAAATTGGATGTTCTTCAACATGTGGGGACACGATACGCCACGGGGTCCTTTCGTACGAGTCCTGTGTCGAGTATGTATGTTGATTCTGGTATTCCTCCGCTGTACCTACATCGTGACCGTTTTATGGTGTCATACATTACAGCCATCCGTGCTCAACCCCTTCATCCTAATTATTCTATCATGTTCACAAATCCAATAAAATGGTGTAGTAAACCATCTGCTACAAGATCAATGGTTATACGTGCCAGAGACCACATGAACTCGGTGGAATATGTAATACCGCAAGTTTATCCGATCACACCACGTGAGATTCCCCCCTGGAACCTTATGCCAATCAGGCCAAATTTCGAAATGAGACGGTGGTCTGACCTGAATCCTGCTACGACGAGAGTCAAATTTTATGAACTATTAGAACAATATACAGGAGTGGCCGTTTTGTACACCGACGGCTCTAAGATAAATAGTGGAGTGGGTAGTGCTATGGTTACACCTGACGGAGTGGAACATGGATGGTCGCTAAGTCAGCAAGCAAGTGTGTACACGGCTGAGCTTTATGGTATATGGCAGTCTCTGCTGTATATCATGATGTCAAATAGCTCCGAGGATTTTCTAATCTGTACTGATTCTCTTAGTAGCCTCCAGGCAATATCCAATTCATTTTCTCGAGACCCTCTCTGTGTTGATATACTCGAACTTAACCACCTTATACGACAAGTTAGAAATGTCTTCTTCGCCTGGATTCCCAGTCATATAGGAATTGAAGGGAATGAGAAAGCCGATCGCGCCGCACGTGAAGCAGCGTCACTTATCACGGAAGATGTTAGCTACGTAAGGGTGGACGATGTGCGTGCTTCCACGTTATCACTGCTTCGACACCGTTGTCAGGAAACATGGCATCTAATGGAAGATAATCACCTTCGGAAAGTGAAAGATTCTGTGGTCAGTTGGAGAATACCAGCTGACTTAACCAGAAGGGACCAGGTGGTGATGACCAGGATCCGCATAGGACATACACGAATAACTCACTCCCATTTACTGACAGCCGAAGTACCACCACTTTGTTCGCGATGTAACTCTCGACTCACTGTGCGTCACATCCTAGTAGATTGCCCACATTACAGAAATGCTAGGTTAGAGTCTCGGATAGCTGACGACATACGGGAAGTTCTTACCAACGAACTTTCACGAGTACGACAAGTAACTGAGTACTTGAAAAGAGTGGATCTATGTACGAAAATATAAAGGGATCTTTTGTATTATATGTTTGTTTCCATTTGCGTAACTAGCTAATAGAAATTGCGTATGCACGTGTGTATTTGATTTGTTTGTGTTTGGGGTTATTCTGTACTTTGCCTACATTTTGTTTGCTATTTCTACACACTCATAAAATAGGGGAGCTAATAACCATAGACGTTGATGCTCCATAATACAAAAAAAAAAAAATTATAACAAGTAAAGTATTAAATTTAATTCTAAATTTTAAAAAATGTTTATAATTAATGAAATTGAATATAAAATTCGAAAACTAGTTTGGAAATGTAAAATAGGTGAAAAAGATAACTATTTGTAGCCTCATGCTATACGACACTAAGAATAGAATGCTGAAAGCACCTAAATCAAGTCGGCAACGACAAAATCAGGAAAATCCAGAAATCATTGATTTTAATACTAATAGGAAGAGTTAAAATTGGCTCCATCCTCTACCATCACAGAATAGACCTCCAGGGCTGAAGCGTTGATTAGAAACGTTTAAGATACGTAACGGTAGGTAATATCCGTAGACAAATTGGGTCTCAACTGGAGAGGCGCTTAAATGTGGGTCTCAAATGTTTAGACGTCGCTGTTAACTTCGCCGTGAAAGTGTCAATTTAATTGAAGCGTGTTTGGCGTCAGGTTTCTCCTACAAACTTTGATTATTTGAGTTTGCAAAGCGTGTCATTTTCAAATAAAAAGTTTTATTCTTGATAGTTGTTATTAACCCGTGAAAATGACTGTAGTAAATCATATTTTAATAACTTTTAAAAACCAAAAGTAATAAACAGTTGAGTTTTTAAATTTCCAATCAAAGACATCTTTCGAACAGAAGAATGGAAGAAGAATTGTGGCAACGACAATTGCGTTAATGGACGTGTTGACTTTAACATGAGTTATTTAATTGGAAATTTTGCCATTTGCATTACGTTCTAGGACGCGCAAGTTGTTTGCAAAACATAATTCCTTGTAAATATATTGAAAAAAGAATTAATCATATTCCAATTGGCATCTGGTATCGATTTGAATAATACCTAATTGCTTTTAAATTAGTTAGTCACTAAGCAAGAACCTGCAGTCACCATAGGAGGTCAAAAATTTATACTATATTCGATGCTCCCCATTTACTGAAAAGTCTAAGAAATAATTTTATGAATACGAAGCTTCAATTTATTGTTGGAAATAGTCGTGTGGATTGGACTGACGTGGTTAAAACATCGAGATTGATGAAAGAAGTCTCACAACCAGAACCATGGTTAAAATTACATCACGGCATATTACCCCAACAAATTTTGAAAAGATGCGTGTAAAATATGCAGCCCAAATATTTTCATACAGTTTCAGCAGCAATTAACCAAACAGTTTATTTCTCTAACGTCATTACAAGCCGCTGACTTTGTGGATACTATCAACAATATTTTCGATTCCTTAAATAGTACAGTTCTACATGACCCTAATCCATATAGGCGCCCATTATCCGTTTATAACTATAAAACTGAAATGGTTTTACGTGAAGGGCTAGAGTATTTTACAAATATTGCCGTTTTTGAGGGAACCACGAAACGCAATAATATATACTGCCTCGAAGGATTTCAGTGGACTATAAAATCAATTCTTTTGTTATGGAAGGATGTACAAGAACACGGCGTGAAATACCTTTTAACGGGCTTTTTAAATCAGGATCCCCTCGAAAAATTTTTTTCTGTTGTTAGAAACAAAGGGGGTTATAATCCTACTCCCTCAGTTGGTCAGTGCCGTATAGCAATTCAGCAGAATATGAACATTAGGCTTCAAATGGCTACAGATACCGGAAATTGTCAAGCTGATGAAATTCATGACATTCTGAATTTAGAAACTGAATAAAATTCTAATACTCCTGCAGACGCACCAGTTAACATGGAAGTAGATGAAAGTGTACGTACACATGAAGCTACATCCAACGATCTTGAGATATTAACCGCTCCTGTGCCGCAAGAAGCTACTTTAGAAGCATGTTCTAATGTATATGTTGCTGGTTATCTAGCATGGAGCGTGGAAAAAAAATTTAAGTGTGAAGTGTGTTCAGCTAATTTAACTAAAAGTGATTGTGATTTAATAAATGAGAATGAGTTTTTCATACTTAACAAAGATTATTCTTGGTGACATAATATAAAATATTTAAAGAAACCGTCAGATAAATTTTCAGGAATTATATCACATCTTTTACTTGCATTTAATATATCTGTCGAGAAACATAAATGTAACATGCAAGTTAGTACAAATATAGAGCGCGATTTAAAGAAAACTTTAGAAAGGTGTTGTGATTGGTATTCAGCAGAGACACCTGTATCGTGTGTATCTCACAAACAACATGTTCTACATTTGTTCATACGAATGAACATATTCAGACATTTAAAATGGGAAAGTGAAAAACGTAGAGAACCACCAAATAAAAGTGTAAAACCTCACCGAAAAATTAGAATTTTGTTATGATTCAATGGTGGCAAATATGAAACCTTCTCGCATCAATATCATACCCGAAACAGTACTAACTATAAGCTAGCTTATCATAGATTAAGTATATCTAAATCGTCGGTAAATTATTATGGCCCGTTTCTTTTCAACATGCTTCCAACTAGCGTGTCAAATCTAGAACTAAACACGTTCAAACATACTTTGAAGAAATACCTAATAAAAATGGCCCCGTACTCAATTAATGAATTTTGCAATAATTTGAAATTTGCAGAATTATGATCTGACAAATATAATAGAGTAATATAGTATTACCTGACTTGTGTAAAATGTTAAGCATAGTTGTAATTATGTAAATGCATTCTAAACACCAATAAATAAATAAACAAATAAATAAATGATAAGTGTGATTTGTTACAGCGGTGAATATATACCATATTAGATTATCTATCATTAAATAACATACTTCCGGTACTTCAATCAGGTTTTAGACATTATCATAGTACTGCTACAGCTCTCACCAATACAACTGATAATATAGCTCACTCAGTTGATCGTGGGAAGGCAGCAATCTTAATCTCGCTCGATTATTCGAAGGCGTTCGACGTCGTAAATCATAAATTTTTATGTGCCAAGTTACGATATTATGGTTTAAATGGCATAGCAGTGAAACTATTTCGTTCTTTTCTAAGCAATAGAACTCAAAGTGCCTGTATCGGAAGTGACATATCTTCTACAATAATGGTTCCATCCGGAGTACCGCAGGGGTCAATCTTAGGACCAATTTTATACTTGGTGTATGTATCTGACTTGCATAAGTTGGTGAAATCATGTGAACTTCATGCGTATGCTGATGACTCTCAATTAATATTAAATTTCGATCCAAATGACTATTCCAGTGCTTCCAATAAAATTAATCGCGATATCGAAGCCGTAGTAAAATTTAGTTATAAACACCAGTTAACATTAAATAATAATAAAACAGTAATGTTATTGTTTTGTGCTAAAACTAAATATTCATGATTAACAGGAAACATGAAAATCATTTTAAACGGTGTTTCCTTACCTTTTGCGGGGAAAATTAAAAATTAGGTTTAGTTTTAGATCGTAAATTAAATTTTAGTGCTCATGTAAGTTACGGGATCAAAAGGGCCTATATGAAACTACGATTACTATTTACTAATAAGTCAATAATTAATTTTAATTTTAGAAAAAAATTATGTGAAGTATTAATTTCTCCCATTTATGGATATTGTTTAACTGTTTATTACCCATTTCTAAATTACATTAACAGAAACAGGCTCCAATATCTACAAAATACTTGTTGTAGATTTATGTATGGTCTACGTAAATTTGACCATATTAGCGATTTCATGCAAGAATTAAATTGTCTCTCCTTAAAAACAGGTGGAAATTTCATTTCTTAAATTTTGTACATAGAATTGTTATAACGAACAGTCCTGCATATCTGCGCCGCAAATTAATTGGTAGAAATGAAATTCACTCTAAAAATATCAGATATGTAAATAATTTTACCATACCCTCAAAAAAACATACTGATCATTGCAGTAATGAAACTTAGCAAGCTATCTCAATGTAAAGATGCCATTCTATGTTTTTCTCTATTTAAAACTAATTACAGTCATTTAACGATACATTACGGTTAGAGTCGGAAACGGCAGTAGTGGTATCAGCATTAAAAAAAATTTAAATAACAACGGTCCTAAATTAGAATCTTGTAGAACTCCTTGGTTAATGAGATCTTTACTGTTTGTAATCTGTTAGACAATGACGATTGAACCATCTCTAGCAAGACATGATTCACACAATCAAATGTCCTCCTAAGGTCAGAAAATGAAGGAATTAATAAATTAGTAAATTTTGAAGCACCATCACATCACCCTCCTTATACAAACGAACGCTATTTTCAAACCATGCAGAAATTTACCAGACTAAAAACAATCATAGATTGAAGTTCTAATGAAACTGTCAATCTTTTTTAGCAAGAACGAGTTAAAACTGTAAACATCGCAAGCTCTGCTAGTACACATTAGTAAAAATTACTTCACCTAAACTAAACATAGATTTAGCAGGAACACGAATGTTAAAAAGGGAGGATGAATCAACCTTTGACTCATAATTATGTCAAAGTATTTCTAGATACATTAACAAGATGAGATTCCACTGGCCACTAGTAAAATAATTAGTTAAAATTTTGCCCAGGAATACCGTCAACACCTAATGAAAATTTTAATTTGTTTAAATGACAGATCACATCATTCTGAGTAATATATACATTAATTACTTCTGTATAGTAATTGAAATCCTCACGCTAAGTTTGAAGATTTGATAAAGACAGATTTGCAACAATCTGCCAACATGTCAGCTATTTCCTGTCCAGATGTTACAACCGTATTATCTAAATTCATGCAATATGGTATTACGGAACTACTGTTTTTTGTTAAAAAATACTTTAGGATATTTTGTAATACTTCTTTCACATTTTCTAGAAATATCTTTTTTGACTTCACGTCTAACTTGGTAGCACTTTAGTTGCACAATCAGACTCCTTGTTTTCAAATATATTTTTCTGTATTTGTCTTTTAGTCTGATATTTTTTATGATTGCCCTGCTGAACCATATTGGATATTTTAATGATATGGAGTTTCTTGGAACAAATTTTAATATTACCTTATTGAGTTTAGAATAAAAATTATTCTATATCTATATCATTAGTACCATCGTCGGTAATATCCTAGCATTCCTTTTCGAAAGGTTTATATAATTCTATGTATTTAGCTTTTTTAAAATGTAGTTTTTCAGCATCTTTGATACGGCTGTATTTAGTATGTATACCCATTATTTGGAAGCCTATTGGTGGGTGATAAGGGTCAGTATTAAAGATAGGGTCAGAAACTGACGACAAGGTACTGAAAATATTAAATCTAGGCAATAATTGTTATTGTTTACGACAAAATTCTGTTGACTTAAGTTAAAGAAGTTAATACAGTTGTCTACCTCATCAATAATTTTGGACGTTGAAGATAACGTTTGGGGATAATGTTGATTAATATTAAAATTTCCTACTATTATAACACTGTTGTTATAAAATTGAGAAGTATTTTCGATCTCATTAGTTAAACCAATATATGCTTCAATCGGTAGACCTGGTGGTATATACAATAATAAAATAAATACACATTTACAATCATTGTAAGTAACCTTTAAGAATAAATAATCTATTCTTTTATCTATATTACAGAGTGATAACTCATGAACAGTTAAATTGATTATACAAGCGGCCATTACACCACCTCTCCTTAATTTAATTATTGCTAGGACATCTATCAGACCTAAAAATATTGTATTGAGGAGTGATAAATTCCCTACAATTAATTCTAAGCTGTTACCAAGTTTCGGGAATCAAAACAATATCATACTCCTTTAGACAAAGTGCTAAATACCAATTTTGAAGCTTAGTATTTATCCCTCTTGCGTTTTGATAGTGTATTGTGATATTGTCTTGAGTACAGTTTTGGTAACCCCTACCATCAAACAAGTATTTGAGGCCTGAATGGAGCAATTGCGCTGAATGATTTCTTTCTTTTTCTTATTATCTTTTTTAACCAAAGATGTAGATGTAGTCCATTGGGGTTGGTGTTCAGCTTTAGCGAGACTCGATCGACTTGGTTCATTACTAGATAGAGTTTGAAAATGACAATCCAACAGGAACTTTGATTAAATGTGATTCGTTGATAAACGCGCGGTATAATAATGATTAGTAAGTTCCAACACGTATTTTAATAACTTAACTTTACCTGTTTTCCGAAGACGTAAACCATGTTTAGTGAATAACTAATTTTAAACTATGGCATTAATGTCTATGTATATAACTGTATTATTATTGTTCTTTAAACATGTGTTGTATATTTTTAAATTGGACTATAGTACATCAGTATATTTCGAAATACTGTTACGCTGTTGCATCGCTTCATTAGAAATGGGCAGTTTGTTTAGCACGTTATTAGAATCTCCAATAATAATGACAAAGTCATTTTTACTGTGGTCCCAAAGTAAGGCTTGTAGCATTTTTAAGAACATCTATTAAGACGTTTGGTTTAAATAAATTACAAATATTTTTTTTAGAATCTAGGTTATACAATATGCTACCAAAATCTCTACCTTGGCTATCACCCATAATTCGTATTTTTGATTTTTTTTCGCCACTTGTTTTATTTTCATATTCGGCCATATTAGGAATTTTTTTTACTTGAACCATTTCTTACTTTACATGCAGAATTCACCTCGTTTTGAAAAAGTTTAATTTTAATATCTTTTTTACAGATTTCTTTATGCATTTTAGTTTTTTGGACATTAAGAGAATTTAATTGATCTTCCAAAAATTTTATTTTATTTAATAATCGCAAATATTTCACCTTTCTCTGTTTACTTGTCGTTTTTGCAGATTAGCTTATCCACTGGATTTTTGTGGTTTAAATTTTTACATTTCGCTGTATCAAAACGAAAAGACATACATACCGAGTAAAATTGTTCAAAGTATGATCTGGGCTCGGTTATACATATAACTTACAAATATATGCAGAGAAAGATGGAAACAGTTGTATTGTGTCTGGTGGCAGACTTACTAAATGAAGGAAGAACCGCGGTTACAGATAATTGGTATACAAGCGTACCCCTAGCCTTCAAAATGCTGAACGGAAATACCCATCTGATAGGATCTATGCAAGTAATAAACGCGAAACTAAATAAAAGCCAGAGTTGCTCCATGGAGAACCAAGATGGTATAACAATTACAAATTGGAAAGATCGGAGAAATATTTTTATGCTTTCCAAATGGTAGAAGTAGCTTGTAATCCGGAGACAAAACTATGCTCTTAGATTATACTCAAGATAAGGGATCAGTCGATATGTCAAGATCAAAAATGAGATTTGAACTTTTGTTGATTTCAAAAAACAAGTAGTGAAGTACCAGGTGAGTGTAAAAGAATCTGTGGATGCGACGTCCCAGACAAAAAAACTCAAATTAGTCACGTGGTTAAAGTAAAGCAAAAGGGTAAAAACGCTGAAGATCATGGCCGAAAATATGCCACGAATAAAAAACAAATGTGGATACTTATTGCGACAGTTATGGACCGATGCCATGCTTATGTATCGACTGCTGCAATGAAAGGCTTAACAAAGTTATTGTTTATTAGAATTCTTTATTCCATTATTTTGTGTATGTACTCTCCTGTTACTATGTTTATGCTGGCATCTTCGTTCTTCAATAAATACAATTTACAAAACCCGTAAATTTTTACTATAAATAGATGACACACACTCACCTTTCAAAAATTCAACAAAAAATTGGTTAACGTATGTCTCAAAAGTTTTAGCACAAAATATTATATTCAATTTTATGAACAAATATGTTTTATTTGAACTTATAGCTATCAAACATAATTAGTAGACCTATATTTAACGCAACTTTCTACAAATATCGCATAAGGTCTTGGGGCAACTGTAATATCTACCTCTCGAATTTTTCTGTAAATCCTCCGTCTTAACCACTTTATTTTCGGTTTGCCATCCTCCATCATACACTTTTCGACTGAAAAGTGCCCAAAATTCTTCTATTAGGCGGACCTGAGGTAGATTAGAGGGATTGTTATTTCGTTGTACGGATGGTGTATTATGGACGTTGAGCCAATTCTGAGTTTCCCTGACGTAATGGCATGGTGCAAAGTCTGGCCAAAACATTATATCGTCTTCAGTATGATGTTCATGAATGAAATCATTGAGTTTAACCAGACAATTCTGAATATAGCGCTGACTATCCATTGCTTACACGCCCCACATAAGGCCTCGATATCACTCTTATAGAAATCGCGCACCAGGCAAAGTTTGCCTTTTCTTTATATTTAACATTCTCTGGGCAGTTTTCTACGTTATCAGTATAAAAATCATCGTTACCCATAATTTCTAACTTACTTAGAGTTACAGATTTCATCGTCAATAACAGTGACTTGTTGTTAGCAAAATGTATGTAATGCCCGATAACATCGTGATTTGGCGTATATTTTAAACGTTTTCTTCTTTTGCAATATTCTGGGCCATTCCTGACTAATTCCCTTCAAACTGTATCCTTAGAAGTTCTATACTGTCTGCTAATTTCCTGGCTGACATTAAAACTCTATTTGTTGCTCTTCTTACTAACCGGTCTGCTCTGGCTTGGGTAAAAGATTTGGGTCTACCACTTTAGGAGATTTACACAAGGTATACGTTGTTCACAATCCGCTATTGTGCGATAAATAGTTCTGCGGGAATATTTTGATTTTCGAATATGCGAACCATTTCACGCTTAGGCATTGGCCCAACTAGACTGTAAATACTTTTACGAAGATCTAATTTGTAAGTTGTTATAGCACAACTGATTTCTAAAACTGAACTATCAAAGAGAAGGCAAACTTTCATAGAATTTTTGTTTCCAAAGTCAACCTAATATTTTATCATTCTCACTTATTTTACATCCATTGCATTTTGTGCCAAAACTTTTAAGACATACGTTATCATATGGCTTACAGGCCATGCTGGTCCATTTTTATAATCGATTATAGCTAAACACTTACCAACGGCTGGATAAGCATAGATAAGCGCGTTGGGACCAATGCGGACGGTTTAGGCACACCAAGCGTTGGTCGCATGGAACCAATGTGGCAAGGAATTTGTTAAAGAAGTAAAAAATCATGCATGATGAGAAAGATATGTCAAAATCGTAATTTATGCATCAATTTTTCTGAGAATACGTCCAAATTCATTACATAGATGTGAGTTCCAGGCAATCCCGACAAACACGCACATTTTGGCCGAGATACGTCAAAGTCTTAATTTATGCACCCATTTCTTTGAAGAATCGTTCCAACGAATCAGCTCGATATCCAAGAGGTCAATTTCATGCATGTTATATGTACACACTAACTAGATGTAGATAATTCCTATAGTTTCGAAACTTGGTATACACGTCCTTAGAGGGTAATGTTGAGTTAAGGAGTTAAGGTATGGGGTTATAAGAATATCAACGATGTAATGGATCGTTTGGTATTCCGTTGTGTCAGTTTATTAAGGAGTAAGTATATAAGTTATACTTTAATATTAGTAACTTTTTATCGTTTAAATATTTTGAAGAATTTCATTCATGTTTGACACGATTTGTAAACAGACGTATTTATAATGCAATTTCATGTGGTTTAAGTTTTGAATCAAGTTATGCATAAAACAGAGCATCGGTTTTTGGATTAGTAATTTTTAATGCAATTTTATTTTTACACCTAACGCAATTGTTACCAAAATTGTTGTTTAGCTGCTCTCTATTACCCTCATCGTTCATAAATAACAAATTACACCCGACCAACTCCGCGTTTTTATAAATATTCAAGTATAATGCTGCATTTAACTTTTTTGTACAAAGGTTTATACTGTTTATAACGATGCGTATGGTTTTAGTCATATTTTCTATTAACTACATTATGTTTGTGTTGTGGAATGCGAACATTTACCAATCTTTCCATTTTACTTCGTTTTCAGTCTTACAGTTTTTCTGTTTTTTTTTATCTTTAAGTAGACATATTTTTTTTACTTGCCAATTTTCATTATATATGTCGATTAATAATGTTGTCTTTAAGCCATAAAGGTATAATAAATTGTTATTTTGTTCATGCAGCATTTCCATAAACGTAAATATTTCGTTACTGATTAAATAATAATTCCCAACTTGACCAATTATTTCAGCCAGCATACAAATAAAACTCTCCTGTTTAATAATCCTAATTTGAAACTTTTTTGGTTCTCTTTTATATAGACTTGTTATGCACTTCTTTACTGATCAATCTAATTTATATAGAATACGCTACCGGGAGATTGATAGTTTACCCTATTAGCCAAATTTCCTTCTTTTTTGTTTCATCATCTCTACCTCTTCCTGTTAGTTGTTTGATTATTGTGCTGAATTTAATAAAGTACTTCCTGTAAAACTACTGTTGAATATTAGATTTTGAATATGCTATGAATGTCAATGTGTGCTCTTCTTAGTAAGCAGACGTCACTTCCATTGATTATGTTAGCACGTTTCCATTCATAATCACCGCATCTTTTTCGTTCAAATTCGTTTTCTACAGATTTATTAAGTTTGTGGAGATTGTTGAGATAACAATTTGGATTGTGTTCGTATAGAAGAGAGCTGTATTTTGTTACTGGCTGTAATTAATTCATTTACATCAATATTAATTAATTTAATAGTGTAAATAATGTACAGTTCAATTTGTTTAAAGTGCAATTAAGAGACAAACAATCAGTATTTTGCGATACTTGTAAAAAGTATGTGCATACAATTTGTACTGAATGATCTCGCCTTGAATTTCAATGTTTGTTATAATAAATTCTCGCAAAATTTCATTTACCTGCGAAGAATGCAAATCAAAAAGCGATTTAATTCTTAATTCAAGTGAAACCGTTATTAGTAGTACACAGGCACCTTGGCCGCCATCTTGGATTTTGACGTCACATGACCGCCCACGTGGGGCCGTATTTTTCACCCTTATTTTTATGGTTTCTTTTCGGAGGCCTTTTTCAACCCTTGATGGAATTTTCATCCCTTGATGGAATTTTCATCCCTAATTACGGCCTTTTTGTTTTTACTCGCTCACCTGTAGGACGCGTTTTTTCACTCCTATTTTTGACGGCTTCTTTTCGGAGGCCTTTTTCAACTCTTGATGGAATTTTTAACCCTTTTTGGTTGTATTAAGAGCCTTTTTTGACAGCCATGCCTTTTTTGTACTTGCTCACGTCAGGGGCACATTTAGACCTTGGGATTGGTTTGGAGTTGGGATTGGGGCAGGATGTTGGCTTCTTTTCGGGGGCTTTTTGCAACCCTTGGTCAGAGTTTAACCCTTAATTAAGATCCTTTTGGTTGTATTAAGAGTCTTTTCGGTAGTTCAGTCTGGAGGTTAGGCAATTGTGCGTATACTTTTAATTCCTATCTACAGATTGTAACCTTACGAAATTTTTTATACATTGGGAGTGTATTCTAATAAGGGGCCCTAATGCTAACTTGTAAGACAGGTGTAGGCCTTCCCCCCATTGCTGTGTCTCCTTGGTGTATGTGAGCTAATTTTATAAGACAAGTGTGTGCCTTCGCCCCCTGTCGCGGTCTTATTGGTGTAATTGTATGTGAGCCCTAACCTAATCTTATAAGACAAGTGTATGCCTTCGCTCCCATGTCGTACCCCCTGGTTGGAAATGGTATGGGGATTCTAACCTTATAAGACAAGAGTAGGCCTTCGCCCTGGGTGGAAATTGTATTTGTCTTTGTAGGTTATGACTGGTAATTTGAAGTTGTATTATAACAAGGAAGCCCTATTGCTATCTTGTAAGACAGGTGTATGAACTTGTGTTAGGGTTTGATCTTGCGTAGGGAATTTGAATGACAGTAAATTTTAATTATAGAACACTTATTTTTTATTGTAAATATCATAATTAAAAAATCATCAGTGAGTTATATAAAAAATTACTGGCATTCAGATTATTCTCTAATGAAACTGACATTTTTTATTAAGTTAATTAATTACATAACATAGTTATTACAATATTGTTCTCTAAATGAATATTAAAACTGATGTTTTTACCTGTTGGTCCTAATGTATTGAAATATGTTTAATATCCATCCGTTCGTTAAAATGTTGTATATTGTACACCTTAAAATTTTTAAAGAAACTTGTTGTTACGTATAGATTAGATGCGTTTTATAGCTGTAATTAAAAATCTGTACAAGTAAATAAAATAAATAAAAGGTTAAAAGCACACTTACCAGCTCTGTACAGAAAGAACGTTTTGGAGAATTGGTTTACGAGTGATAGTCACTGGTTTGTGTTACTCGTCTAATCAAACTAAATCACTTTCTACGTTTTTACTTATGCATAGTTGATATATAACTGGTTCCTTACCAGTAATAGTAATTTTTTTTTTTGAAAAATATTCATATTGTACATACGGACACACACATTGTTTATTGAAACGCATTCATTAACAGTTATAAAAACCTCATTAAAAGTTTGGAATGTAATAATTACGTGTGCAATATACAGTTAAAAATGAACGTGTATTTCCCCATACTATTTTTATTAGAGTTTTTAAATTTTTATTACCATAATTGTTATTAAAATTATCACATTTCTGTTAATGATCATTTTGATATAAAAAAGGATTCCTAAAATTTACCATTGCATTTTAAATTTTGGTAAAACATAATTTCGTTTTGAGGAAACAACCTTCAAAACAATCAATCAAGCCAGATACATAAGAATGTTTTAATTATATCCATTTAAATAGCGAGATAAATAAATTCAAGATGTATCTGAAAATGTCTTATACCTTATTAGAATACAAATTCAAATTTTACTTCAAGGGGTCATGGGGCGAAGTCCCTACAGTAAGTTGCGAAGCCCTATATCTGTCTTACAAGATAGCATTAGGCCTTCTTATTAGAATACAACTTCAAATTACCAGTCATAACCTACAAAGACAAATACAATTTCCAACCAGGGGCCACGACAGAGGGCGAAGGCCTACACTTGTCTTATAAGGTTAGAATCCCCACACCATTTCCAACTAGGGGTACGACATGGGGGCGAAAGCATACACTTGTCTTATAAGATTAGGTTAGGGCTCACACACAATTACACCAAAAAGACCGCGACAGGGGGCATACGCTTGTCTTATAAAATTAGCTCACATACACCAAGGAGACACAGCAATGGGGGGAAGGCCTACACCTGTCTTACAAGTTAGCATTAGGGCCCCTTATTAGAATACACCCCCAATGTATAAACAAAATTTCGTAAGGTTACAATCTGTAGATAGGAATTAAAAGTATACGCACAATTGCCTAACCTCCAGGCTGAACTACCGAAAAGGCTCTTAATACAACCAAAATGATCTTAATTAAGGGTTAAACTCTGACCAAGGGTTGCAAAAGGCCCCCGAAAGGAAACCAACATCCTGCCCCAATCCCAACTCCAAACCAATCCTAAAGCCTAAATGTGCCCCTCACGTGAGAAAGTACAAAAAAGGCATTGCTGTCAAAAAAAGCTCTTAATACAACAAAAAAGGGTTGAAAATTCCATCAAGGGTTGAAAAAGGCCTCCGAAAAGAAGCCGTCAAAAATAGGAGTGAAAAAACGCGTCCTACAGGTGGGCGAGTAAAAACAAAAAGGCCGTAATTAGGGATGAAAATTCCATCAAGGGTTGAAAAAGGCCTCCGAAAAGAAACCATAAAAAATAAGGGTGAAAAATACGGTCCCCCACGTGGGCCAGTAAAAAACAAAAAGGCCGTAATTAGGGATGAAAAGGGGTTGAAAATGTCCTCTGAAAAGAAACCATAAAAATAAGGGTGAAAAATACGGTCCCCAAGTGGGCGTTCTTGTGACGTCAAAATCCAAGATTGTGGCCAAGGTGCCTATGTACTACTACTACTGTTATTCGTTTGGAAAATGAAATCAAAGAATTAAAAAAAACTAAAATTGAGAAAAACTCAGCATCTTCTAAGCATTTAACTAACAATCAAATTTTTGAGAGACAGCGCAGAGCAAATTAATTCGGTTATTAACAAAAAATTGCCATGAAATATCTAAAAAGGAAAAGACCACGTATTTTATTCCCTCCCCCAAGGGAGAGGGCGGGCTTCTCGAGCTTTCCGAGCTCCTTCAGCCACAATCATGGATTCCCAGAATGCATACATACATTACGTATATATGCATGATGGGATTAAGGATGTGTGTCGTCAGGATGGGATCGGAAGGAACGGAGTTAGGGTCTGAGGGGGAAAATACTACCCCAGCATTCGCCTAGGTAGTCGCACATGGTGTGCGAAAACCCCTTGAAAAAACCTCATACAAGATAGACTGTAACGAGAATCTAACCCATTTCCTCCCGAATGCTAAGCAGGTCGTGTTTTATTATGCTTTTTTTTTTAGAAATATAATTACTGATTTTTGTATATTATTATATACCAGTTTGAGAGGTCCTACTTAGGGGATACAGGTGGCGTTACTCTTAACTCTCACATGTCGTCTTCTTTTGTTGCCGTCTTATATACATTCACAGTGGAGATATTCCATCACAAATCTACCCCCTCCTGATGAATCGCAATAGTGACGAATAAACGTCGGGCGTTCTCGTCTCTATACAGGGTGAATCTTATCTAATCCGCCAAAATTAAAGGCGTGCTAGAACTCATCATTTTAAGCAAAAAAGTTCATATGTACATGGGTCCGGAAATGCTTCGTTTCCGAGATACAGGGAGTCAAAGTTGAAAAAAAAAAATCGCGTTTTCTTCAATATCTTTCGACTGTTTCGAAATAGTTTCATGAAATTTCGTATACGGGTTTTTTTGGGATGACAAATTCAAATTTGTGGCCCATTTGGTTGTCGTTTCTAGAGGGCGCCAGCGGCAACGATTTCGACCCCTTTAAATCGTAGCAATTTTTTTTGCTACACTGTATGCCATTTTGGACTAGAAAAATCGATTCTCCTATCTTTTCTTCTAAACAATGGTATATCTTAGTGATGTCGCTAGGAGCAACCCTTTCCGAGAAAAACGCTTTTAAAACTCATGATGCATACACATTTTCGGAGGGTATTTTTTTGACAGGTTTATCAATAGGAATTTTTAATTGTTACTAAGTAACTTACTTGTTTACTTATGTACTTATCTGTCTCTTTGCGTTCATTGATAATAAAATTTTAATAAAAAATCCATAATTAAATACGATAGAATGCCTAGACATACAACATGTATACTTTTAATATTATTATTTTTTTCTTTTTCTTTTTTTAATGTTGGATATTTTAGTGCTCCATACAAAAGTTAGTTTTACATAAATAAACTAATAAACATTGTGAGTTATAAATGTCTTTTTCTCGGAAAGGGTTGCTCCTAGCGACTTCACTAAAATATACCTTTTTGTAGCAGAAAAGACAGGAGAATCGATTTTTTTTGTCCAAACTGGCATACAGTGTAGCACAAAAAGGTTGCAAAGATTTAAAGTGGTCGAAATGGTTGCCGCTGGCGCCCTCTAGAAACCACAACTAAATGGACCACAAATTTGAATTTGTCGTCCCAAAAAAACCCCGTATACGAAATTTCATGAAACTATTTCGAAACAGTCGAAAGATATTGAAGAAAACGCGATTTTTTTTTCAACTTTGACACCCTGTATCTCGGAAACGAAGCATTTCCAGACCCATGTACATATGAACTTTTTTGCTTAGAATGATGAGTTCTAGTACTTCTTTAATTTTAGCGGATTAGATTCACCCTGTATACTAAGAAAGCTAAGCCATACTGGTGGGCTTATTTTAACAATTTTGTAATAATCAAATTTTATTATACTTTCTTTTTAAGAAATATAATTTCTTATTTTTATATATTATCTATAATTTGCCTGAATCTAATTAAGATTCAAGCCAGTTGCCTATTGAATCAGATAAAACGACAATTTGTAATTTATTGACAAATATTCAAGATATTAATTCAATTAAAGAAAACACAATCTACACGCATCTAAGTGCTAATAATGACAAAGTCATATTATAAATTGTGAATTATTAAAACTACCAACGCATTGTGGCAAGGTTACATAAATATATATTGAATTATATAACATCAAAACTAATAAGGTAAGTTTAAGATTGAATCGAGTGGAACTCGATAGCTCAGATGCTTAAGAGCTATACTACTAGATAGCAGTGGTCGTGGGTTCGAGGCAAATCTTTTACCGTAAGTGCGTTGGTAGTTTTGATATTAATTTAACCAACGTCCGTGCATTACTTCTTAGGTCGAAATTGTCAACGAACTCCACGTCCATTAAAGGTAATATTCACAGCACAACATGACGCCACAATGGTTTTAAAGAATAGAAGTGTAATAATTAATACTAAAGATGGTGTACGAGTGGATAATGATCAAACCCCCATGCAACGCAACTATATGGAAAGCTTGACGAAAGAAATCGAGAAGAGAATTGCGCGAGGTGAACTAGATTTACATATTAAGTACATTCATGGTGTGCCTCGAATCGTACAAAAGGCTAATTCTTTAAAAAAGTAAAGCCGTCGCGAACAAAACTACATTATTAAAGAAAATTTTGAGTTAATAGGAATTTCCGAAATCTGGCTTTCATCGCACACGTCATATGAATTGTTTAACATACCAAATTACATATTATGTCGGTAGAGGTGGGGAGTTTGTTGGTACATAAACATAAATATTACATTCAAAGTTATTGGCAACTATTCATATCAAGGATCGAATCTGGAACAACTCTGGCTAAAAATTTTAGTTAATAAGCTAAGCATCGGTGTTGGCGTTGTTTACATCCCTTCTGGATGTTCTTCGTCATGTTTACCTGATTTAAATGCAATTCTGTATGATTTTGCATCTGAAAGTTGGTCAGATGGTTTTAATTGGTATTGAATTTGCCTACTTGCACAAAGTTAAATGTAAATAACTAAAAAATGAGGGTTGAATTACCACAGAGCGCCCTTGTAGAGTAGTCGTAATATTTCCAAAATTAGTTACTGTTTTCGTTCCCAATATACTAATTTTGTCAGGCCCTCACCGGCCATATGGGCAATTCGTGCGTTGCACGAGGGCGCCGTGGGTGCAAAGGCGCCTGTCGAATCCTCTCAATTTGTAAATTTTCAACGATACAAAAAAAATAAAATTGTGTTACCGTCATTTGAAAACGAGAAGAGTAGTAATTACATATTATTTTACAATAACTACAGTTTTATGCATACAATTTCAGCGAGTTTTATTTTGTTCAAAAAAAAAATAAACAGATAAATTATTTTTTACTCATAATATAGGCTGTCATTTGTCGTGTTGCGTTTCAACTTGTATTATATGAGGAACCTAATTAGGTACATAAATAATGATAGGGGAGAAGTTTATGAAAGTAGGAGTTTAAATTGTTTTAGAAAGTTGTACAAACGAATGAAGTGAAGATCTATAAATCGTCTGTGCGTTTATACCAAAATGAACAGAGGTGCAAATGCTACAAAGCAGTTATTAGATACGTTAAAATTGTATTTAGAAATTATTCGGAAAGAGGATCATATGTACTGTGTTTAAGAGGAACGGTAATGGCTAAGATTAGGTTAGACCAAATGTACGATAGTACAGATTAACTTAAAGGAAATTAAGGATAATTTTGTCTCGGAAAAGCATTATCGAATGAATTACACCAAATTAGACAAAAAAGTTAAAGTTTTGACAGCTATGCGAACAAAATACACAATATTTTGAGTGAAGTAACAATATCGCAATCAGAAGGAAGTATAGAGGCGCGTAATATATTGAAAAGGGATAATCGAAAAGGTAGCGACAAATGCCTTTTGTAATGATTTTAGGGATAAACTAAAGGTAATTGTTATGGCTAAGAATTCTAAAACTATAAAAGAAAATGACAAAGTGTTAATTAAGATTGAAAATATTAATAATCTTGAAGCCATTTAAAAAATAAAATAAATTAGTGCCAATACACAAAAACAGTAAAATTATTTAAACAATAGAAATAATAAAAGGTGTAGAAGGCTAGGAAATTACGTAAATGTAACGAAAGAAAAAAAAAGACAAAGTTAGATTTATCTTTTATTTCCTCAGTTTAGGGAGGGGGATAAATAATTACGTAAACTTTTTCTGTGTAAGCTAAAACATCTTCAAGAACAACAATAGGAGTTTTACTTGTATACGGTAGGAGTTGGTGAAGCGAGAGCTTTCTGGGTATTCTGCTTAAACTGTCGACAGAAGTAGAACTATGATAATTGATAATGTAGCCAATCATAAGTGTGGCACTTATGTAGGTTTATTTAATTAAACTAAACATCAATTTAAAATATGTTTTCCTTATGTATTAATCTTTTTATCCTACTCGTATATCATCCAATAATTATGGATAAGATATCTAAACCAATTAGCTATCCCTCATTTTCTTGATGTAAAAGCCCCTAAAGCACTTAATAACTATTTTTTCGAGCTTCATTGACCAACTCACCATATGTTTTAAATTTGAAACGTAATGCTCCTTTCGACTTTAATTTTATGCATTATTAAAAAATTTTGCTGAACTACCTTTGGAAATTATTTTCAACTGTGTGGCACTGTGGGTTATTCTAGAAGTAGCTACCAACTTTTCGCTATTTTAAATGGGATCCCTTCCCTCCCGATTTTTTTGCCATTGTCTAATAATTACCTTTTCGAGTTATCTCCAAACATTAGAAAATTTTGACAGCTGCAGACTCCCACGGAAATCGGTATTTCGTGATGGGTACACAGATAATTTATTAAAATTTAAAACAGTAAGAGTTGATTTTGCAAATGTTTATTAGTTACATATTAATGAATTACTTCTTAATTAAAATTAAAAACGTAAAACTTAAGTCGTAATTCGTTACTATGTAACTAAAAAACATTTGCAAAATCAATAACTCTTTTTTTTTTAATTTTAATAAACTGTCTATTATTTATTATTAAATGTTTGGAGGTTAATGAGCGCAGTTTGAGCAATTATTATAATTTTATTTTTTTTTATAATAAATGCTTTTTGTTGTTTTGTTCCATTGTTCTTAAACTACTGATACATCAAGCAACCGAATGAGATCCAAGCAAGTAAAGGCTTGCACCTGTCAAAAGGAAACGTCATTCTGTAGACAAACGTTGCGATACCGATGCGACTAGCGAAATATTTAGGCTTTGTAAGGGTTTTCTAGTGGTGACAAGTGAATCCTGTCCTCAACGAGCACCAATACAAAAATTAAACTCCTTTGGAAATATTTTATTTATGCGGAGTTATAAGTTACGGTATTATTTTGTTGTTTTGTGGAACCACTTCTGGACGGTTTGCGGACAACGGTTGTTCGCTCCAGGGATTTGGGCGCTACCCAAAGATAAGCTAATGTCCAGACGGTCTTTGTGTCCAATCCTGAACGTGTACGGTTTCCAACCAGCTGCTGCAGTGGAGGAAAAATTCAGGGTACGGTCCGGCGGTGAAAGATGTTCCTAAAACAGAATTAATTCGGACGGATGGCGGATAGGAAACAGACAAAGGTCACAGGTTCTCTGGACAAACAAAAATCCTTCACCAATGGGTGCTGATGAATGAAGGATTGTTGTTCAATAAATACGAGCTCTTTAGACCTAATTCAACGGCAGCGGTTAAAATTTGCATAAACGGTTATCAGTAGCAAAGAAAATTTAGAAACAAGTTACATGCTTTTAGATTTAATTATAGAGCGAGTATCTATTGTGTTAAATTCAGTTCAATAATTTAAACTACTCTTTTTACCTCATACTCTTATAATTTTTGCAACCTCGACTATGCAAATATGCAGTGAGAACAAAAAGATAAAGATATGGCCACGCGACCTGCCTATGTAACGTCGGTATGTCCGCGGTGGGGTCCACTTCCTATGATGAGGCGACAGCGTGAAAAATTTTAATCAAAATTAAATGAATTAATGATTTGAGGCTTATCAAACATGCTAAAATTATGATGTATGTTTCCACATTTACCTAAAACAATATAACCTATACAACTGGTTAATTAATAATTAGTCATACTTTTATAAAACATAATCACCAAATTTCGGGATTTACACATCTGTTGCCATTTGCATTATTTAAAATATCTAAAATTTTATGCAATGCAGATAGATTAATACATTCCATTGTTATCTCAAAGTTATCTGGTCAACATTATAGACATTATTACATCCATAACTTTTCTAATTTTTAATTTCGGAAGTGATTTAATGATCTTTGCTTGCTCTTTAATTCCAAACTTAACGGTAGTTGCAGATGGCAAAGTTATGTTTTAGTATCTTTGGGATTGACATTTACATAACGATTCCATAGCGGTTCACGGCCAAACCTCCATTATTTAAAATGCAATTCTAAGAGATGAATCAATTAATTTACAATAACGGTGTTAGTTTTTATAATTTCCTTAATTTGAGACTCTCTTAATTATATTTATCGGGTTTCAAATGTTTTGAATAATTTGGTGTACTTATCTCTAATATTAATATAAACGGTTTTTGAATGTAATTTTCCATTCAACAGATGTATTCTAATACGATGTAAATTATTATTCGTCAAGCTGTAATTATGGGATATAAAAAGAAAATTTGTATTTACTGTCAACGGTGTAATCTTTTCTCTTTAAGCTTGCTTATCATAAGAAATTTTATTTTGAATATCCAAACTTTAACATTATTTTTAATAGTAATTCAACGCGCTTTATGGTGTAATTATTTATAATGCTTAAATTCAAATATATGACGGTTAGTATCTTAATTACTTTACGGACTTGATTTCGGTTTTTGTTAAGAAATACGGAGCGTTTAATGATTTTTCAAACAGCGGTGCTAATTACTGAGTCTTTTATTGGCGGAGAAAAGGGAGAAAAACTAACCTTCACAGCTTGACCCAAAAAGCTAGCAATTTTTCTTAAACTTAGAAACGGCTGCGTTTAGGAATAAGGTCATGTTAACAATAGTTGCAGATTTTTTTAATTCGGAACGCCATTGAGAAAAAAATTGGGGCATTCCATTTGAAATAAGCAATCTGTGAATGTTCGAAATCATGCAACTTTAGAGGCATATTTCAGGAGTTTTGAAAGATTGTTTTATAATTCAAATAAATGACATTATTAACTTAGGGCCTTTTGGAAACCTAGAAGTCCGATTCCAAAATTCCGCGGAAGTCTGCAGCTATCAAAATTTTCCAATTTTTCATAATAACCCGGAAAAGGTAAATTTTCGACGTAAGACACTTTATATATAGTGACCTTATAATTAAACGAGGAATTCGGAAATGGGAAAAAATGGGGGGTATAATAATAATTTTACGGTATATATAATATAGGTGTAAAATTTAAAAAAAATGGTGTAAATGTTTTAAAGCGTTCTCTATACAAATCGTTAAAATAACTAGAGACACTTACCATTCATTAAAAACTAATGCCGTTGGCTCCGTAGGTAGATTAAATCGGCCAGCTTCATGCTTTTTGATTTCCTTAATTACCACAAATTTCTGCTTGGTTATTTTCATCTAACATCAATATAGTAACTTCTAGGTAACAATAATAAAAATTATCTCGGACGCCAAGTTATTTTTTTTATTATGCTCGGAATAACTAAACCAAGGATACAATAAAAAATTTATCAAAATGTCAAAATAAAAAATATACTAACTACGTTTATTAAGCATTTAAATTTGGTATTATATAAAATAAATCTTAAAAATAGCCTTATAGTATCAAAAGGAATGCGGAAATGTAAACCAAAGATGATGTAATCGTCGCACCAATGTTGTGCAATATGTTGTATTTTCAATGTTTCAATGTTGAATTTACTTCTTACAAATTTATCTTCATTGAAATTTGAACAATCCAGTATTTATTGCATTCTCTTGAAAGTTCAAATAAAAAATGTGACCTAAACTTAGATCTGAATTAAATGTCAAAAGTAGTAAAAGTATAAGTAATAAAAATAATAAAAGTAAGTGGAAGTAAGTGCCATTAAATCAATGGCACTTTTCACAAAATTTAGGTGAATGGCTTCCTGCTCAAAACAAAATACATCAATCAATGCTAAAAAGGACGCTCACGATGTCAGGTGATATAGCTATGCGCAAGAAATATGTGTGAAAAAATAAATCAAAGATGTAAAAGTATAAACCATTAATAAGATATGCAACTTAAGTTACACCAAAATGCAAATTAAGTTGCCTACCACAAACTTATAAATCATTAATTATCAAAAACCCTTTTTTCTTATATTTTACAACTAAATGAACGAAGAACATAAAAGATTCGTTTCAGGGTTGCATTTAAAATAACGTAGTTGGTAGCTTACGGTATAACCGGAAATGTCACAAAGTTGAAAATTTTTTCCAAACGTAGATCAGGTCCATAAAGATTTATGTAATTTTCTTCAGGTTTTTATAAGCCATAGTTCTTCCAATACTTCTAATGATTAGGTCTCGCTAAAACACCCTGTATACACACATTTACATAATTCGTAATTTTTATATTAATCAATGAATCTAGAAGTGAAAATAAATTGAATTTTAATCACGCAATAATCGAAATATTACAGTAAAGTCAGAATTTTCATGTAAAATTAATAATAAAGAGATTACCAATCTGACGGTAATATAATTCACAATTATTATCCGTACACATTCTTATTATAATTACTTACATAAAACTACCATTGCATGCTATTATTGAAAATAGCTAACCAATTAATATTTCTGATAGATATATTGGTACCATTACGGTAATAAAGTGAGGGAACGGCTTCAGTTATGTTATTATTTTTCTTACCCCTACCTTCAGTGACTCTTTTTTAGGTTAGAATATTGAAAGGTTTTATCCATGGTCACGCTATGTAGTGTAATAAAGCGGATAATATTTAAATCCAAACTTATTTACGTTTAACAAAAAGCTTTGACATCCAACTTTTAATGTAATCAAGTTGCCTTCTGCAATGAATTTTCTTTCTAATTTTACTTTTAAAAGCAATTCATCTTATTTTAATTCATACAAAACATTCTTTTACGTGAAGGAAACCTTAGAAAAAGACTTGAGATTATGACAAATTTTTAGTTTTATTCGCCCTTCTGTATTACCGAAAAAATTCGGTAATGTGCTTCCACGCATTTACTCACATTATTAATACAACAACAAATAGTATTTGGCCAGTGAAATCTATATGTATATAAATATATCACAAAGGGTAACTTAATATCATAACGTTGTTCGAAAAGATGTAGCATTTCTGTAATATTGCAATATTGCTAAACTTTATGTGATACCAAAATATCACATAATCATTATTAAATGTTCATTCCGAAACCGACAAAATTGTGTTATAAACTGATGCTAATCTTTATAGCAATCTCTAACGTTATAATTACTGACTTTGCTTTAATATTATGTCATTTTTTGAATAAACAGAGTAAATATGTAACAAGGGATTTCGCAGTCCATTTTGCTTTTTGAATATAGCTCCCCTTGGGGATATTATTTACATCGAATTTTCATAGTTATGTTTATATTTACGAAGCGCCAGATCTTATACAGTTTTTATACAAACATTTAGTGAATTACAAATTTGTCAGGAATTAAAAATAATAAATTCTCAGTATTTCTGTTTTGTTTAGAAAAAACATGTGCCCTGTAATGCATTTATAATAGGGGTTTTGTTAGGCAAACAATAACAGTTTAAAAACAATACCCAAAAATTTTAACAAGTTTAAACCGTTTTGTTATGCATAATCTGCTTTAATTAAAAACAATATTTATGTTCTAACTCTTTTACATGAATCTTATGCACTAGTTTGAAATTGATGACATTAAAGTAATTGGTATGAAAGATTTATGCGTTGAAAGGCAATTTACTACAGAATTGCGCAACAAAATGAAGATATAGTCGCAGAATTAATGATTTATATAGCATGGTGACACCTAACGGAATTTTCACAAACCATATAAGATCTCAAACTGACTAGAAATTGTTCTCCATTTTTAAAGTTCAGATTTTCAGCGTAGAGGGCGACATTTACGCAGAAAATGATTAAGTTTCTCTGCTTTCCAGTTTTCTCGTTGTCGGTAATTAAGGAAACTTGATATTGCTTTATAAACTTTGGTAGATATCTATAAAGCTGCATCATCCCTTTAATAATGATAAAATTTGATTGTAAAGTTCTGTAATTAGATTAATTTAAAACCTCGTTTCTCTTTGAAGACTACTTTTACACTTATTAGATATGATGAAAAGATATTAATTTGGCGGAAAAAGGCTTGAAGGTCTTAAATATTTAATTAATCAGAGACATGTCTGCTAATTGAAAGTGTAAAACGATTTACGCCTATATTTAAAAATAAATGGAGCAGTATTCCTACCTTCAATTCATACAAATCGAGGTAGTAGTTTCACCTACAAAACATCTTTTCTATAGACAATAAAAGTTAAGAATTAAGATTCAGATCAGTAAGAGTATCAGAGTACCCCATAAAATTATTCTCGAATGTGCTTTCAGAGACTAAAGGTTCAAATTGGGTTTTCCAACTATAAATGAACATTTTATGTTCTTATATAAATAAGATTGCTTCTTGATAGTGAGCCTAACCTTTTATTCATCGTTTTTGTATTGCCTAATTCAGAGGTTGATTTTCGGTTCCGTGTGTTTGTATTTACGCATATAGTCTATTAGCAAATAAAAACATGCCAATTTCGTGCAAACTACTTACGCACAAGATGACATGCTTTAGAATTACTCTCAAACGTCAAATATAAAGAATAACACTTAATAATAACCACAAACCGGGTTTCATAAAAACTTTAGGGTGGAAGTTCTTGAACAAAGCATAATTGGAGATTTTAGTTCTAACTTTGTAATAATGTACCTACATTAGTAATTTTTCAATTCTGTAAGGGTCTTAAAGAACCTAATTGTACTTGAGATTACAGTCTTTTGCTCAACGTAAGAAGAAAAAAGTTACTAACTCTACAAAAAATATAATAGGCAATACAAGGAAAAGTGGGCATTGAAATATATTGTGCCTATATACTTTTTATATAAGTTCCAGTGCACATCGTTATTACTACGATATTATTACGACACAATGTTGTTACAGAGTATTGCATAATAAGGTAGCAAGTAGCGTATTACGATCACAAGCGAGCAAAGCGGGCGAGTGTCGTAATTTAAATGAATGCGTAAAAATCATTACCATCAGAGTTTTGTACTATATTTTTTCTACCTAATGTTGTAATGATCGATCCCATAAAAAATAAATTGCTATATCAGTGTATTACAGGTTTTTATGGTTCATTTTAAATCCCACATTAATAGTTATAACTACGATCGAACTAAATAGTTAGTGGAGCCGCTGGTTTTGTTAGTTACGTTGAAATTAAACAAATTAACTACACTTGATTAATGTTTACTAATTACAAGTGACGTTTAGAGGGTGTTAGGTTAAAAAAATAAATTTAATATGCCTACTTTTCGAAGACTTATCATCTTCTTCGTCAGGGCGTATTGACTACATAATCAATAAAATGTAATTTATTACATTTATCTAAAGTTTTAACATAATTGACTTTGAAAATATAACCTGTACTATTAGCAGATTTTGCAGCAATGATGTGCATCTATCTGTATGAAGTAGGGTTTGGTCTCACCTACGCAGGTGTTTTTCATAAATAAGTTCATATTTGAAAAAATGGAATCCGAGGGTGAAACCGCTGTGGATGTACATGGATGTACTTGGATGTATTTGGATATACTTGGATGTACATGGATGTATTTGGAGGTAAAGTGGATGTACTTGGAGGTAAAGTGGATGTACTTGGATGTAAAGTGGATGTGCTTGGATTTATTTGGATGAACGTGGATGTATTCGAACTTTATTTCGTGCTACGCGTGCCCAATACGCATGCGCCACGAAACACATGTACGCAGTCGTTAGATTCGTTTGATCGTGCTAATTTGCACGTAGCAAGTAAATAAGTCTCCCGCTTCGTAAACCAAAGTTAATAAATATAGTAATAACAATTTGTACAAAATAGTAGTGTAATGTTTGATGACACAACCTATACGGTAAGAACATTTTTCTACTTTTCTTATTTCTTAAATTAACTGTAGCCGTAATTTCGATTAAACGTATTAACAGACTTAGATGGTTGGTGCATTTTTAAACATTGCTTTAATTACATTATTACGAGCAGAATAATCGTAGTTCGGTGGTTCGGTGGCTAGCGCGTTTGACTTCCATGCAAAGGTCTCAAGTTCAATCCCCAACGGTTCTATCAGAAATATAATTTCGTGGATATTTTTTTATTTTTAATTTAATTTAAATAAGTGAAAATCTACACTTGTCTGTTTCCTATTTATTGGTATTTTTAATTCAACGTACATTATAAATTGAAATATTAGAATAATAGAAAAAAGCTCGGGAAAAAGTGATAAACTAGAAGCAATTACATACAGTGTGTTTTATATTAATATGGGCTATAGGGATTTATTGAGGTATTTACATAGAAAAATCATTAGTGTATATATTTATGGTTCTTGCGGTAATACATACATAGGATTCTGAAATTTTAGGATAATCTGTATTGATGAAGGCATTAGCTATTTTTGAACCTAAAATTATTTATATAGGGTGTAAAAAATATAAACAAAACAAACTCCCAGTACTACAAAAATTCATTTTCTTATGGATTGTTGTCGTCGAGATAATTCATGAAAAAACGTGAAAAATATTGTTTTTTGTTTTGTTTTTTTGGGTGGTTTGGGAGATAATGGTCATAACGCATAATAATAATAATAATTTATTTTAATTTTCCCTTAATTAATTAGAGTCATACTAAGTACTAATTGTATCAATAAAATACTTATCTTTTTTTGGGGTTTTTTAATCGTGTACTTTAAATTATACAATCTAAACGTTTCGATAACACTTACAGTTATCTTCGTGAGTAGTAATGTTTGTTAAAAATTGTTAAAGATGTAGTAAACAATTTTGTCAAATTTGAAAAATTAAAACATAAACATAAGCCTGCTATTAATATAACAGTTTGGGAAACATGAAGCCAACTATAAATTTTTTTAGTAAAGAATAACTAGGTCATAAAAATTTAATTTCATTAAACTGCCTAAAAGATGACAAACCAGAACACTCTCTACGACGAAAGCTAACAATGAAATTTGTCAGCCAAAGAACACATTTAACAAAATTTAATCGAGTTATGATGTAAGTGTAAAGTTGTGAAAAACTTCAATTTTAAAATGATAGGAGCATTCAGAAATTCAAACATTATATCAAATAAAATAACCCAGTTAAATTTAACAAAGAGATATCTTTATCAATAATTGGAAGTGTTATTAACAATGAAAAGCACAATGCAGGACGTTCTTTGTAATTTTCAATTTTAATTTAATTTCAACTACTTATGTTAAATTATAGTGCTGTGGTAATTTAACATATAATTATTATTATTTCACTTTTTACAAAAGTACCTCTAAAAGAAACTATTGAACACATTGATCATCTTTTTCCAAAGGACATAACCATTCTTTTTCAGCACTGTCTTACTACAACTTATTTTCAGTGGAATAGTAAATTTTATGAACAGATTGAAGGTGTAGCAATGGGTAGTCCCCTTAGTCCTGTTATAGCTAATTTTTATATGGAAAAATTTGAAACATTAACGTTACAAAATACACCTAAAAACCTTCAGTTTGGTATAGATATGTAGATGACACATTTGTTATTTGGAGACATGGAGAAGAAGCACTGCATGAGTTTTTGGTTTTTATAAATGGTATACATCCTAGTATTCGGTTTACCATGGAAAAAGAAACTAATGGAAGTTTACCATTTCTTGACATATTAATATCTAAAAATAATAATTCACTATCTTTTAAGGTTTACAGAAAGCCGACACACACTGATAGATACCTTCATAAATTATCCAACCACCATCCACGTCAAAAAATTAGTGTAATTAAATCTTTAGTAGATCGAGCAAAACGAATTTGTGACCCTGAATTTTTGAATGATGAATATAAATATTTAAGAAAATCCTTACAAGATAATGGATACTCACTTACAGATATTAATAATGTTATTACACCTTCTAGGCGTAACGTTAAAGAAAAACCAGTTCTTAATGTTGGTACTGCTTTTCTTCCTTTTATAGCTAATGTTACAAATAGAATTGAAAAAATTCTAATCAAACATGGACTATTTTTAAACCTACAAGGAAAATTAAAGAACATTTAAGATCACCTAAAGATGTGTCAAACCCTTTGTCATCTTCCGGAGTGTATAAGTTATCTTGTTCATGTGGAAAAGTATACATCGGGACCACAAAACGTAGCTTTGATCCAAGACGCAAAGAACATATGAGATTTTGTAGATTGGGTCATCCAGAGAGGTCTGCTGTGGCTGACCATGCCCTGAATAATCTAAATCATGACATTCAATTTGACAATATAGAAATATTGTCAAGACAAACCCATTATTATGTTAGTTTGCAACGTGAAGCTATTGAAATATATAAACACCCGAATAATTTTAATAGACAAGAAGAAAATCTCCGTTTAAATAGGTTTTGGCATCTTATAATTAAAAAAAGCATAATCATACGTCTTAATTTTGATTTTAATTTTAACTTTTGGTATGTCTAGGTTTTTTGCTGTGTTTTTCCTAGACCTTGAAGCAAATGCTTTACCAATTATATGTTAAATTACCACAGCACTATAATTTAACATAAGTAGTTGAAATTAAATTAAAATTGAAAATTACAAAGAACGTCCTGCATTGTGCTTTTCATTGTTAATAACACTTCCAATTATTGATAAAGATATCTCTTTGTTAGATTTAACTGGGTTATTTTATTTGATATAATGTTTGAATTTGTGAATGCTTCTATCATTTTAAAATTGAAGTTTTTCACAACTTTACACTTACATCATAACTCGATTAAATTTTGTTAAATGTGTTTTTTGGCTGACAAATTTCATTGTTAGCTTTCGTCGTAGAGAGTGCTCTGGTTTGTCATCTTTTAGGCAGTTTAATGAAATTTAATTTTTATGACCTAGTTATTCTTTACTAAAAAATTTTATAGTTGGCTTTATGTTTCCCAAACTGTTATATTAATAGCAGGCTTATGTTTATGTTTTAATTTTTCAAATTTGACAAAATTGTTTACTACATCTTTAACAATTTTTAACAAACATTACTACTGACGAAGATAACTGTAAGTGTTATCGAAACGTTTAGATTGTATAATTTAAAGTACACCATTAAAAAACCCCAAAAAAGATAAGTATTTTATTATGAGTGTTAATGGTGAAAGTTTACATTTTCATAATTGTATCAATGTTGGAGAACGACCCAACTCCTTAGGTAAATGCGAGACTAAGTGTGTAATTTAAAATATACCAAATATACTTACTTAAATGAATATACTTTAATTTTTTCCTCGGTTTTTTCGTTGAGTTTATTATAGAAAATTTATTTTTGGCAGCTTTTAAAAAATGAACGCAGAGGAATGCGAGAATTGCTTTCAAGAATTTGCAGTTCATTTAAAAACTAAGTTGCCAATTTCTTTGAAAAGCGCATTAGAAATTAATGGTTTTGACAATCCTGTTGTTTTATCTAACTTGAAGGGTGAAGACATTGACACTATGGAAAAGTTTATGATAGGGACACTTCCTCATATAATTCCTGTTTCAGAATATAAAAAGTATTACCGCATATTTCATGAGAATCCATTAAAGTTCAAAATTGTTGTGGGTCATCAAAAGTTATTAAAGCCTATTTGGAGTTATTTTGAAAGCAAATTAAATAGTGAAGTAGTTTTAAAAACTGTCGAAAATATTGTACCTCCTGTTGTACAGTGTGGCTCCACAAAAGAAAACAAACGAACATCCCTTGAAACCGTTGAGGATAACCCTGAAATTGCAGATGTAGTTGTAGACTTAGCAAATGAGACATCATATATTTCCAGAGTCGTCAAAAATTGGTTCAGGACTAAATGTACGAATAGTGAGCAATTGGATTACTTTAATGAGATTTGTAGTTGCATTTCATTTGAAACAAAGTATAACAATCATAACGAATTAGTATGTATAATGCACTGTTTTTGTAAAGCAAACTATAAAATTTCAAAGTCTTCTCAAAGAGAAAATTGTGCAAAACGCTGGTTGTGCGGCAACTTTTATAAACATTTGTCAACTCATCTAAATACAAACTCAACAAGTTTAAAACAAGCATCTAAACCAACATCAACAAAAAAGACCGGAATGTTAAAATATTTAACTGTATCAAAAATGAAATCCACTGATATGGCCACTAAAATAGATGGTGATATAAGAACTGTTGACGAGCAGCATATACCGAACGACAATCTCATTGATGATACTTCTAGTTCTCCAAAAATAAAAATATTATCCGATCATAAGATAATTCCTAGGATAATTCCTGCACTTTCTTCTAGTGGCACTTGCGTTTCAAATATTAATAAATACAGCAATGACAAAGATGGCGAACGAATCAACAACCAAAACAATAATGATATTGTAACAATAAATAAAAATACAAGATCTTTACCTTCTGTAACAGTTTTAAATGAGACAGTAAGCTCTAAGTGGCAAACAAGTCAATATATTAGGAGAGAAAGAAAAGAAAAAGAAAACGAGAGAAGAGTATTTCAAATCAAACTTCAATCTCTGAACTGTAGACGAGCAGCATATACCGAACGACAATCTCATTGATGATACTTCTAGTTCTCCAAAAATAAAAATATTACCCGATCATAAGATAATTCCTAGGATAATTCCTAGGATAATTCCTGCGCTTTCTTCTAGTGGCACTTGCGTTTCAAATATTAATAAATACAGCAATGGCAAAGATGACGAACGAATCAACAACCAAAACAATAATGATATTGTAACAATAAATAAAAATACAAGATCTTTACCTTCTGTAACAGTTTTAAATGAGATAGTAAGCTCTAAGTGGCAAACAAGTCAATATATTAGGAGAGAAAGAAGAAAAAGAAAACGAGAGAAGAGTATTTCAAATCAAACTTCAATCTCTTCATATGTAACTATACTCGATAAAGTAAATGCCGAAGTAAACGCAATATTTAATAACATTGACAATAATATTAATGTACTAAACGCCATACGGTGAAATTTGTTTGAAACTGAATCAATCCCAAACTTCAAGTTCCAAAAACAGTGATTGTAAAAAAATTGACAGCACCCTGTTACAAACGCTCTTAGATATAACAATGAATAAGTCAAAACGGTGTAAACAGAAAAATGTCTTTAACGATACGATTAAGCAGTTTGCGTTATATTTACTCTACACCGGTGGCAAACTATTATATGAAACTATTTATGCCAATATGAAAAGTATTTTACCATCGATTAGTGCTTTAAATCGATTTTCTATTAAATTAGAATAAGACACTTTTGATTATGATGGTCCCCTTGCGCTTGAGGAAAGACATTTGCCAAAATATGTTTGGATTAGTGAAGAACACGTGTTACAGGCAAAACAGAATATGATGTCAAAGGCAACCAGCTCGTTGGATTTGTTTTACCTCTAAAGAAGGGTATGCCTCAAACAAACCCATTTCTAGCCACATCAGCAGCATTTATTCAAAAATGTTTCAAATCTCAAAAAAATTTAATTATTCTTACATACTTATGGTTCAACCGCTCTCTTCATCAGCACCAGCATATTGCTTATCTATTTTTGGAACGGATAATAGGTTTAATTCAAACGATGTTTTACAGCGATGGAACGATATTACATCTAATTTTCAAAAGCGAGGAATTCATGTACTGGGTTTTTCAAGTGACGGCGATACTAGGTTATTAAAAGCAATGCGCCAAAGTGCAATGCTTTCTAGTGTTCATTCAGGTATAACCTCGGCTATAACTGACTGGGATTGGTACAATACAGGGTACACTAATGCCAAGTCTTTATCTATATCGTATATACAAGACACAGTGCATATAGCGACAAAGTTGCGTACTAGGCTTTTAAATCCTCAAACAGAAATGAAAATGGGACACTTCATAGTTTCTTCTCATCATTTGGAACACTTGATAGAAATTTTTTCTAAAGACAAACATTTACTGTCGATAATAAAATCCTTATCTTTTTTGGGATTTTTTAATGGTGTACTTTAAATTATACAATCTAAACGTTTCGATAACACTTAAAGTTATCTTCGTCAGTAGTAATGTTTGTTAGAAATTGTTAAAGATGTAGTAAACAATTTTGTCAAATTTGAAAGATTCAAACATAAACATAAGCCTGCTATTAATATAACAGTTTGAGAAACGTATAAGCCAACTATAAAATTGTAGTAAAGAATAACTAGGTCATTAAAATTAAATATTGTTAAACTGCCTCAAAGATGACAAACCAGAACACTCTCTACGACGAAAGCTAACAATGAAATTTGCCAGCCAAAAAACACATTTAACAAAATTTAATCGAGTTATGATGTAAGTGTAAAGTTGTGAAAAACTTCAATTTTAAAATGATAGAAGCATTCACAAATCCAAACATTGTAACGCGCTTACGACTTAGCGGTTTGACTGTTGAGTGTATTACTACTAATGAATAATTCTCACTTTTCCCTTTTCTAGCTCAGTCGGAATTTTGTACTTGCAAAATAAGGATCGGGGTTCGTTATTCAGGCTCTCAACACGTTGAACAAATAGATTACAAAGGTTCATATATATATATATATATATATATATATATATATATATATATATATATATATATATAACTTTATTTCCTATTTATATTACAATTCTATATTATATGGTTATTTAAATTATTTAACTAAGATATAGATACAGGTAAATGTACGGAACTGAGACCCATGCTCTCGGGTGCCAAATTGTAACGGTAACGCCACCTCCCTCTTCGGTATCTTTAAGTAGACATCCTTCGTCCAGGTACTAATGGTTAGGTGGTCCTCTGGAGTTTCTGTAATGTAACATTAATAGAAGGTTTGGGGTTTTGACTTTTAGTTTTCGTCCTTGAACTGTTTCAATTTATACTGGTTAATTTCCGAAATAAATAAATAATTTTACCTGAATACGTCCCTGTATAAAATACAGAAGCAGGTAGCCAGATAACGCGGTCTAAACACGTGCGCGATAAGACACTGAGTTCAATACTCTGCCTTTAAAGAAATAATCAATATTTTAAAGCGGTCGGTTAGAAGTGTATAATTTTATACCTGCTTTTCTTATGAAAATAAACTCATTCACATTTACATTCCAGTTAATGTACGATCTTTAGTTAAATGAAAGCTTTTTGTTTATTTAGGTAGCTGGTGTACGGCAGCGGCGTATTATTTGTTTCCTCTTACGATATTAATTTTAGTATACCGGTTTTTATTTAAACAAAAATAAAAATAAAAGCTTTTGTTATGTTGGCCGTTTTAAAATATAAAACCTTCGTTTTCTATTTTAAAGTAAATTTTTTTTTCCGCGTCTAACAATCACGATTTGACTTATTTAACACAAGAAACTATCAGATAGTTTCTGGTTTACGGGTAACAATCTTAGTACTTGTCAAAGGTGCAACTTACGTTTTTACGGTGGCGGCGGTGGTGGTTTGTTTACTTTACAGGTGGTTATTTAATACTGACGGACACGTCTAGTGTTTACGGTTACGCTTCTATATTACTGGATTAACGGCGTTAACGAGGTGTTCAGCTTAATCTTCCGACGAGATTTTAATTACAGGTATCAGGCGGTCGCTGGTACGTTTGTCGAGGTGTGTTGTATTGTAGTGTTCGTGTAAATTTGTGTAGGTGGATTTCCTTCGTTAGTAATCTGGGTAAACCACCCGTTATACCAAACAATAGGATCTCCTGTCGGTCAAATGGAATGTCGGGCAACTACCCTTCAAACTCCACAGTGTAGGTGTGTATAGGTGGATCTCCTTTGTTAGTAACCTGGGCAAACCACCCGTTAAACTAAACAATAGGATCTCGTTCGGTCAAATGGAATGTCGGGCAACTACCCTTCAAACTCCACAGCGTAGGTGTGTACGTCTACTAACAGAAGAGTACGTCGGGCTTACAACCCTGCATATCCCTATCACCAGGTATCTCAACTTACGTACTTTCACCGTTAGATCTCTGCAACTCTAACCTTTTAGTTTCGGTGATGCTATCAAGTCGCGGAGTCGCGATTTCTACTCGGACGGCGGCTACAAGCGGATGGTTTACAACAGGTAGCAGTCGGCGCGAACGCGACGATATAGCACACGGTTTCGATTCGAATTCTTCTGGTAGCGTGCTTCTCGTAGAGAGCTTCTGGTAACGGGTGAGATTGAAAAAGGATTTCTTTCTTCTTCTTCTGTACGACTTAAGACTTCTGACTTCAAGATTTTTTCTTTAAGACTCCTCTTCAGCAGCGCGTGCCGTGTTTTTATATAGAATTCGCGAGGGTGGTTACGAAACTTTTTTGGTGAGCTTCCGTAAGCCCGTATTGGTGGAAGATGCTCTGACGTATACAAACTTTTAAACGTTTTTGGGATTTTACGTCTGGAGGGAGGATGCGTGATTAATTATTGTGCAATTTTATGCAACGTTATGAAATCTGTTTAACTTTTACTAGAACTTCTACGAATTTTTATAATGACTTGCACCTGTGCATTTAGCGCGTCACGTTATCTTACTAAATTCCGTGAATCGGTACTGGTACTTTACTTAACAAATAATTAATCATGATAGGAAAATTTTTATAAAGGACGGCGTCTTGCTAATAAACTTTGGGAACTAATTAAAAATAATAACAAATCGGGATATCTGACGGCGTCCCTTTACATACCCTCCTTTCGTCGGGGTTTTCGACGTCCGTCCTGTTCACCCTGATTCTGGTGCCTGTGGGGGTGAAGATTCCGATGCGATGGCGGTTTCGGCGTTTTCGTGCTGATTGTCCTCTCGGCGGCTGTTGTGCGGGCGGCGGCATTTGGCGGCTGTCATCGACTTCCTGCAGTTTGATGTCTGCAAGTTTTCGGGTGATTTCACTCGTTTGTCGGAGGTGTTCCGGTGTACCTGGCGTGCGTGGTCTGCCGTTGGTGTGGAGGCGGGGCGGCGAGAGTTCCCAACTGACGTCCATGGGCGTCGGTTTACGAGGGCCGGACGGTGATGGAGTTCTCGGCGTCGGCGTGGGCGGTCGGTTCTGGATGGGTGATCGGTCCCTCTCAGGAGAGTTATTTAGTGGCACTGGGCGGTGCGATATGAAGGCGGCTGGTAATCCTTCGGTCCCGGGTTGTCGGTAGCTCTTCGGTTGCCACGGGGTTATTTTCGGGCGACGTCTCTTCTCTGGTTTTCTTACCGGTGCCATTTGGTCGAGGACACTCTCTTTCCAGGTCTGGAGGCCGGGGTGATTAAAGTTTCCTGGTTGGTCTTTACCGGCGTTCGCAGTTTTCCGACTTCGGGCAGGGGCAGTCACGGGATAACACATCTGTCTTTCCACATCTAGAACAAAATGCCTTGAAGGGACCTCTACAATGAACCTTCAGGTGTCCTGGTTTTCCACATCGCCAACAGACGTCTTGTCTATTGTATGGGGTCGTCTCTGGTGCTGGTCTTCTTACGGTGACAACGGTAGTTTCAGGGGACCGGGCTGGTGGTTTATCGGTTGCAGGAGTTACGCCGCTGAAATGTACTTTCGGTCGGTTATAGCTGGGAGACGGATAATGCGTTGGTGGTGGTAGCATTTCAAATTGCGTAGCTAGTTCCAGGAGTCCGGTTAGGTCAGTAAAATCGTGCTGTCTTATGTAATATTTGTAATCTACCTTCAGATTATCGTAGATTCGCTGTAGTTGAGCTTCCGGGGATATGTTTCCGGGACGTCGCGTTAGTGTCAGGATGGCTGTAACATATTCAGAAGCTTTTTCTCGTGGTCTTTGCAATCTGTTCCTTATCTCTCCTTCCAATTTGAATTGATGACGTGGCGGTAAGAATTGTAATCTAAAACTTTTAAGAAAGTCTTGCCAGGTCGTCCAGGATCTTTGATTATTTCGGTACCACAATAAGGTTGGTTCTTTTAATAGCTCCGGGAGTGCGAGTAAAAGATCGTTGTCTGTGATGTTGTAACATGCTTGCAATTCTTCGATTCTTTCAAGGAACGAAATCGGGTCACTTATCCCATCATATTTTACACCCCATTTGCGTATACGATCGCAAACGTCTGCGCGTCTAGTTTCTGGGTGGCCGGTAATATTTTCTGTCGGTGGTGACGGTATTTGAACGGTGGGTGTAACAATTGTGGATGTGTGTGTGCGGTGACTTGACCTTCTCCGGTGCGTATGTATTTCACTAAACGAGCTCTTAGTGCCTCGACGTTTCCACCAGTTTCCAGTTTATATTTACGGGCTTCTTTCGTTAACTCTTCCTTCTTCGGGTGATAGATCCATCCTACCTTCGTGTCCGTTTCTTCTGTATTCTTTGGTATACTCATTCTGAAATAATTTGTTAGTATTCCTGCAAAAATATATATACAAAATTAATTTAGTGTTGCCCGGCTACTAGTGTTCCTCGGTGGTTTCTGTAACAGAATTTATCTATTGTTCAATGTGTTTTTTTTTCCGGAGCCGCACGTTCGGGTGCCAAATGTAACGCCACCTCCCTCTTCTTTATCTTTAAGTAGACATCCTTCGTCCAGGTACTAATGGTTAGGTGGTCCTCTGGAGTTTCTGTAATGTAACATTAATAGAAGGTTTGGGGTTTTGACTTTTAGTTTTCGTCCTTGAACTGTTTCAATTTATACTGGTTAATTTCCGAAATAAATAAATAATTTTACCTGAATACGTCCCTGTATAAAATACAGAAGCAGGTAATCAGATAACGCGGTCTAAACACGTGCGCGATAAGACACTGAGTTCAATACTCTGCCTTTAAAGAAATAATCAATATTTTAAAGCGGTCGGTTAGAAGTGTATAATTTTATACCTGCTTTTCTTATGAAAATAAACTCATTCACATTTACATTCCAGTTAATGTACGATCATTAGTTAAATGAAACCTTTTTGTTTATTTAGGTAGCTGGTGTACGACAGCGGCGTATTATTTGTTTCCTCTTACGATATTAATTTTAGTATACCGGTTTTTATTTAAACAAAAAATAAAAAATAAAAGATTTTTGTTATGTTGGCCGTTTTTAAAATATAAAACCTTCGTTTTCTATTTTAAAGTAAATTTTTTTTTCCGCGTCTAACAATCACGATTTGACTTATTTAACACAAGAAACTATCAGATAGTTTCTGGTTTACGGGTAACAATCTTAGTACTTGTCAAAGGTGCAACTTACGTTTTTACGGTGGCGGCGGTGGTGGTTTGTTTACTTTACAGGTGGTTATTTAATACTGACGGACACGTCTAGTGTTTACGGTTACGCTTCTATATTACTGGATTAACGGCGTTAACGAGGTGTTCAGCTTAATCTTCCGACGAGATTTTAATTACAGGTATCTGGCGGTCGCTGGTACGTTTGTCGAGGTGTGTTGTATTGTAGTGTTCGTGTAAATTTGTGTAGGTGAATTTCCTTCGTTAGTAATCTGGGTAAACCACCCGTTATACCAAACAATAGGATCTCCTGTCGGTCAAATGGAATGTCGGGCAACTACCCTTCAAACTCCACAGTGTAGGTGTGTATAGGTGGATCTCCTTTGTTAGTAACCTGGGCAAACCACCCGTTAAACTAAACAATAGGATCTCGTTCGGTCAAATGGAATGTCGGGCAACTACCCTTCAAACTCCACAGCGTAGGTGTGTACGTCTAGAAACAGAAGAGTACGTCTAGTAACAGAAGAGTACGTCGGGCTTACAACCCTGCATATCCCTATCACCAGGTATCTCAACTTACGTACTTTCACCGTTAGATCTCTGCAACTCTAACCTTTTAGCTTCGGTGATGCTATCAAGTCGCGGAGTCGCGATTTCTACTCGGACGGCGGTTACAAGCGGATGGTTTACAACAGGTAGCAGTCGGCGCGAACGCGACGATATAGCACACGGTTTCGATTCGAATTCTTCTGGTAGCGTGCTTCTCGTAGAGAGCTTCTGGTAACGGTGAGATTGAAAAGGATTTCTTTCTTCTTCTTCTGTACGACTTAAGACTTCTGACTTCAAGATTTTTTCTTTAAGACTCCTCTTCAGCAGCGCGTGCCGCGTTTTTATATAGAATTCGCGAGGGTGGTTACGAAACTTTTTTGGTGAGCTTCCGTAAGCCCGTATTGGTGGAAGATGCTCTGACGTATACAAACTTTTAAACGTTTTTGGGATTTTACGTCTGGAGGGAGGATGCGTGATTAATTATTGTGCAATTTTATGCAACGTTATGAAATCTGTTTAACTTTTACTAGAACTTCTACGAATTTTTATAATGGCTTGCACCTGTGCATTTAGCGCGTCACGTTATCTTACTAAATTCCGTGAATCGGTACTGGTATTTTACTTAACAAATAATTAATCATGATAGGAAAATTTTTATAAAGGACGGCGTCTTGCTGATAAACTTTGGGAACTAATTAAAAATAATAAAAAATCGGGATATCTGACGGCGTCCCTTTACAACATTACATCAAATAAAATAACCCAGTTAAACCTAACAAAGAGATATCTTTATCAATAATTGGAAGTGTTATTAACAATGAAAAGCACAATGCAGAACGTTCTTTGTAATTTTTAATTTCAATTTAATTTCAACTACTTATGTTAAATTATAGTGCTGAGGAAATTTAACATATAATTGGTAAAGCATTTGATTCAAGGTCTAGGAAAAACACAGCAAAAAACGTAAAGCACAATTATTATCATCACTCACTTTTTTATTACGATGCCGAGACCAAAAGATTATCCCAAAGTTTATCTATATTAAAAGAAATTTTAATAACAAGCAAGCGAATAATATTTACAGAAAAACTGAAAATGCTCTTCTACGTAATCAAATACATATTACTAGGAAGTTACTGGATAACACCGATAAAAATCTTTTATATTTATATTTAGAAATTTCATCTATTTTGAATAAAGAAGATTGGGATAAAATTGATTTCTATAACGTTTAAATCTATGAAAATAAATTTTGACATCTCATGTCAACGTCAAAAAGAAGAATTTAATAAATCATACAAACAACAAAATAATAGACCATCTATTGATTGTAGAAAAACAGTTATAAACCTTTCTGATAATGTTGTTTCAGATTATGCCATTGAAGCGCTTTCTAAAGGAGGAAATTTTGCGATAACACAAAGAGTAATACCTTTTGAAGATATAATTTCTAACATCGAAAACTCCATTGGATTATTACATTTTGATGCTGCTAATGAAGTTAGATATAACACCGTTAACATATTACGTAAAACAAAACCTCCAAAGAGCAACTTATCCTTTCGTCAACGACATGCTTTACTTGATCTTAAACGCAATGAAAGTATTATAATATTAAAATCAGATAAAGGTAATGCAACTGTTATATTAAATATGAACGATTATAACACTAAGATAGAACAATTGTTGGGACCAGAAACTTATCGTGAAATACCAAAAGATCCAACAAAAAAGTTTCTTTTGAAAACTAAAGAGCTGATTAAATTATCATCTATTCCTGAAGAAAAAAAGAAGAAACTAACTAACTCTGAAGTTATTTCACCAAAACTATATGGTTTACCAAAAATTCATAAACCTAATATTCCTTTAAGGCCTATTGTTAGTGCAATTGGTTCTCCTACATATAACCTTGCGAAACATCTTACATTGTTATTACAACCTCATATAGGAAAAACACCCCATTACATTAAAAATTCTGCCGACTTTGTTGAAAAAATGCATAATTTCAAAATTGAAGAGGGTGATATAATGGTTAGTTTTGATGTTATTTCACTTTTTACAAAAGTACCTCTAAAAGAAACTATTGAATACATTGATCATCTTTTTCCAAAGGACATAACCATTCTTTTTCAGCACTGTCTTACTACAACTTATTTTCAGTGGAATAGTAAATTTTATGAACAGATTGAAGGTGTAGCAATGGGTAGTCCCCTTAGTCCTGTTATAGCTAATTTTTATATGGAAAAATTTGAAACATTAACGTTACAAAATACACCTAAAAAACCTTCAGTTTGGTATAGATATGTAGATGACACATTTGTTATTTGGAGACATGGAGAAGAAGCACTGCATGAGTTTTTGGTTTTTATAAAGGGTATACATCCTAGTATTCAGTTTACCATGGAAAAAGAAACTAATGGAAGTTTACCATTTCTTGACATATTAATATCTAAAAATAATAATTCACTATCTTTTAAGGTTTACAGAAAGCCGACACACACTGATAGATACCTTCATAAATTATCCAACCACCATCCACGTCAAAAAATTAGTGTAATTAAATCTTTAGTAGATCGAGCAAAACGAATTTGTGACCCTGAATTTTTGAATGATGAATATCAATATTTAAGAAAATCCTTACAAGATAATGGATATTCACTTACAGATATTAATAATGTTATTACACCTTCTAGGCGTAACCTTAAAGAAAAATCAGTTCTTAATGTTGGTACTGCTTTTCTTCCTTTTATAGCTAATGTTACAAATAGAATTGAAAAAATCCTAATCAAATATGGCATTAGGACTATTTTTAAACCTACAAGGAAAATTAAAGAACATTTAAGGTCACCTAAAGATGTGTCAAACCCTTTATCATCTTCCGGAGTGTATAATTTATCTTGTTCATGTGGAAAAGTATACATGGGGACCACAAAACGTAGCTTTGATACAAGACGCAAAGAACATATGAGATTTTGTAGATTTGGTCAACCAGAGAGGTCTGCTGTAGCTGACCATGCCCTGAATAATCTAAAACATGACATTCAATTTGACAATATGAAAATATTGTCAAGACAAACCCATTATTATGTTCGTTTGCAACGTGAAGCTATTGAAATATATAATCACCCGAATAATTTTAATAGACAAGAAGAAAATCTCCGTTTAAATAGGTTTTGGCATCTTATAATTAAAAAAGAGCATAAGCCTTGATTTTAATTTGTTTTCAACTTTTGGTATGTCTAGGTTTTTTGCTGTGTTTTTCCTAGACCTTGAAGCAAATGCTTTACCAATTATATGTTAAATTTCCACAGTACTATAATTTAACATAAGTAGTTGAAATTAAATTGAAATTAAAAATTACAAAGAACGTTCTGCATTGTGCTTTTCATTGTTAATAACACTTCCAATTATTGATAAAGATATCTCTTTGTTAGATTTAACTGGGTTATTTTATTTGATGTAATGTTTGGATTTGTGAATGCTTCTATCATTTTAAAATTGAAGTTTTTCACAACTTTACACTTACATCATAACTCGATTAAATTTTGTTAAATGTGTTTTTTGGCTGGCAAATTTCATTGTTAGCTTTCGTCGTAGAGAGTGTTCTGGTTTGTCATCTTTGAGGCAGTTTAACAATATTTAATTTTAATGACCTAGTTATTCTTTACTACAATTTTATAGTTGGCTTATACGTTTCTCAAACTGTTATATTAATAGCAGGCTTATGTTTATGTTTGAATCTTTCAAATTTGACAAAATTGTTTACTACATCTTTAACAATTTCTAACAAACATTACTACTGACGAAGATAACTGTAAGTGTTATCGAAACGTTTAGATTGTATAATTTAAAGTACACCATTCAAAAATCCCAAAAAAGATAAGTATTTTATTATGAGTGTTAATGGTGAAAGTTTACATTTTCATATTTACTGTCGATGTCTGATCTTAAATTAGAAGACAAAATGTGTTCTATGAGTATTATAACTTTATTAGGATCAATCCCAGGTCGCAAGGGTACATCTGCTTATTTAAATTTAATGAATTTAGCCATAGATTCTTTTTTGAACAATGAATTAGATATTAAAAGTCGACTACATAAAATATGGTATTGTGTTTTTTATTAGAATTTGGAGAAAGTGGTTGGTAGATAACAAATATAAGCTTACAAAACATTTTTTAACTTCGAACTGCTACCAGTATCTTGAACTTAATGCCCATAGTTTAATCAATCTGATAATAACCTTCAGAAACAATTCTGATTTGTCAGATAGTATGTTCCTTCCTTGGCTCTTCAATAGTCAGACATGTGAGAAAACATTCAGAACAATAAGATCCATGACACCGACCTATTCAACAGTAATTAACTGCAGTATAAAAGGTATCACGGAACGATTGTGCAGGATAAGTAAAGTAAACGAAATAATACATGATCTTAAAGATGTAATAATATTCCCTAGAGAGTTAAAGAAAGAGGCATATATAACATCTAAAGGAGCTAGATAAGTAAATCAACTTGAAGATATTTCTATAAAACAACTCACAGATGATATTATAAAACACACTATGGATAAGGCCTTTGAAGATGCGATTTCGGTCTGTGGAGATTTGGGAATGGAAGTTATGCAAGGCAGTTGGAACTATACAGCAATCAACCTGATAATTGAAAAAGTAGAGGAAGAAGAGGATATCGATGAAGAATTGATATTATTTAAAGACAACGAAAATAATAATATGCTTACTATAATTGAAAATGAATCTCAAGATGTTGAAAATACAAATGATCTTTTATACTCAGACTTAACTAAACTTTGTGATATTAACGGCGATCTTATTTTGAAAGATTTTTCAAATCTCGAAGTGAATCAAGATATTAAGTATGAAAAAGAACCATTCATAAAAGTTTGTGTGAAGTCTAGAGTAATAAAAAAATCGTCATTATGTTGGTTGTTAGACGTAGGACCTCAAAGAGTTAGTACCGACCGTTTGCAAAGATTTACACAAAATAGACCAAAATAGAAAGGGAAAGAACCAGGAAAAAAAGGATTCCATCCTAGTGAAAAAGCAGAGATTCGAGAAAGACTCAGAGACAGAATCAGAAACCTCTCGTCAAACCTAATAAGATATAATGCAATGAATTCTATGCAGTATTTTATGTAGAGCGTTGGTATATAGGATTTGTAGTTGATGTCCATGACAACAAGTTTGTGTTGAAGTTTTTAAGAAAATTTCTAATTCAGAAAAAAAGTTTATTTGGCCAAAGGTGGAAGATGTCGCGGACGTCTCCAAAGAATTTATTTTTTACGGGCCAATAACTTTTTCTATTAATGAAGAGCAACAATCTTTTGAATTAACAAGTTGCACTTCCCAAAAAATACAAAAGATTTACGAAGAGTTAAAAATGGATCTACATCTACAATAAAAATAATTGTTTTATTTTGTTAATATTAAGAATTTTGTATTTTCATTTTATAAAAAGTTTTTATTTTTGTTAAAGAGCTCAATAAATAATATTATTTTATTCAAAAGGTTGCGTGTTTAATTTTGATAGTGACAATTTACTTAACACATAAACTATTTGAAATAGTGAATTTGCGGAAACCTAAGTTATGGTATAAATTTCACGTTATGCTATACCCCGCTTTTTCTCACTGTAGTCATAGAAGGAGGGGAGTATAGCATAACGGGAATTTTATGCGGTAACTTTAGACTTCCGCAAACTCTCTAATATTTCAAAATAAATTCAGGATTATGGGGATTATGTATCTATCCTGATTGTTTTCATTATGAATGCATCTTAGACCTCTTTTGACTATGGGTATTAAATTTCGTTTATGAACGTACCTTATATGATATCTTTATTCTAGTGAGCTAGTTAGTGCTTCTTTTTCTTAGGAATTCATCATCATCCTTTAAGGTTTTCGAACTTGCGGAAATAGTTTTTAATACATTGTGCATAACTATAATCGTGTTGCCCACGAGACTAAACCACCATTAGTCAATTTCACTTTTGTAAATGCAAATTTAATTAAATTTTATCACATGGATCATTTTAAGAAATCTCTGTACGATAATAAATATTCATAATATTCATTTAAATTTCGTTGGGTCCCATCATCTTAGTGCCTTTAAGGCTGGTTCATGATCAATTTAATTTAGAAATTTAAATTTTGAATTTAGGATTTGAAATTTATAAAATTTAAGATGGTTCACGACAAATATAAAATATGGTGGTATTCTAAATCTAAATTCCAAATTTGTAAATTTCTAAACCGATCATGAACCGCAGTATTGACTTTACGTATGTTCTCTTGGCAATTGTACTTATGGTGGTTTGCCATTGCCTTCCACAAGGTCAAGGTCGTGTACATTTTTTGATATTTTTATGAGCAAACGCCCAATTAGTCACATTAATCCAGAACAATATTTCAGTAGCAATTATAATTATAATTATATAATTATAATGCAGCGCCGCTACCACTTGAACTCGGATCGCCTGGGTGATAGGCAGGCACGCAAGCCACCGGGCCACGGACCTCGACGTTAGGTCTACGGATGTCTAAAAACAGCAATACGTCTTATCAACGACCCGAATCTCACAGCAGAGTTGGCTACACTTGCTCACCGTCGGGCGGCTGATGATTTGTGTCCTTTTACAGGTACTTCAACGGGAACTTTTCAGAGGAACTTAGATCCATCGTTCCTCCTCTTGCAGCCCCACCAGGACCACGCGTGATTCTAGTTCGATGCACTCCTACACAGTTCAGATGTCATCATCTAGAACATATCACTTCGACCGCTTCTTCATACCACCAACCTCTAGAATATGGAACTCGCTTCCTAAGGAGGTCGTCCCTACTCCAATCAACCTTCAGACTTTTAGATCCCGAATTAATAAAGTCTGTCATACCCAACCTCTCTAAGCGCCCACGGTACACAATTGTATTTAGGCTCGCTCTTCGTGGAATGATAACAAATTAAAAAAAAGGTATTCATTATCCCTCTATCCATCCTCCTAAGTGTTCCTGAGTGCTTTGGATGTTATGTAGTTGTTCAGGTCCACAATCATAAAAAAAAAAACTTGTATATACGTGGATGTACTTGGATGTATGTGGATTTATGTGGATGTACTTGGATGTATGTGGATGTACTAGGATGTACTTGGATGTACTTGGATGTACTTGGATGTGCTTGGATGTGCTTGGATGTACTTGGATGTACACGTGGATGTATGTGGATGTATTTGTGAAATATGGATGTATGGTGTACACCTTGAAGTCAGCGGTCTCCCCCTCGATGGAATCTATAGATTTGTTAAATTAGTATAATCCAATTTTTAAATTTGGAGTAGTTCTTATTTTTTTTTTTTTAATCTTATTTGTGAGGTTTTCTACATTTGGGAACGAGAGGTAATTAGACGGAGTAACTGAATAAAAGGTCTTACAAATAAAATTTCAAATAAACTAAGAAGAATTATTCCAAATTTAAGAATAAGCTTAATAACAATAAAATTAAAGATTGCATTTTTTCAAATATGAAAGGTCAGACAAAAATCTGCTTGAAACAACGGATAAATGGACAAATCTAACATAAACTTTAAAGACAACATGTCATGTACCATTGCAAAACTTACTAACAGTATAGGTCATATTGTCAAATCCAATTATGTTAAAATTGCGGATAATTGTAATCATTACAACAAAAGACTTATTTTAGAATTCTTATACAGGATGCCCCAACGTTCCGAAAAACCTCCATAACTTGTTTATTATTATTAGATATTTGGTTTTTTCCTTTTTAGAGATTATATCTGCGTTTCTGCTGCACATCTTAAAAATATTTCAGTTTACACACAGGATGTCCCAATATTTAAAAAAAAAACACTAAAGTTATGTTTTTTTTTAATGGAATCTACCCAGTTTTTTGATTTTATTTACATTTTTGGATTCTATGCTAATTTATTTGATTGAAATGCAGGGGTCTGTTGAAAAATTCGTACCTTCCAAATCCTTACAGATAAGTCAAAGTAATTAACACCGTTTGATTCCGGAATGTTTGCCGCATCTTGTAAGTTTTTACTCAACAACCTGCTCAGTCGCATGTGCCTACCGCTATTTTTTAAACATAAGAAATTAAAAATGCCACCCAATATTTATTATTGTACTGGGCAAAAGCTGTGTTGACAAGCTTTCCAACAATATAAGGTTTGTATAGTCCAATATAAAAATCCAGGTTGCTATCCTAAAATAACTAAGTTTCGAGAAACTTTTCTGCTCCAAACCATAAAAATCGAGTGGGCTTTATGTACAAAAAAATTTTAGCACAGAAAATGAACAAAAGTATGAAATTCGAATTGCTTTTAATGTTGCATGAAAATGCACAATTGACAATTAACACATCGCAAAGCAGTACTAACCGAATTAAATAGAACAATTTAAAGACATTAACAAATAACAAAAACAAAAAAACAAAAAAAAAATTAAAGCTATTTTACACATATCTTTTTAACAGATGCTCAAATATATTACGATTTTTTTCAATACAAACATGCAATCTTCGTCTAACTAAAGGATAGTATAACACGACTTAGCATATTTGCATTTCCTTTCCTTTTGCGGCTTTAGACGATAAACAACGGTCTGTACTAGAATTTCTTTTCGCTAGTGTCAGAGATGACGAACGTCCTTATCTTAACGTTTCTATATTTGGCCATAACTTCAAGGGTCTCGAGATAGCGGTTCTTCTCGTACTATTCTTGGTGGTCCTGGTTGGCAAATTCTCCAACGCCTTAACTTACCTTTATCTTCCTTAGACATTTCTTCTTGAATGGTTGCTAATGGTAGAAAATGCCACATTTTGGCTCAAATTTTATTACCACTTACTGTAGAAACAAAAACTGTCATGATTAACACTTTAGTTGTCCCAGAAGTATCTCAACAACTTATTCTTGGAATTGACATGGCCAGTGGTCCTACGATGCTTGTTCCTTTGCTGCCCTTTCCTTTGATCATTTAAATGAATTGTCTCCTGTCCAACGAACTACTCGTCTGTATTTTTTCAAAATTCGCCTCTTCTCTTGGACGTACTTCTCTCGTGGAACACCACATTACTCCAAATACTGAACCTATCAAGCACCGATATTATGTTCTCTCTCCTGCCTTACATCAAATTTAAAATAAGGAATTAGATGAAATGTTAGCTTTGGGTGTCGTAGAGGCTTCTACTAGTCCCTCGTCTAGTCCTATCGTTTTAATAAAGAAAAGAATGATAGCTATCGTTTTTGCATTGCCTTTCGTGAAGCAAACGAAATAACTCAGAAAGATGCATATCCCCATCCTTACATCTCTTCCATTCTAGATCGCTTACGCGATGCTCATTTCCTCTCGTCTCTAGATATTCGCTCTGCCTACTGGCAAAACTCTCTTTCTTATTCTTCCAAACCTATCACTGCTTTTACTGTCCCTAATCGTGGCTTATATCAGTTTACTCGTATGCCGTTTGGGTTACATAATTCTCCAGCTACGTTTCAACACTTGATTAATCGTGTGTTAGGAGCATATCTTGAACCCTACTGTTTCGCCTATCTAGATGACATCATCACTGCTACACCTTCTTTTGACCAACATCTTAAAGTACTCTCTAAAATTTATGAAAGATTAGTTTCTGCTGGACTTACATTACGACCAGAAAAATGTAACTTTTGCCGATCGGAACTAAAATATTTTGGCTGAAATGCGTCATCTTGTTGGAATAACTGGTTGGTATCGTCGCTTTATTCCCAATTTCTCCTCCCTCATATCTCCTTTGACTTTTCTTACTTAAAAAAATACTCCTTTTGTTTGGCCTCCTGATTTTAATCGCGCTTTTCTCTCTCTTAAAGAACATTTGGTCTCTAGTCCGATAGTTTCTTGTCCTGATTTTTCGTCTCCTTTTACCATTCAAACTGAAGCCTCTGATTTTGGTGTTGTTGCCGTGCTCGCCCAGACCAGTTCTTAAGGTGAGAGTGTAATTAGCTATATTAATCGATCACTAACTAAAGCAGAACGACACTATTCTACGACCGAGAAAGAGTGCCTAGCTGTTCTGTTTGCCGTAGAGAAGTTTAGACCCTGTGTTAAAGGGTCACATTTCACCGTGATCACTGGTCATCACACTTTAGTTTGGCTCAACCGATTACAAACTCCTTCTGGTCGTTTAGCAAGATGGGCTATCCGACTGCAACTTTAATAATTTAACTTCACTATTATTCACCGTAAAGGTAATGTTCATGTTGTACCTGATACCCTTTCTCGTTCTGTCCCTAAAATAGATAGTATACCTCCTGATCCTAGTTCTCCTTCTTCCCTTGTAACTCTTCCGCAGATGTCTCTCGATATATCCGCAAATGCGTCACTTGCTCTGTTGATAAAGTAGAACAAAAATCACCTGCATTTCTCGCTCCTCGAGCAATCCCCTCTCGACCTTGGTAAGTATTGTGCTATGATATGTCGGACCTCTTCCTATATCCTATAAGGGTCATTCCTTTATTCTCGTTTTGACTAAATTCTGTTGTTTCTTCCCTCTCCGTACTGCTACTGCCTCGTCTGTTCCTGTGTGCCGGGGAGTGGGTTTTGGATTCTTGGTGACGGGTTGGGAGATTTTTAGGGTGGCAGCCCTTTATTCCGTCTGGGGTTGGGAAAGTGGGCGTGACTTTCCGCGTATACTCAGATGAATGAGTGAATGTGGGATGATGACGACCACCTACCTACACCAATGCACAATCCTTATCCGCTTTGTGATCCCAACAACTTAATATACACCCGTCCTTTCATCCAATACTAATGGGTTCTTGTGGGTATGGGGTCGATGTGTTGGGGAAAGTTAGCATCGGCTGCGCAATGTCAGCGCCGGTTCTATCTTTCTGTCTTTCTGGCTCTTCTTTATCCTTCTCCTATCCAGGCTTTCTTCTTGCTCGGGGGGAGTTTGTAACGTGCTAAAGTTTGTAACGTTTCGCCAACATAAATTTAATTATAAAAAGTACACATGTACGCCTTCTATACTCCAATGGGATAATGTAACTTTGATATCTACTTATTTAATAGCATATAATTGTTAATGTATGAAATTCTCGCCATATAACAGCATGAAAATACAATAATTTGGAACTTTCTTTATTGAAGTTTTGATCGATACAAAAGCGATCTATATTTTTGGTTGAAAAAGGATTGATAACGCTTTTCACTTCGTTCTACCCACCGCCATCTTAGCAACGCTAGAAAATTTCTAATAACGATTATTCGGATACAATCTAGGAGAAACAACTACGACAAAGCATATTTGGTTCTCTCTACACTCTCTGTACCAGCTTTGTTGCTCGCATTTAACTGCGTACCACCTCTAAACAAACTATTAATCCTTTCGTTCGACTACGGAAAACAGTCCATACTATTTTAATGTGCCCGTCTACAACAAAAGGGCACGTAATGGTTATCATTTAATGGTTTAGTATTTACTGGTTAGTACTGAAAGAAATTAAAGCACATTATGTTCTATACTCCTTCTTCGTGGACGTTCCACTGATTCTTCATGCTGCTTTGGATTCGTCGACGCCAACTTTAGTACTATAACTACATTAGGTTAACCCTTTACACCCTATAAACAAAGGTCAGAGTGTTATCGTTATATATCGCATGTACTTAAATACATACCTTATCGTCTCTTTATGCGAAATTACTCGACAGTGATTTTATTAAAGCACTACTCCCTATAACATAATTTTTATATAATCAACTAGTATAATTTCACTATTGTCATACTTACTTTATATGAAGTCCTCACTATGCAGGTCAATGTAATTGATTAAGATTATATCTGTTGGTATTTAATAACATTTCAGAAAATGCTATATTTGTTGCTGAAGTTACATTTAAGGGTTCTTGGAAGCGTTTCAACTGATAATAATCTCTGCTAATTTTAATATTTGGAACCACATCCTTACTAGTTGTAAATAACTACCGTTTTGTTTTTTTTTGTTGACGCGTAGCACGCTGCGCACAAACCATTCTCGATTGTTGAGTTGCGCTATAGAACTAACGTCATAACAGCTTCTATATTATAAATACTCTTTCCTTTTTCCTTAATTTACACGTGGTTTTAACTACCACCTAGTTCAAAGGTTATTTACATGTAATTTTCTTTGTCGCAGTTGTTTGCCTCAGTTCATTTTGCGATTGATTGTTTTTTTTTATCTTACTGCTTATATTTAACCTTTGGGCGAACGTTCAGTTGCCAGTGTTAGCTTTTCTTTTCTGTTGCTTTGCTTTGTTTATTAGATACCTAATTTGGGCAAACTGAGCTATTCTTCCGAAAGACAATTTGTAAATGAATTTAGTATATTTTAAAGGTATTACGGTTTCTCTGAATGTTACATGGTAAAACTACAGCAAGTAAATTTTATTAGCTGTTGAGTACTGTCAAACGCTGTGTGAGAGTTATTTATGTATGTTTTTCTTTCAGTTCAACACAAATGAAAGGTCTTTCAGTGTAGAAACAATTAACTTGTACGTTTAGATTAAAAATTAATTACTGCTCGGGTTCAAAGTTAACGAACCTGCTCAACTTGCGAACGTTATCAATTTTTTTTTTGTTTGGATAATAACCGTAGTGACCAACCTTTAGTTTATTTAAAGTCAGATTTTCATTTCTAGGTTTGATCGAAGATTTTGTTTGAAAATTGTAGCCTAAAGATACCTTTCTTTTTTTTAATATACCTTTTTGGGCGAACTAAATAGATCCACACTCATAATTATTGTTGTTCTTGGTTCGATCATTATATTTTGTTGTGTACACTACAGCGGTCTCTTATTTCTCTTCCTTTGGTGTGCTCCTTTCCTGTTTTCCCTACTCGCCTCCTTCGCCATCATTATCCAGGAGTCGGGATAGTGGTGCCTGTTTCTAATAATGGGGAGCGGTTTCTGGCGCCTGACTTTAACATGTATCTTCTCTCCACCCCGCCCGAACCGTTGAGCTAGACGGTTGGCTACATTATCTACAGGTGAGTAGAGAACCCTTTCCTTTTCCTCCCCTTCCCACTTAAACACGTCACAGGTGGAATGCTCAGGTATATGGTTTGACTGAGTGGTGGTGTCTGTATGAATTGGTGCAAATGGTGAAGCAGCGGGCGCAGGTGTAGTGAACGGAGTGGTGGATATTATTTTGAGATCATCTGCAATCTCTGCTCGGTAGAGGCTAGAACCGCTTTGTTTTTGAGATTCCGTAAGGTCTTCACTAAATATTCACCATATACATCAAAGTCGCTTTTTCACGTGACTTGCTAGTTGGTTCATTACTTCGTATGGTTCTTCAAATTTCGTGGCTACTGCCCTTCTCTTGATGGCTTTAGTTAGGTATACGTGGAATAGATTTATCTACAGTTTTTTCTTGACTTTTTTGTCATCATCTTGAACCTGTGGATGTGGCTGTGAACGCTCGTCTTCCTACAAAACCAACAATAATTCTGTATTATAGTTTTATGTCTAATAGCAATGAATTTGGTGTTTATTGGCAAAATATATCTACGTATATGCAGTGTCCATCAGAAATTATGCAGCGTATGGGAAACAGTAAAAATTTTCTTTCTGTCGTGCACTGTATGTAACCGTTTACTGAAAAAATCTCCCTTCCCGCCCCCGACTTTTAGTTAATGGTAATACTCAATTAGACTATAATTGTATTCAAATGAATAAGTAAAGCATAATTCTTCTTTCTTCAGGTGTCTAGACTTCAAGAGGAATTACTCTCACGGTTGTGGCAGCATCCATGGGAAACATATTTTCGCAGGATCCAATAAACACTGGAAGCGACTATTTCAACTATAAGGGATTTTTCAGCATACTGCTTTTAACTATAGTTGACACTATCTACTGCTTTACGTTTGTAAATGTATGTTTCCAAGGACGTTTGTCTGATGGCGCAGTATTTGCTAATGCAACATTTAAACAGTTACTGCAAACGTCATCTGCTGTATTTAGGTTGTTAAGAAAACCAATACTAATTGAGCCTGAAAGGGCAGAAAAGGTAGTTTTAGCAAACTGTTATCTCCACAATTTTCTTCGCAAAAATTAGTCATCGTCATCCTACTGTCCACGAGGAAGTTTTGATTCAGAACTAATATCTAGTATGTGGAGAGTCGAAGGTCAGCCAAATGATACTTTGCTAACACTTAAAAAGATTCCTAGGAAATCTAGTGTGTTAGGGAAAGAACTGCGAGAAAAATGTTTTTTGTGCTTTACCGGAGAGGAGGGGAAAGTGCCGTGGCAGACTAATTACTGGTTTCAAATTGATTATTAACTTTGTCTTTTAGGAATAAAAGCATTTAAAAAAAATCCACTTTGTTTTGTAAGGAGCATCAACTCCCTAGCCACCCATCCCTGTTTTCCATTCTCGCTGAAATTGCCCAATAAGCTTGCGCATTTTTTTCAACTTCACTTCCTATTTTTAAAATCATTAAAGGTAGGATCCTATAATAGTCGTTGCTCGCGAACTAGTTCATTTAAATGAGTTGTCAGTTGTTTCGACCATTCCATTGCGTAAATAACTCCACGTGAACACTAGTGAATAGAGCAAAACGAAATCGCTCACGTTGGTGCAAGGCGCCGGTTCTCGCGATACTACCATACGCCGCGCCGGTGCCGGAGTGACACTAGCATTTTTGCAAGTGTAGACAAGTCGGGGCGTGTTATACAACAAAGTTCTATAACTTCCATTGATCTTTACCGACATCTGGTGGATAACATAAAATATGTTATATAGCAAGAAAAATGTTGTACGACACTGTTTTATAACTTTTTTATTTCCTTTTCTCTAACAAGTTATAAAACTTCGTTGTTTAACATGTTTTGTTACATAGCCTGGACCCGGCTTTAACGTTTCACTTTGTTCTTCCGCTTTTCTATCTGTGTGTTACACTATTTCTTCTGAACTAATAATGTGATATACAAAGGAAAACATTACTCTTATTGATCTTTCCAAACTCTTGTTGACCAATAAAATTTATTACAGTTTTTTTCTTTATTTGCTAGTTAATTAATTAAGTGAGCTACCCAATTAGTTCTTGAGATTATATATTTTTACAGAATTTCTACACAGATTAATAAAACTAAGAAAATCAACAAAATAAAAAGAAAATTAAGCTACTTTCATTACTTTTATTTCAAGAGGTGAAATAAAAATAAATTGAATGCTTGATCGTCGGCTTGTACAGACGCCTACGATAATTTAATTGCCTGATACATTTTTATATCCAAGATGGATAAAGTAAATCTGTTCTTTACCAAGAGCCTTCTCAAATGGTAACCGTAATTATATGCTTTATAGCCTTATTGAGTTTGCATAAACTAAATGATACACAGTTTTAATTTTTGGATCATTACACAATACATAAATAACATTAGCTTTAAGTATTGATTTACATTATCAGAAATATTACACAGCGAAAAATTATTTTCTTAGAACAGTTAGTACGACATATAGGGAATATCAAACCTAGTTATAAGAATAAAGAAAGTAAAAACTAATGAATTTAAACTTTTTTTTTATTAAAAAACGTAATTAATATACTATGATATTGATTCGGCGTAGTTCATTGTGAATTTGGTTCGATACGTTGCCACTGACAGTCTCAAATTCAGAGAAACACCCAGCAGACTAGTTATTTCCGTTGTTTCATGGGATAAGATTTGAAAGGTTTTGGTTTTCCTTCACCTCTTGTTTGACAAAACAACTCAATGGTGAAATTACAAAAAGAAATAGTAAATTCTAGTAGGAAAATAAGTTTATTTATTTATTTTCTCTTTAATTCAGGTGTTATAATTATGTAGTCCTAGTTAGTACGAGTTTGCTGATTTATTAATTACGAAAAAAATGAGTTCTCGATCTTTGATAGTGGGCTATATACATATACACTGTCTCCAAGTTTCGGTTAAATGCGAGTAACTATCATCAACTTTGTTTTTTTAAATGCGCTCTTGATTATTTATACATAATATTAGAAGAGCTTTTTATTCTGCATTTTAGCATGTATCACAGTTTATGGTTTAAGTGCAATTTTTACCTTCCAACCTACATATACATATATAGGTATAGAAGGTTATGCAATCGCATTTTTTTCACTATCGCTAAACAGCTGCATATTAGATATAAAAATACCTAGATATGGACCTTAAACATACCGATTAATTACGTTCTTCGCTATTTTTTGATAAGACGCGTAATTTAGCGACACCAAACTTACATAAATGTTCTTTATAAAGTTTCTTAATATAACGTAAGGTAAGTGTAAAAATTAATTAAATATGAATGAAAATGGTTAAACAGTATTATTGATATCTTATAGAAACGGGCGGCTTTGGAATTATTTTTTATGTCTGTTAATTTCTAGGTGACATGAAGTTTTAAACGTCATTCTGACATATATTATTGTTTTTGTTTCTACAACGTTGCCTATTTTCGTTAGGTTATAAAAAAAGAAGTTTGCATAGTTATCTTAAAGAAATTATAATTAAAATTATTTCATTTCTTTTAATTTTCTAAGTTAGAATATAGATAGTCTATTAACCTATGTCTAACATAAAGTTTTTCTTTTTACGATGTTGTCTTTTTTTTGGTAATAAACTTATTATAAAAGAGGTTGTTGCATAATCTTAAAAAAAATTGTTAAAATTATTTCATTTCTTTTTTTAGGATAATTATGCAACCTCTTTTTTGTACGTTCATAACGAAACAGGCAACATTGTAGAAACAAACATCAATCTATGTCAGAATGACGTTTAAAAATTCCTGTTACTTAAAAAAAATTCCAAAGCCACGCTCTTCTATAAGATATCAATACCACAGTATTACCATTTTCATTCATATTTAATTAATTTTTAGACTTACCTTGCATTATATTAAGAAACTTTATAATGAAAAGTTATGTAAATTTAAATTTTCTTTAAAAAATATATCTACACTTTTCCGTGTAAAATTAATCGTTATTCAGATATTGAAAAAAATTTAGCTAATACTTAAATTCTACCTTGTGAACTTTTTTGCCGCTAAATTACGCGTCGTATCACAAAATTGTATAGAACACTTAATTAATCGATATGTTTCAGGTCTATAACTAGCTATTTTTATCTTTGAAATATGCAGCTGTTTAGCAATAGTGAAAAAAAGTAGGTTGCATAACCTTCTGTATATTTTTGTTGTTAGTATGCTTTATTGTTAGATTGCTTATTCTTATTCCTGCGGACTGTTCAGGAGACTGCTTCCTCTTCAGGCATGGGTCTCGTGTGTTAGTGGGGATTAGATTGTTTAGTTTATAGTATATGTGCATACAATGTAGTGCGTGGTGTTAAGTGGTTGAAAAAAAAATTATTATTATTTTCTTTGTTTGAATTGGTGTGTGTATGTAGGGTGTATTTAATCGGTTTCTTTGGTCGTTAGCAGTGGTCGTCTTCGCTTTTATCGTAGGGCATATGGGATTCATCTAGAAGGTTTTAGAATTCTTGAGCTTAAATCTGTTTTTAAGTTTTTCCCTGTGGGATCTTAGGTATTGGATTTGAGTAAGGGGGGTTATATGGTATCTTCTGTTTCGCCGAATATCCTACGGTGCATGTCACTTTTGTCCAGGATTTTATAGGGCAATTCGGAGTTTTTGAAATCCTCAAGGTCTGCCTCCAGACGGTTTTTAAAATCGTCATCGAACGAGGGATCGTTGGGTGAAGTAAAAACGGGTTGAAGGTGATTGCGGAAAGTTTCGACCTTGTCTTGGTCGCTAGATATTATGTTACCCTGAGGATCGGTTAGGTGGGATTTGGGCTTGGTTTTGCGTTTGGTGAATACATTGACGGTGTGCCAGAACTTGTTTCCATTTCTATAATTGAGTTTGGAGGTAGCCTGGACCTATTTCCTTTAGGTGTATGTGTTGGTTTTACGGCCGAATTAAGGCGTTTAGCCGGTAATATTCGGTCTTGGGAGCGGGGTCTCTTTAGTTCAGGAATTCGCGATGTACTTACCTCTTCTCTTTGATAAAGGCTATGGTATATTGTGGGAGAGGTTTGCAGGAGATATAGATAGATTTTTGAGGGATTTAGGCCTCTACCGCTTTCGTAATAACGGAAGTTAAGTCCGTGACCGCTCTATCGACATCGTACGCCTGAAGATTTTTGGAGATGTATTCGCTAAATACATTCCAACTGGCATTTTGAACATCTTTGCCGATAATGTGGCCAAGGGATGTTTTAACGAGAAGAAGGAGGTGATCTGATGTGACGGTTTCACCTAGCTAGCAATCGGAGGACATGTGTTGAATTAGTGACTCGGTGCATATAATGCGGTCGATTATAGAGGCACCTTGATGAATGATAAAGGTGTGATTTGTGTTCCTTATCCAGAACAGTGGTATTGTAAGAATACTGTGGAATAGGCGGATAACGTTTCTATTGGTTATGGAATCCCCAAATTGGGTAATGTCGGGCATTAAAATCTCCTAGTAGGATAGCCTTGGGTAGGGCGGAGATGTGGTCTAGTAGGTCATTGGAAATGACTTCTTAGGGAGGATTGTAATAACTAAAGAAGGAGACGGGAAGGGGGAAGTTCACTGTTGCAGCAAAATATTACAGATACTGCAGGTGCGGCGGAAGAGGATAATGGGTGGCAGGAAATGTATTTTTGATTATGAGGGCTGTGCCTTGCGAACTATTGTGGGCGTTAAATTGGAGGAACGAGTTGTGTCAGGCAAAGTCGAAAGTGTATCTGTTGTTTAGTTTGGTTTCGGTGTTTGCGAGAACTTGTATTTTATTGGTGGCTAGTAGGTGTTTAATGAGGGGGCGCTTGCGACGGACACCCCTCGCATTACTTAAATTAAAATCAAAAACATTTTTCAGGGTCTTTCCGCGTAAAAACAAAATGAATTCTTTAATTAAATGTTTAATGCGCGTTTTTGTGAAGGTACGTGCATTACATTAGTTTTTATTCTTTATTGCGGAAAATAAGCACATTCCGCCGAAAACTCAAGAGCCAACAAAACTTCCTAATACACAGTATCTACGGAGTGTAACATTTCCGAGGGTAGGAGACAGAATGTCCGTTTTTTATGTCACAGTTCCTCATTTCTCTCGAAATCTATGCATTTCTCGGAAAATACAAGAGACAACAAAGTTTCTAAATCGAGTGAGGAACACACATCGTTGATCGGTGAAAATAAGTGGCGTAACCAATCAACCCCCCAAAATGTATCACCCTGTAAATATTCAATATCGGTAACATAATCAAAATATTGACCTCCTAAAGAGTAATAAGCGTTCTCAATGTCAAATCGATACCTTAAAAATTATAGGAATAATTTAAGAAAAACTAGAAAAATTATAAAACCTCAACACCCTGTATCTTCTAAACGAACTGTTTCCGGACCAATATTTATAGGAAATTTATTTCTTAACATGACCTCGGGAATCACCCCCTTGATTATAGACATGTCTTTTTTAAGCACCCTGTATGCAATCGTAGATTTTCTCGAAATTTTCAAACGGAACACCTTATATTTTTCATGGGCATGGGATAGCTTATACCGAAACCACTCGTTTTTTAATTAAATTCGTCTTTATCCGAAAGTACCCCTTATTAATCAAAACTAGGCGTAAATATTATATTTTTTAAAGGGAACACCTGTATATTTTATTCCTATTGGGTGCGGAATAAAGTACGCACCCACCATCTTTTATATATAATTATACTCATATGTTTCAGAGATATTCATCAAACGCGGTTATTAGAGCCATAGCAAACTTATTTCAAAATTATTGTGACATCGTTAATGCATGTATAAATAAAGTTTTTGCTATCAATTTAGTATATCAAAATTTTTGAATTAAAATCTATGTACGATATGTTTTCTGTTTTGTTTGTAAAATAGGCTGTCTAGCAAGCATTTTATTACTTCATTTTGATATTTTCTGTAATATAAATCATTTATATTTGTGTGTTTGTGTGTTTGTGTGTTTGTGTGTTTGTGTGTTTGTGTGTTTGTGTGTTTGTGTGTTTGTGTGTTTGTGTGTTTGTGTGTTTGTGTGTTTTGTGTGTTTGTGTTTGTGTGTTTGTTTGTGTGTTTGTGTGTTTGTGTTTGTGTGTTTGTGTGTTTGTGTCTGTGTTTATGTGTTTGTGTGTATGTTATGTGTTTGTGTTGTATGTTTGTGTGTCTGTGTGTATGTTGTATTTTATGTTTGTGTGTTGTGTGTTTGTGTTGTTTTGTGTGTTGTGTTATCTGTGTTTGTGTTTGTGTGTTGTTTGTGTGTTATGTTTGTTTGTGTTGTGTTTGTGTTTGTGTGTGTTTGTGTGTTTTGTGTTTGTGTGTTTGTTATGTTGTGTGTTATGTTTGTTGTTTGTGTTTGTATTTTGTGTGTTGTTTTGTTTGTTGTGTGTATTGTGTTATATGTGTTGTGTATGTGTATTGTTGTGTGATGTGTTTGTGTGTTTGATGTGTTTGTGTTATGTGTGTGTGTTGTGTTTTGTGTTTGTGTGTTTGTGTGTTTGTGTGTTGTGTGTGTTGTGATGTTGTGTATGTGTGTGTTTTCTGTGTTTTGTGTGTTGTTTGTGTGTTTGTGTGTTTGTGTGTTGTGTGTGTGTTGTGTGTGTTGTGTGTTTGTGTGTTTGTGTTGTTGTATGTTTGTGTGTGTGTGGTGTGTGTATTGTGTGTGTGTGTGTGTGTGTGTGTGTGTGTGTGTGTGTGTGTGTGTGTGTGTGTGTTTGTGTTGTGTGTGTATGTGTGTGTGTGTGTGTGTGTGTGTGTGTGTGTGTGTATCGTGCGTGTGTGCATGCGTGGATGTGTGTGCAAGTGAAATGTCAAATTTTACTGTTTGAGCCAAATTGCCAAGTGTTATAAATTTCAGATTGCAAGTAAAATATTTATAGAAGCGTAAAATCAGGCGTAAATCATTCAACTTTTCGTAAAATAAGACACCAAAGTCAGATGACTAAACCTTTACTCTAAACGAGAGACAGTTGTATTGCATCATTTTAGAATTGATACCTCACAAAAATTCTCAATTGACGTTACATTAGCTTGATTATTTAAAAAATAACTTATTATTTTTAGGCACTTTGATTTACTAATTAAATAGATGCCACAATTTAGTCAAAAAAGAACGGTCTTATTAATTCAGCAAACAAAAATCTAATTAAGTTTTAAATTAAAATATTAAACTTTTTTGCAAATTTTGTATTCTGTAACTGTAATACAATGTAATTAAGGTTTGTCAAACTTCAACTTGAAATAAATCTTACACGTTGTCGTGCAGTAATGTAAGTAATCTCTTTTGAATACACCTGTTTGTTGGTTGAAGTAACACAGGGGGTGTTTCCTAACTAAATGTGGCAACCTGTATGACAGCTTGCATTATGAAATTTTCTAAAACCTTTTAGATCTAAAGTTCACCCGATTTACTATTTCAAGGCTTATTTGAACGTTTCCTTTATGAAGTATTTAATAAATATGGTTAATTACTCCGGTACTGTGTTCGTAGGCGTTCAGGAGCATAAGTAAGCCCAGCCAGTATTAGTTACAAAATAAAATCTGCTTGAAAGTATTGAACTTAACAAATTTTATATTCTCTAAGAATAATATAATGTAACTATGGTTTTATTAAACGTATACTTCAAATAAATCTTCACTTCTTTTTTCTATAAAAATATAACAAGTTATATATGAATCCAACTTGAAAAATTGTTATATCCGATATGATAAATGAAGCTACAGCGGAAATTAAAAGCTATAAAAAAAACATCGTCTACGTGTATAAATTCGTTTTCGCTTGTGTAAATCATTGCATTGGTTTGAATTTTTTTCATTAATCATTAGTTTACTCGAGATTATTTTCATTATAGTAAACATAAAATCAATTTTAAAGTAATATTTTACAAAAATCTCATTTATGATGTCATTTTCTCAATTCTCAATTCTCAATATGAACAATAAGACGAAAAATTCTACAGAGTGCAATTGCAGCACACAAGCGATCGCACTTTATTCTCTTTGCTTATTTCGTAAAACGCATCAATTCTTTTATTTGTCGTAACGAGCAGGTGAATCAGTGGTAACATGATCAACTTAGCATTCTGGGGGTAGACTAAACGCCAAATACGAAGACATCAAGCTGCGCGAAAAAATCACGTGACCGTGTACTATTCAACCGGAAAATATTAGTTTTTTTAAGAAAAGTAAAAGTTACGTTTTGTACATTTTTTAGTTAATAACCTCTTAATTATGATGTTTATATTTTATAATTAGGATAATTTAAACAAAAAAAAAACATTTATTTAATTGTCAAAAGTGAAACATAAGGTTATGTTACTTGTTCATAAATTTACTCGGAAATGTAATTCGCATTTTAATTATTAACCACAGTTCTAAGGGTAAATAATTCGTGTCTAAACAGTTTTATACTGCGATGGTTATAAATAGGTGTAATAGAGGGGGTCGAGTTTTATCGAGTTCAAATAAAATTGAAGTTATATAATCTGTTATGAGGAAAATATAGTATACGAATATAAACAGATGGTTTTTATACAACAAAACAGGTTTTATGGGGCTTGCACAATGATGTTGTATTCATAAAAGCATTGGGCTATGGCAGTAGCATGTTAAAAAGGTCAACACGATACATATTAGTGTGTTAAAGATAAATAAGAAATTTCACATATAAATCAATATAATTAAGCAATTAAACACATAACAGATATTGATTACATGAAGTACAATAATCCTAATGTGTAGAAAATGTGTAATAATTGGTACAATGCATAAAAACTCTGCGAACTATTAAAAGGGTTATGGTACGAAGACGTTATGTTGGTAGATCATAGACTAAGTATTTATAAGAAGTTAAAGTGCCTTAGAAACATATCTAAGAACATGGACAACACATGTGCAATGTGAAATTAACAATATAAATACAATAAAATATTACACAATTACTCTACACTTATTTCTTCGTTATCATAATCTGATATCAAATCCGACGAGTCTCCACTCCTACGTATAATCAATTCCTCACAAACGACATCCATAATATGCTCTTTATTAATGTATTCCTCTTCAATTTCTTTAACATGACGGCACACTTCTTGCCAGTGGCCCTCCAAATCCATCGAACACTTTTCACGAGTTAGTTTTTCAACATCGGCTAATTTAAAAGTTGTTTCTCGATGCCACCCAAGCTTTTACAAAGGCCCATATTTTTTCTATTGGATTTAACTCCGGGTGGTATGGTAGTCGACATGCAGAGTGGCCATGTTTCGCAACTATAGCTGTTACACGTCCAAACCGCACTAGGCGTCGTGCATGCTTACTAATGTAAGCGGGTTGCCAAGCCAGCTAACAGGGAGATGGGCGTGGTCGAAATAATAAGTAAAATGAATGATTAATAAGCTCAAACACCTTACACTTATACTCAAATAGCTCAATTCGGGAAAATATGTCTCTAGGCGCCACCACAATCGAAACTTGGCTAATATAATTGTCTTAAGCTGGATGTTAATTAACCCTACTTGATTGTGGAAAGTAGGATTGTGCTTACTCGGTAACCTCTCACACGAGGGTTCTAAACCAAACACTCGTCCAAAACAATTCAACTCAAACTCAAATAAATTTAGCACTACCCAGGTTATTAAAAACTTTTTGAATACACCTCGTAAACTAAAATATCCAAAATAAAATTGATCATTCAAATTCATTCACTGAACGGTAATTAATTTTTAAAATTCTTAACATGAACGATATCTTTTAAATTTAATTTACTTTTGAATCGTATTTGACATTCGTAAACATTTAAGGTTTCAAAACTCAAACTATTTGTTATACTTAATGAAATTTTTAAGACAACAGCTGATCTGTTAATAGTGCATTGCACTAATGAAACTAACATGAAATTTTTGCAATCAACCTGGCAAATATGAACTTTCAGGTTGTTCCTTAAATCTGAAAAATTAAAATATGCAAAGCTTACTTTTAATATTGTCAAAACAAGATCACCAATTAAGTAAATGTTACATCTGTGTTTCATACCTGGTTAAATAAACAACAAAGTAAAAAAATATAACGATAAATATATATATTGTCCTGCATAAAATAATCAAAAACACAAATATCTACATAAATTACATCAGCGTGGTTGAAAGTTAAACCACCAAGTACTACTTTGCCTTCTTACTACTAAAACAAACCATACAATACGACTCAAGAACGATTATCTCTTCCTTTCAAAACTATTTAATAATTTAAACAACTATACGCAAGTAAACTAACCAAAAGATAATCGGGCTTAAATGGGTTCTTAAAAATTCCTAAATCTAATTTCTTACTTAAAAAATTGTCCATAAATCCTTGGATTTTCTTTCTTCTTTCTTCCGTAAACCAATTATGTGTAGTCCATTGGTAATCCTTTAAATTGCATGAACGCACATTACAAAGGCTCAACAAAACTTATTCCTCTGTGCACCCGCGATTAGTTCACTACGCGAGGTTATTACTCCCACAAACATGTAATAACGGTAAACCTTTGGTTGCCTCTTTAAAATTTCTAGCAACCTTTACACCAATCTAGTCCCTTATACAAATAAAACTTTCAATGTCATATAACGTTACTTAAACATTGGCTTAATATACAACGAACGCTTCGTTCACTTAACAGGTGGTCTCATAAATACTTTTAACTGAATCTCGTTACAAGGACACGCGCTGCACTTAACACTTTAACATAACATCTGTTATCTTTATTCAAATCTGCTTACGCACTATTATTTTCTTGAAAATAAACAAACTAATTTTTATCTTCAACTTCAATTTTATTATCGTTTTATTTATGAATGTCTTTTTCGATTCATCCCCGGTTCGGGTTACGCAGTTGTTTAAACAATTACTGCCTCATTAAAATTCACAAATATAACTCCAACATCATCACATTCTATCACACATTACCTTGCGTGCGCGTCTCACTGAGCTCTCATCACAAGCCAAAAGCTAACTTCCTAACTCCCTCGTCAATCTCTGACTTTCCTATTTATAACTTCAGTCATCCATCTTTAAACATGTCTTCCTTCCGCGTTATATTCTCCAATAATATTCATTCAAAATTCCCTAGTTCCAACAGATGCTTCCCTCTATACAAGCACGCGTGTAATTACAATACATCGCCATATTTGTTTTCACTTACAAATTTTACAATTACTTCATGAAGAAATCATTCAGTAGCCACTCTGGTCCATTACACAACTTTTAACATTTATCTCCAACGTGCGCTCGATCTGCTTCCGCAACATTTGCAAAAATCAGCACCGTCTAAGGTCTCAAATTCCATATACATACATTTATTCTCAAAACAATTGCACAACATTACAAAACTTTCTGAAATTAACACTTAAACATACCCAATCTTTCTCTACATATTTGCTAAAACATTCTACACTTATTCTTCACATTTTCTGACCAAGATTACTCATCTTATCTTCAGACATTCCATTCCTTATGGTAGCCAAACAGTAGCGATACAGTGGCAAGCATTATCGTCCCCTCGACAAATTTCTCTTCACATTTACATTCATCAAAATCTAATTATTCCAACACTAAAGTCTCTATAATACTCAAATACACGTATCTACATACTGAATTATATTTCTCCTACATTTCCAGTGGCGTATCATACACCCACATACATTATGCATATACACACAAAAAAAAATTTTTTTTTTTCGTTCAAACTCAATACACTCGTGCTCAAAACACGTAATACATGTCATTATAACATCCTACATACAGGGTGCGTCAACGCAACCTGACATAGCATCAATTGAATATTCCGTGTAGCTCGGTTTATTACACTTTATTAAATCATACAGCTCCACTTTTGTTTGGGATTCATCATGTACGATCCCTCGTTCTTGTAACCAAGTTATCATTTCCATTCTTTTATTGCTAAAAGTTGGATGTTTAACTGCTAACGTGTTGTGATAACTTGCACTATCCATAACAATAACTGACTTTTCGAGCAAATTCGGTAATAACTGGTGTTCAATCCATCGTTTATAATCAATAAAGTTCATATCGTCGTGATAATCACCTGTTTTTGAGCCCGATTTAAAAACTATGAGGACATTATTGATAAATCCCATTTCACCAACAGCATGTACTATTATAAGACGTTGACCTTTACCGATTGGACATTTTAAACCTTCGTTGGAATCATCTACCCAGGAATGTGGTGTTGTATGCGATGCATGTATAAGTGTTTCATCTGTATACACAATGGGTCGCCCTGCTCTTCGATACTTTGTTATTGCTCGTATATAAGCACAACGTAAAGATCGTATATCGTATCGTTCCATTAAACATTTACGATTGTCAACGGTTTTCGTTCATTTAAAACCTATTTTATTTAATAATCTTTTTAACGACGTTTCCTTCCCAGAGAAACCAATGGATTCGTCATCTTTAATAATATTATAGATAGCATTGACGGTTGGTCGTCGTTTCTCCGTGACATGAAAATTGTGTACAATGCGCCGAATGACTTGTTCTCCACAATTATCGACAGATGATCTTGGTGCGGTTTTCATTCTTTTGTTATAAGTCTTGAATGATTCTATTTCACCACGCTGAATTGCACTCCCTTCTCTAATAATTCTAACGACGGTACTTTTAGATACTCCAGTTGCTTTCTCAACGATATCAAGAACGTCAACTGTAAAGAAATGTAATCGTGAAAAAACTGACAGATGTTAATCGTACTATAATGACATACCTTTATTCATATTTTTATGAAACTGGTAAACATTCCAAATAATTTCGCGTCACGCCGCTTCTTTGCTGGAATGTTTAATGTTTGATGTACTGTCATGTACTTGTAAATAAAAGGTGCTGAAATGGACGGAGTTTTGAAAAAAACTGTTTACAATTGATAAAAACGTGCACAAAAAATGAGGTTAGAAAACAGTAAACAACACTACATTTCGTGGACGGAACATAATATCTACTTCTCATTCATATCATTACTCTATTTCTTTTTAATGCAATATTCGGTTTCTGCGCAGGTGTCTTCGTATTTGGCGTTTGCTCTAATAGGATCCACTGGAGAAATGTTTTAATAAGAAAGGTTGGTATCTCGTCGCACCCTCCTGAACATTTACTTTTTGCGTTAAGCAAGTCAAACAATACCATTTCAGTGAAAGGTTAAAAAATAACGTACGTTCATTACAGATTCCTGCACAGTTCGTAGGTGCACAAGACGTAATTATTTTTTTGACATTATCAAGAGGGAGTGTATCAAAAAAATTATTGAATATGTCCAGAAATGTTTTCTGTCCGATCCTATTCTAACCCCACCATGCATCGATACTTAATATATGGATGTTAGTATTCCAGTGCTACGGCTAAAGGAGCTTGGAGAACTTAACCAGCCCACTCTTCCCATTGGGGAAGGAATGAAACACGTTGACTTTTTCATTTTTTAATTATTATAACCATGAAGAATGGATCGCCCAAAATAAATAATCAAAGCCTTCTCTATTATTGTGTATTTTACAAATTAAAGCTAATAACAAAAGAGGAACGGTATGATACAGATGAATTTTTCCTTTTTTTCTAAATTTTAATCTGATTGGCAATATTTGTAAAAACCAGTCGCTTCCGATTGGTGATCGTCTATTTGTCTGTAACCCATATGTGCATAAACAAAAAGAAATCTTTTCACTTAATCCTATTTTTTTACTTGTACAGTAAAAACAAAACTTAATTTTTTTGTTTTTGTTTAACATGTATTTTTTAAGTATACTATTATCATTCTATATTATATTATGATTTTAATAACAAAGTGTGAACTTGCCATCGCAGATTTAGTAATTTTATACGTGCAGAAATTATGTGTAATTGTACCATTAACTTTTTATTCGTTTTATATAGCTATTCATATATGGTCTTGCGAAGTGCAAATTTAGGACCAGGAAGAACAGGTACGTTGCAAGTGCATTTTTTTCCCAGTTTAAATATGAATATATTTATTTATTTTATTTACAATAACATATATGTAAATTGTAATGTGAATTTTCTTAAATACAAAAACGATTATAGAATTAAAATAAAGTTTTCTCAGATTTGAATGTGTGATCTAATTAAAGCGGCCTTGTTAAATATTTCAATACGGATATTTAATGCCAATGGTAATTTTTTACTTTCGAAGTCATTTATTTATTTGTGAATACTCTATAAATAATATTTCTAAAACGCCTCATATAATGTGGAGACGTTCAGTCATAACGTTACCCTAGACGAGTTTTATTTATTGCGTTTTATGTTCTTTTACCGAAAGTTGTATTACGCTCCCTTGTCAATATGTGTATTACTCCACATTTATGCCCTAAATAAGTATGCCAGACAAATACAATAACGTTTAAATTCTTTGAGTTATCACGTCCGCAAGTAAATAACATTTAGAACTCTTGCACATTACCCCGCAAATCTACCTCCAGCAAAAATCACTGTTATCTAGACATTTTGTCCTAAATACGTATTCCGTATTTAAATACAATGACTTTTAAATTTGATGAATTACTGTGCCCAAAAAATCCCATTTGCCCTTCCGATCCACCCCCAACAAAAATAATTGGGTTCCAGATGTTTAAATTATAAATACAGATTTGAAATTTGAATGCATTCGCGTATTAAGTTTTTGAGATATCGCGTCCAATACACACACCGCGCGCGCACTCGCACCTACGCGAACGCACACACAGACATTTTCGTAGACCCGACTAAAGCGAATTGTAAATCCCAAGGGAATAAAAATGGGTCTTTAGCTATTAAAATGAGAGAGTAAAGTATACGTTTCAGTATCCGCAGAAACGAAAGTGTTGATCATAAGAAAAATATGACAGAAACATACGAAAAAAAATCTGTCGACAGCACCCTCTACAATATGGCTCATAAACTGAGAATATTCAGCTTCCTCCGAAGTGGATGTGATCCAAATTTCAGCTTGTTATATCATATCATTTCTGAAATATACCCAGTGTTAGAAGTATTTCTTATCACTTTAAAGAGCTGTAACTTCTTCAGGAAGCACATTTGTATGTTTAGTTTAGTAGATCCCATTTTACCTAAGGAAGTTGTAGTTAAGCTATGTCCCTATACTTATGGAACACCCTGTATATACTCGATTATTCATTGGGAAGGAAAATGGAATAGTCCACGTTTTTCATTGCCTACCCTGAGGGGGCCTGCTCGAGCTTTTCGAGCTTCTTCAGCCACAATCATGGATTCCCAGCAAACATACATACATTACGTATATATGCATGGTGGGATTAAGGATGGGTGTGGTTAGGATAGGTTTAGAAGGAACGGAGTTAGGGTTCTGAGGGGAAAAGTACTACCCCAACATTCGCCTAAGTAGCCGCACATGGTGTGTATATACGCAGTGACGATGCCGCTACATGTGTAAGAGGAAAAAACTTTGAAAAACCTCATACAAGGTAGAGGGTAACGGGAATCCAACCCATTACTTCCCAAATGCTAAGCAGATCGTGTCACCACTACTACTACTAGCTCGGTTGATTCATTGAGAAATGCGCATACAGTAAGGGAAAATGAAAGACATCGATAAACATAATGAATAAAAGTCTTATGCCAGTTCCGGCCTTAAAAGAAGAAATTTTTGACTCGAAACGATACCCTGTATATCAATATGTTAAAATTTTAATTACATATTTGGAAAGAGCAGAAAAAAATAAGTAAGATTAAATGAATGTGGTGTTTCCGCGTTCAACTTTTTTACTTATTAACTTGTGTCAAATCTAAATGTTTCGATAATTTTTCATCACTTTTATAATTTTTTTTTTAAATGTAGCGCAATGAACAAAAGTAATGATACTTTTTTTATGCATGCAGGGTGTTTGAAAGTTAGTCATTGATAATTATAATTTGTCCCAAACACGGACATGTCCTCTCGTTTTTCAGTAAGGATGGTATCCAAAAATTAAGAGAACGAGAAATAGTTGATGATTTTATGGATTAAAGCTGGAAAAGTACCGTTTGGGGAAGAAAATTAATTTTTTATTAATTTTGGGCCACCTTTTATCGAAACATCTAGATTTGACTCAAGTTAATAAGTTGTATGCTGAAACACCAAACACGTTTAGCCTTACTTATTTTATTCTACGCTTTCCAAATATGTAATTACAATTTTAACATATTGATATACAGGGTGTTGTTTCGAGTCAAAACTTACTTATTAATTTTTTTAAGGCCGGATCTGGCATAATACTTCCATCACTGTGGACAAAGAAGGAGTTATGATTAATTGAAAAAACGGGGACAATTAATAAATCACCCTGTATCTTGGTTATAAAGAATGATAGACCCATAAAATATAGGTTATTCACAATCACCCTTACTGTATGCGCATTTAACAATGAATCACCCGGTATACACGGGGTGTTTCAGTGGTATTGGGCCAACCTTAAATGTACAGTTCCTCTCTTAAATATAAGTTGAAAAAATAAATTTCAACTCAAAATGACTTTTCGTTTAAAAGATACAGGGTGTCAAAGTTTAAAGAAATATTACAGTTTTTGGTTGTAACTCGTGTAAATTTAAACAGATTTTGATGAAACTTGGCATGAACAATAAACAAACAAAAGATCTTTAATTTGTCTATTTCAGGTTTTGTAGATATCTTCCAGTGGCGTAAATATTCAGGGTTGGCCCCATTTATCCCTCCCTATCTTTGACGGCACTACATTTTTTCAAATCTAAAAGTCTGTTCTAATTTTAAATGTAATGTAGAAAAAGAAATAGCTCTTGAAAAATTTTTATTAGAAGCTTATTTACAGAGATATTTTACAGTCTTACGTTTGAATTATTTAAAATAATGTCAAGACATTTTGACGTTTTTTTTTCGTGTTTTTTTATTATTTTATTATTGTTGTGCATCAGTTTCGAGTTTTTCGTGCTTTTGATTATTATGGAAAACTACACACCTGCTGAATTAATAGATATACATTCTATTTATGGTGCCAATGGGAACAGTAGAGAATCCGCTCGTTTATGTCGCCAACGTTTTCCTGATTGGTGGTATCCAAACCGTAAAATCTTCCAACGCATTCATGCTCGTTTAAGAGAGACTGGAGTTGTCAAGCGTTCTACACCCTTGGAGAAATGAGGCTCAGATGAACATTTCGTTTTGAAGAGGAGGTTTTATAGCGTGTATCAGAAGATCTATCCACAAGCACTCGTGCCGTGGCTAATGATATAGGTGTTTCTCACATATCGATTTGGAGAGTTTTACATGAAGACCGGCAACATCCATTTAAAAAGCAGAAAGTTCAGTCGCTACATCAAGCAGACTTTGCGCGTAGAATAGAATTTTCTCGCTAGTTTTTCGGCCCAAGTCTGAAAGTACTTAAATAACACATATCCAGATTGGACGTGATGGTCTCTTGCCCTGGCCCCCTAGATCACTCGATTTAACGCCCATTGATTTTTTCTTTGGGGATATGTCAAATATAAAGTTTATGACACTCCTGTTGATGATTGCGATAGCTTGGTAAACAGAATTTGTGCCGCCTTCGTTGAATTACGAGAAATGCCAGGCATCTTCGGCAGAGTTCGCAATTCTATGTTAACACGATGTCAAGCCTGTATCGATGCGGAGAGTGACAATTTGAACATTTATTATAAAAAATAGTAAATTTAGTTTTGGATACTATATTCAATTTATTATTAAAAAACGTTATTGTTCTTATCTTTGAATATTTATTTTCTAAATTGCAATGTCCATGGACAGTTAACAAAACAAAATACTTCTAAAACATCTCTATAAATGAGCTTCTAATCAAAATTTTTCAAGAGCCATTTCTTTTTCTAACTTAAATTTAAAATTAAAAATACTTTTAGATTTGAAAAAATCCTGTGGCGTGAAAGATAGGTAGGAAAAAAGGGGACCAACCCTGAATATCTACGCCATTGGAAGACATCTACAAAACCTGAAATAGCCAAATTAAATATCTTTGTTTGTTTATTGTTCATATCAAGCTTCAACAAAATCGGTTTAAATTTATACGAGTCATAACCAAAAACTGTTATATTTCTTTAAACTTTAACACCCTGTGTCTTTTAAACGAAAAGTCATTTTTAGTTGAAATTTGTTTTTTCAACTTATATATAAAAGAGGAACTGGCCGTTTAAGTTTGTCCCAATATCTCTGAAACACCCTGTATATATAATATATAAATTAAAATTTTAAAAATACACACAGAAAAAGAATTCTTCGAGTGGGATTTGAACCCACGATCTGTTATTTATATATATATATATATATATATATATATATATATATATATATATATATATATATATATAACCACTGCACAAATTACCCAGTATTTTCGTCCGATTAATCGGTTTTCATCAATTTACTATGCCTGTGTTCAGATCGGTACGTTGACATTACCCTTCCTAATTTATTGCTAATGTCGTTACAACCACACATGGTAAATGGATGAAAACGGACTGATCGGAATAAAAATACTAGATAATTTGTCCACGTGGTTTAATATCTATTAAAAGCAGTTTTTAGCGTGTTATTCTTCTAAAATAATGAATCTTAAAATTAAGCAAAAATGTGACATTTATGAGGTTAAATGATATATTTACATCTACGTCTTACATTTGATTACTTTTTCTCAAAATTTTTACATACACTTACACTTACTATACTTGCCCATCGTTATCTGAACAGTATTAAATCTACAGGAATCTACATTTGTCAACCTCTACAGACAGGTTCATTTATATGGATAATTAAAAAAAAAATTTTTTTATTACACTCAAATGGTAATATTTGTCGTTATTTTTAAGATTTTGTAAAGAAACGGTCTAAAATAAAGCGCAAAATATCTGATTCAAAGTATTTGAAACTGATGATGATTTACAAACATTTGCTTCTTCACTATGTTGTAAAATATGTTTAGTAACATTATTTTGCTATTGTGAGAGACAAAAGGTAGGAAAGATGTAACAATTATTTGTGGAAATTTGCCATCTTTATACTCAACAAAAAAACTAAATGTTCGCATTAACTACAATTGAATCCAAGTCTTGAACGCCATTAATTTCAAATTGCATAAATTCGGTTCCACTAAATACACTTAATATAAATGCTAATACATTAAAAACGATTGCATTGTTCACTTTACCATTAAATCTCTTTATCTCGAGCGTCATCTAAAAATCTTTTAGACTAATTCGGCTAATAGCTAATTTCCTTTAAGGAAATATATCAGTTGATTAAATTTACTGTTAACGTTATGGTTCACAATTAACATCGCCTTGACCTGCGAACATAGCGCAGATCTCGAATATTCTTAGATTTCTTGTGAAAGTATGCTAATACAACAATTTCATTTGGCATTTATTATCTGCTAACCATATTAACGTCATAAGGTTACAACACCTTTAGTTTTTTTGTAACCTAAAATCATAAACTGCTTTTTATGATTTTGGTTATACACTCCGTTATCGTAGTGCATGGTGCTCATGAGCGTAACTTTTTTTTTCTGTTTCGGAATATAGGTAACTATCTAGGTGACCTTGGTAAAGTAAAATTTTGAAGAAAGAACTTTTTTCCTGTTGCAAGGCCGCTGGCAATTCAGACTTATTTTTGCGAATAGTGCCAAGCATGGTTATTTTTGTTTTGAGTAGCATCTGCCCCAAATCGTACGAGGTAAAAAAATTATCACACATTACGTTGTGACCTTTTAGACCATAAGTAAGATCCAGCACAACTCTTGTACCTTGACCTCTCTCTGGAGGTTCACTTTCTTTTTTCCCGAGGTAAACTTTCATGTTATATGCATAAACAGTTACAGAATCGCATAAAGTCCAAATCTTGACTCCGTATTTAGCAGGTTTATTCGCGATGTACTATCTAAAAGGAAAAAGGTGCCAGTTGATCATCTACTGTTACATTTTCGTGAACATTATAGAGCTTAGGTAGAATTCACCCCACAAGTTCCCGTATGGGAGCTAATTTATCAGTTTGGCGTCGTTGTGTTTTTTTATGGTCAAAGCGAATTCTTCGTGCAATTGCTTGAAATCATTGTAGGGACATCGTTGCTCTGAATATTGGGCGACCTAGATTTCCATCCCATAGACTGGTTGTTGCTTCTCTATGAGATTTGTACACTCTAGCTAGAAACAGTATGCCAAAATATGCTTCTGGTTCAACTAATGTTAATGAAAGGTGTCGCCACAAAGTATTTTGCCTTCTAAATTTAACATTTTCAAAGGTTTCCAATTTGGGGTGTGAAATATAAGAAGTACACGGATTTTTTACCAATTCACTTCATCATCCGATTCGCTATTATATATCTGGGTTTCGGATAAATGGTCTTCTTCTTTAGAAGCATTATAATCCCTATCAGAAAGAAACACACAAAAGTTTCTCAAGTTCACTATCCGTAAGCACTCTCTCACTACATATTTTCAATAATAAATTTCAATTGTTAGGTATTTCTGATTAGAGTATAGCATCAAGTTTGATATTTACTACGAAACTAAGGCTATTTACACACACATCGACTTTGGACGTACGATAGAAGTTCGTACGAACTTTTATCAATTTAAAGTAGCATTCAAACCTGTCGATTTTGTTATCGTGGAAGTACCTTTTTAACGATATTTGCTTCAGTTGCTTGTCAGCATGAATCCTTTTAAGGCTCGTGTTGTTGCTATGTGGTTGTTGCACCGTCGGCGGAGACGAAGGCGTAAAACCAGAAATCAGTGGGTTCATCCTATTAACCAAAGAAGATCAGATGCAGGGATTTTCCACACGCTTTATAAACAACTTCGAAGTGACGAGGACAAGTCTTTTAATTATCTTAAAATGTCAACAGCAAGCTTTGACGAATTACGTGAGAAGTTGCGAAGTGCGATTAGCCACCAAAATACTAAAATGAGAAATAACATAACGTCAGTGGAAAGACTTGCTATAGCATTAAGGTAATCAAATTTTTATTATATCTTGATTTTATAGTAATAATTATATAATGTATATTAGTGTATTAAGGGAACAAACTTGTGTGTCATAGGGTTTTTTATTTTTTTCGGGAGGAGGTTAAGATTGATGAGTACAAAATTTGCATTATTACTGATCTTTATAGTTACTTGACGACTTAGGAAGTTTTGTCAGATGTAAATAATACACAATGCAGTTTTTCAATACTAAACTTATATTTCATAAGGTTGTAAACAAGAAAACTTAATTACAAGAAATCAGTTGACACTGTTTGAAAAGTCTATGTTTTCAGAGGACTCAGACCAAGCGGTAGGTGAAAACTTTCCTGTGTTACTGTCGGTTGGTGACTGGGCAAAATGACCGAAAGTATTTGAAGTGTGTGCTTGATTCAGGAATCCGGAGAATGTAGTTTGCTGAGGAGGTTGAGAGTGAGAAGCTTGGGAAGGAGGTGGTTGAATGGTAGAAGGTTGTGTTAAAGCAAGTTGAGGGTAGTGAGGTTGAGCGTGAGAAGATTGGGAAGGAGGTGGTTGAATGGTAAGAGGTTGTGTGAAAGCAGGTTGAGGGTAGTGAGGTTGAGCGTGAGAAGATTGGGAAGGAGGTGGTTGAATGGTAAGAGGTTGAGAGAAAGTAGGTTGTGGGTAGTGAGGTTGAGCGTGAGGTGCACAATATTGTTGAGAATGGAGCGGAACTGGTGAAGGTTGAGCCATCCTCTTTCTTTAAGTTATTTTTGAAATTGTCTGGAGGTCGTTCATTTGAAACTCTAGAGTTTCGATCTAATCGAATGATTTTAAATACGGCAACAGGCTGTGTAAAAATAAAGTATGGCTGTCTGGTTGTTGTTCGGGCTGTTGTAGGGCTTTCAACATTTGCAGTTCTAGTTCATCAGGCTTTCGTCTTTTTCGATTTGCAATTCTCTGAGTTCGTGGGCAGTAACTTCAGTAACTCCTTCCGTTACTTCCTCAGGCTGCTCGTCCACCGCTTCTGGATTTTCCGCTGCAACTGAGTCATCCAAACTCTCAGCTGTATTTCTTGATTCGTAGCATTTCTGCAAAAACTGCATCTGATCATTGAATACGTATTTCTTCACTGCCACAGCTCCTGCCCCGCTTTTCTTTTTACTTTGGATTTAGAAAATGCATCGCGGAGATTGGTCCATCTTCTAGTTACTTCTTTACCTGTGGAAATAAAACAATATAATAGGAACAAACTAGTGTTTTTTAGGAATTATTTCAAGAAATAATTCAGTAAATTGCATATAAATACAAATGAAAAAAATGATCCAATGTTTTTTGGCGTCTTAATGAAGAGCGAGTTAAGCTGACTACATATGTTCCTTTTTTTTATAAAACCTTATAACATGAAAACCATTTACTATAAAAAAAATTTTACTTTGTAAACACGTTATGTTGTTGGGTCAGTATTAAATAAATAATAATAAACGTGTTTCATGATTTTGATAAAATTTTGTAACTGGCTTAAATTAGTATAGAAGTACAATTTATAAATTTGAAATTCCTCGCAGGTTTGCTGCGACGAAGTATTTAATTTTGCTATATCTTTCATTCTGACCAAACAAGTAGAAGACATCTGCTACGTTTTATTGTACAGTTTTATAAAACTTTATAACAATATCTCAGTTGAAAATGTAAACTTTCACCATTAACACTCATAATAAAATACTTATCTTTTTTGGGATTTTTTAATGGTGTACTTTAAATTATACAATCTAAACTAATAGCAGGCTTATGTTTATGTTTGAATTTTTCAAATTTGACAAAATTGTTTACTACATCTTTAACAATTTTTAACAAACTTTACTACTGACGAAGATAACTATAAGTGTTATCGAAACGTTTAGATTGTATAATTTAAAGTACACCATTAAAAAATCCCAAAAAAGATAAGTATTTTAATATCTCAGTTGTTTTTTTTTTATAAAAATTGATGTATCAGTAATGGTATTTCGCAAGCGGATCTACATTTACTGATCTCCATTATTCGTATAGAATGGGTGTCTCAACTATACGATCCATTGTAGAAGAGGTGAGCAAAGCTATTTGGACAGTCATGAGGGAAGAGCGTATGCCTGAACTTACTAAAGAAAAGTGGGAAGCTATAGCATCGGGGTTTGAAAAGAGTGCCCAGTTCCCTCACTGTTGGGGCACAGTAGATGGGAAACACATCCACATTATTAGCCCAATACATAGTGGTTCTATGTATTACAATTATAAAGAGTATTATTCTATAGTCTTATTAGCAGTTGTAGACGCGAACTACAGATTTGTTTATGTTCATGTGGGAAGCTATGGCAAGGAATGCGATCGTCAATTTTCAAAGACTCCACCCTGTGGAAATCCATAGAATCTAATAAGTTGGAATTGCCTGACGAGAAGTGTCTCCCAGGAAGTGAGAATCCAAAGTTGCCATATTTCTTCGTCGGTGACGAAGCATTTGGCCTCAACAAACATTTAATGCGACCATTTGGTGGAACACACCTAACATTAATGAAAAGGATTTTTAACTACAGGCTGTGCAGAGCTAGACGATATGTGGAGTGTGGATTTGAAATTTTGATAAATAAGTGGCGTATCTTCCATAAGCCCCTTAATGTAGAACGAGAATTTGCAGTGAACATTATTAAATCTTGTGTTGTACTCCACAACTCTGTCCGCGATAGGGACGGCTACTTGCCTGAGGACACAACAACAATTATCGGCCTCGAAGCTTTAAAAATCGTCATAAACTGAATCTGAATGTGTATGTACTTTTAACTGAAGTTGTAAAAAATTCAGCACTTACCATATTGGTTTTTTTCTTTATCCTCCAACTCTTCAAATTCACTATTCAGCTCATTGCAGACCTCTCTCCAGGCATTTCTTGTGGCAACTCTGTCTATATAGTTATCAAATTTTTGTCCCAAAGAACTGGCCTAGCTTCTGCTAATGAAATAAGGAGTTCATTGTCAATAGTTTCAACCATTGTTTAATATAATACAGAACTTCTTACAAACAAAACATAAATTGAACTTAAAAAAAAACAACTACTGTATAAACTTGAAAAACCAAAAAAACTAAATAATTTCACCAAAACTTTATGACTGTAGCAAAGAACTGAAATAAACTTATCGACCTTAACCTCAAATAAACTGCCTTCCCTGATGGCAGTCGTAACGCAACTAGGCAAGCGAAGCGGACGTACGAACAAAATTAGATGTGTATGAAGACGCGTGTTTGATCACGTACGCCACTGTCTTCACGACCACTACACGGCATTCTTCTATAGCCGAGACAATGGACGACCGCAATGCCGTTTGAGGATCGATGTGTGTGTAAAGACACATTCATTTCTTTGCGCCACTATTGGAATCTGGTCCTACGAACCTTTATCGAACGTTCAAAATCAATGTGTGTGTAGCTAGCCTAACACACAGATGCCCACTGGTGCATTTATATGCGCACCCCAGAATAAACAGGAATAAACTTGTTTACCGGTACGCAAATAACGCATGCAATATACGTTATTTATATTTATGAAAATAAAACAAAACTAATAAATGCATTCGTCTATGGTAATAATCTGCTTCTCGTTCTTCTAATTTGAACCACACAAATCACCGGGTCATATAGACACAAACACAGTGAGAGTAACAAATCGTTTAAAAAAAATCAATCTAGGTTCACCGTTATTAGAGTAATGAAATAAAACTAATGCAGTGGCAATGAAATATTTAAATAAATTGACGAATTATGCCCATTAGAAGAACGCGATTGGGTCATGTTGACCCGTACACAATAGGAGGGTTAATACATGCTTTGTTAATTACAAATAAATTTATAGCTAATCAACAAAGTTTATTTTGAAAGATTGAAATGGACTGAATGCTTTCAGCCTCTTTTCTACTTGAATAAAATCCTCTTTTAAATAAAACATGTTTTACTTAAAATAATTGATAAAATCAATACCCTGTTTATGATAAACTGAACTCTGACATTTTATAGGCTGTTAAAGAATTAAATCTTATTTTAATTTTTGCTAGCTTAATAAGCCTTTGTTAATTGTTGTATTGTGTAATACTACAATATACTTCCCATAATAATATAAAGTAACGTTATCATCAAGATTAAATTACTTACAAATTTTTCATTTAATTCCACCTGATATAAGGGACGCATACTTTATGCAGAAATGTCGGTCATCTTTATGCGCATCAACTACTGATTATTAGCACCACCCGTAACTAGAATTTGGCCCTCTTGAAGGAATTCCATTCTAACCATTTCGTGACCGAAGGAGCTTATTAACGTTTTTATTAGAAAAAATTTTAATTATAGTTTAAAAACAGTTGAAGTAATGAATTAAAAGAAATAATTCAATAGCAGACGTCATTTGTCTCTTAATTAAAAGAAGAAACTCTGAAGCTGCATTATTGTAATTTTATATAATAATAATAAATAATTGAGTTCTGCTTTTCAAAAAAACTTAAAAGAAGCAAATTTTGAAATTGGGAAGAGATAGAACGTTTGTATAAATTCTTTATTCCAATATTTTTTTAAATTTAATAACTCACCATTTTTTTTATTACTATATGGAAATTGTTATAATAAAATATGCCAAATACTTAAATTTAATCTGGACCTGTTACGTTTCAAAATGACGTATGAAAAGCTTTAATTAAAAGTTAGCAAACGTGGCCACATTTGTTAATTAGTTCATTTAGTTACTACAGTGTTGTTCAATTCGCAGTTACGTTGTATGAATTTATCTTATGATACACTTATAAAGCTAATTACCTTTTGTTGTTATTTGATTAACAAGGACTACAGTCTTATTTTCATTTAAGTATACATAAATTGGACCATTTTTAACAGCTTATAAAATCTGATCTTATCGTTTCACTAACTTTTATAAGAACTACCACTGTGTTAAACTTATAATTCTTTTAAGACTATTGTGTATAGGGTTATATATTCAAAATTTATTAAAAAGGTCATAATTCTCTATTCACTTTGATAATTAACAAGTACTGCCTCGGGATACTAATTGATGTACGTCGGGAGTGGAATGTTCAGTTAATAAATTTATTTCCAATTATTATTCTAGAGCAGTACTCTTTAACCATGCGTTGTAGAATATTTGTTTTTTTTTCTGCTATAAATTGTAAAGTTATTTTAAGGGATTATTTCTGTTGCATACAAAATGTATAAACAGTATCGCTACTAGTGTAACCGGTGCGATTTATAGACCGTAATCGTGTTGCGTACTAGAACATAGAAAATGAACACAATTTGTAATTAAAGCCTTTGAATATAAACTATTCTTCAGAGTTTACAATACATACATAATTTCCCATCCCATGGCAATAGGAAATTATTATTTTGTTTTTAAACAAACGCGCAGTAGAAAACATTGCGATATTACTGCCCTTTCATATGAAACATTTCACGAAAAGCTGCTTTCAGGTGTATTTCCCATTTAGTTTAGATCTTGTCAGCGAAAGGTGTACAAAACTTTGACATCGTGTTTAGAAAGTCATTTTAGGAAAAAATTATATATGAAGGTAGGTCGTATTTTGTTTACTTACAGAACTACATATGTTTGAAATTTTATTTAATTAGAAAGTAAAATTAAAACTTTAAAAATGGATAACCAGAAAAATACATGACTTTGAA